>OZ020191.1:75798406-76342406 GCA_963971165.1 Philopedon plagiatum | reverse complement strand
CTGTCCACTTGAATGCCACACCAGTGGCGACCTTGGAAAAATATGCGTCCGGTGAGCGGGCGTCCTTAACAAAATACGCACCTAGGGAGCGGAAGACCTTAGGAAAAACACGCGTCGGGGGAGCGAACGACCTTGAGGGAAATAAGCTTCTTTAAAACGGACGACCTTAGAAAAATACGCGTCTGGGGAGCGGACGACCTTGGGGAAAATACGTATCTAGGGAAGCGGGCGACCTTGTAAAAATACGCATCTAGGGAGCGGGCGATCTTGAGAAAAATACGCACCTGGGAAGTGGACGACCTTGACGAAAAGTCGCGTCTGAGGAACGGAGGACCCTGGGGAATAGCGGACGACCTTGGGAAACGCGTCTGGAGAGCGGGCGCCCTTAAGGAAAATACGCATTTAGGGAGCGGACGACCATGGAAAGAATTACGCGTTTGGGGACCGGAGGACCTTAGAGAAATGCTTGCCGGGGAAACTGACGACCTTGGGAAAATACGCGTCTAGGTTCCGGATGACCTTGGAAAAGTACGCGTCTAGGGAACGGCCGACTTTGGGGAAAAGGAGCTGGTGGGAATTTCTTCAAAAATGTTAACTATTATGTTATTTTCGAGGTTATTGAGGTCAGAAAATCTAATTTTGTGTTAGGGAAGTTAAGAATATCGTCGGGGGTGGGGTGATATTAGAGCGCAACTGGGAACTTCTCCAAAAATGTTAACTAATCTGTCATTTACGGGGATATTTAGGTCAGAAACCTAATTTTGTTGAAACCTATATTTAAAAAATTTACGGCGTTGGGGGGGGGGGGGGGGTATCAAAAGGAGCGACTGGAAAAAATGTTAACTAATTTGTCATTTTCGGGGTTATTAACGTCAAAAAATGTACTTTGGTCTAACATATTTAAAAATATATAACGAGGGAGAATAAAATCGTGCGACTCATCATTTTTCAAAAAAAGTTATCTGATATATCATTTTCAAGGTTATTGAGGTCAGCAAATCTAATTTTGTTTAACGAATGTAAACAAAATTAACGGCGGGACAGATGGAATAAAAAGGCGCGGGGATTGGAATTTCTCCAAAAATGTTAACTACTTTTGGGGTTACTGAGAACAGAAAATCTAATTTTGTTGAAACTTATTTTTAAAAAATTAACGGCGGTGGGGGTATAAGGAGCAACTGGGAAATTATCTAAAAATGTTAATACTGTTTTCGGGGTATTGGGGTCTCATATTTAAAAAAACTAACGGGGAGGCGGGGTGGGCTATACGAGCGAATGGCAATTTCCCCAAAAATGTTAACTAATATGTCAATTGAAGTCAGAAAATCTAATTTTGTCTAACGAATATGAAGAAAATGAACGACACGGAACGGAATATTTCATAAGTTTTTAACGACGACGTATTAACAATAACAGGAAAAAAACCTGTCAAAACATACCTGATCAACTAGAAGATTCTAATTTAAACCAGTACTAAATCTTAAACCTTCTTAGTGCATCTGAGCGTTAATGTTTAAATACGTGTTTTTTCAGCTTTTAATAAATCAACCCCTAAGGGGGTATTACAATGGAGATTTAAAGTTTGTTATGGAGAAAAATTTTTATACCGTGGAAGAAGTTGCGGGCGATAGCTAGTTATTAAATAAAACAGCGATGCCTGCATATCTTATATTAATAGGTATACTGCAATTGCTGCAATACAAAATTACCGTTAAAGTGTCAAAAATCAATGGTGTTGTAAGTGTAGTGTAAAGTAGAAATAGAACAGTTTTACTGTACAGGGTGCAAGTTAGGAACAATGAAATTTTATTTTCTATTAGATACAACAGCCGCGTAAAATTTTCTTTTTTTGTTGGAGCTTTCAAAGTTTTAGTACTTTTAATTTTAAGGCTTTTTTTATTACAAAAAAACTATACCATTTTATATTTGATTTTAAAATATAGCAAGTAATCGATTTGGGATATAGTTTGTACTAGCCCATTTTAAAGATATAATATCAAGAAATAATCGCACTTTCTTATGGCAATTACCACTTTATTATAAATGGAGGTTATGAATTGTAATTTGACATTTCTACACATCCTAAATTTATCTTTTCACGGAATATTTTTGCATTATTAAAAATCATTTCTAATTTTAGTAATTTCAACTTTTTACTTCTCTCGCTAGAAAAAAATCACTTCCCGGATTTTTTCATATCTTTACGTGTTGGGGTCACTATATCAGATGGTCTCCCATTTCCGTCGGTTTGTCTGTCCGTCTGTCTGTCGGATTGTCTGTCTTATTGTCTGTTGGAGCGAACGCTTAAAACTGCTTGACCAAAAAGAAAAGGAAAAATTTTGCATATGGACTACTTTTCAACCTGGCTTGGAACAGGCTATATTTCAGGTGAAATATATACAGAGCACCTTCAAAATTAGTTTCTATTTTTTGTTGCTCAAACTCGAAAACGATTTATGTTACAGAAACTGTATTTTGTACATATAGCTGACGCTTTACCGCTGACATAAATTGCAAAACTTTTTGAAGCTTAAGTTTATCAAAATGATTAAGCTTTATAGACGTTTTAGATACGTTTCCTGTGTAACATTTTCACCTATTTCGATTGATGCGGTTTTTCTAAAAAACAAAAACTTAAAAAGTTATTTAAGAATAACTACATTTTGGAATTTTATTTGTTATAAGTATGTGGTCGACATTTTACATTATCTTTTTAGTATATTAAAAAGGTTTATTTCGGTTAGTAAATTTAACTGTACTTAACTATTATTTAAAGCGCTCTTTTCTTTATATATAAGTTGGCGAGAAAAATTAAAAATAAACTATCAGTCTATTTGGTTGCCTTACCTTAACACTTGCCAATTTAAACCCTTAATTATATAAACCTGAGCACTGAGCAATGAGCAAGACCTTAATTGCCAAATTATACCTCTCTTATCAATAGTGAATCCAGTCAAAAAGCATTAAAAAGAAATTTGCTTCTGTCTGTCGACATTAAATATATCTGCTTTAGTTTTATTAGGTGGATAATTTTTGTTGGACGCCCTGCCATATTTTGAGTTTATCTGGTGACTTAACCCAAATAAAATAAACGAAAGTTATAATAAAAATAGGATTTTATTATAATTCGCAATCTTATTTCCAGGTTCCAGCAAAACAACTCAAAATAAACTTAAATCGTGGAATGAGGTAAGGAGAATCCATGGCTAAAAACTCCTTTTTATAGCGATCTCATATGTAAAGAGTGCGGAGAACTCTTGGTAAAAAAAGCGCCATTCTGTGATTGCAATGTGTACATGTCAGTGCCATGTCAGTAAATTAAAATAAAAATTGTCAGCCTTGATCTGTCACCTTACATTATCACTTTTACCAAAAGGAGCGTAAATGTCTGACACCGTTACTGTTATGAATAATTGAAATTTGTCGACGGCTAAGCATTCCTAATTTCATATAAAAATAAATTAAAAATAATATTATATTATATAAGCATGGAAAATACTTACAATATTTTGATTCATATTACTATTGTTATCAATCTTTTTATTCTTCAATAAATTTTACAAATTAACAAATAAGCAGTAAAAATGTTTATACTATTAATATTATTTTAACTTATATTTTCAACTTGCATTTTAGGTTAAAAAAATAAATTATAATTTAAAAAACTAAAAAACCCGCATTTATGAGTAGCGCACTAAAAAGTTCAAAATGATTATTTTCCTTTTATAGTTACCTAACAGTAAACCGGGGTGTGTAGTGAGCACTTCGTGAGAAAAGTAAAGCAACTTACTCAATGCGCCTTCCTTTACTCCGCACACAAGTATATCCCGGTTTTCTGTTAACTTGTAGAGCTATAAAACATTTGGTCTTAAAATAGGTAATTCAATTTTAAAGCGTGGGGCGCACTTACAATATATAGCGGTAGCTACTCATAAAAGCGTGTTTTTTAGTTTCTAAACTATATTTTTAACTTTTTAGTGCGCTACTCATAAAAACGTGTTTTTAGTTTTTTAAACTATAATTTATTTTTAACGTTTTAGTGCGCTACTCATAAAAGCGTGTTTTTTTTTAGTTTTTTAGTGAATTAGGTAGTTTTGGAACATACACGAGGTCTCAAAAATAAAATTAAATTTTTTATTACCGATTTTACAAAAAAAAATCCTATATCTTTATAAAAAGTTCTACATTGTAAAAGAAGCATGGTTATTCAAAAACTTGATGAAGGATAATACAGGGTGGCTCATAAAGCTGAAAGTCCCAATTTTAATTTAAATTTTTAGCCACCCTCTATGCCCTATAAAAAATATTTAAACCATGCTCTTTTTCACAATGTAGAATTTTTTATGAAGATATACTTTTTTTGTAACGGCGATTTTAAAAAATTAATTTTACTTTTGGGACCTCCTGTATGTTCCAAACATATCATAAAAAGAACTCTTGTGTGTACATTTGCAGTGTCAGTTTACCTTTAAATAACGATTTTGTTTTTTAGCTTCACGTGGATTAGAACTTTTTTATTTTTGAGCCACCCTGTATGTACAAGATCAAATTTTTGAATATCAATGCTATTTTCTCACGATGCAGAACTTTTTATAAAGAGACACTTTTTTCGTGAAATCAATAACAAAAATTTTTCCATTTCGAAGACATACTGTATATTTCTTTTAATGAAAAAAAAACATATTATTGCATTGTACATTTGCAGTGGTAGTTCACGTTTAAATAACGATTTTGTCTTCTTAGCTTTACGTGGATTAGGACTTTTTTATTTTTGGGCCACCCAGCATACATATACAAGATCAAATTTTTGAATAGCAATGCTATTTTCTCATAACTTTTTACAAATAGACACTTTTTTCGTAAAATCAATAATAAAAATTTTTCCGTTTCGAAGACATGCTGTATATTTTATTAATGAAGAAAACATATTATTGAATTGTACATTTGCAGTGGCAGTTTACCTTTAAACAACGATTTTGTCTTCTTAGCTTCATGTGGATTAGGACTTTTTGATTTTTGAGCCACCCTGTATGTACAAGATCAAATTTTTAAATAGCAGTGCAATTTTGTCACGATGCAGAACTTTTTATAAAGAGACACTTTTTTCGTAAAATCAATAATAATTTTTTTTCATTTCGCAGATATGCTATATATGTTATTTTTTTAATGAAAAAAACATATCAAATTGTACATTTGCAGTGGCAGTGAACCTTTAAATAAATATTTTGTCTTTTTAGCTTCACGTGGATTATGACTTTTTCATTTTTGTGCCACCCTGTACTTACTAGATCAAATTTTTGAATGGCAGTGCTATTTTTTTACGATGCAGAACTTTCTATAAAGAGACACTTTTTTCGTAAAATCAATAATAAAATGTTTTTCATTTCAAAGACATGCTGTATATTTTTTTTAATGAAAAAAACACGTCATGTACGACAATTAGAAGTGGGTGAAAATTGAGTTGTAAGGTCCCATTACAATGTTACAAGTCAAGCTAATAAAAGCATGTTCATAAAAGATCGATGGTTATGTAATAGACTCATAGCACCTTGGTTATCTCATCCTGCTCTTGGCGTAAAGATTTACATGTCACCATCATATTATGAGGAAACAATTAATTATACCTTTAAGTTATAAACAGCCCAGTTATTCTACTAATAAACAGTTGTAGCAAAGTGTCGTATTGAGGTATGTTGCGCCTGGAAGCTGATAGAATTTTAATTCAAAAGGCAATGTGAACTATAAGTATGTATAAAACTAGTCCCTCAAGCCATTTCTGGTGACAGATTAGTCATACCTATCATTGGTTCAAAGTCGCTGTGTAATCTTTCCCACCTTTCGGACTTTTCAAAATTCTGGCAACACGGCAGTAGTAAAAATGATAGAGAAGTGTCCAAATATTATACAGCTCGGAAGCAAAATGCGTCGACAAATGTACAAAATTATACGCCGGACGCAAATTTGATTATAATATGAAAGGAGTTGAAAATGCTGCATAATAAAAGAAAAGGTATATTTTAGTTTTAAGAGATATTTGAAAGAAAAATTAGGAGCAACACAAAAAAAGGAAAAAAATCTATATACTCTTGATGTGCAAAGCCTAAAACCTCTATTTCTAGGGGACGCAAAAATGATGGATTATGAAAGGACGCAGAAATGATGAAAGATGTATATATATATATATATATATATATATATATATATATATATATATATATATATATATATATATATATATATATATATGTTTTCCTTTTCTTAAACCATCTATTATATAATAACTGTATTTGTTTGCTTTCTTGGGTAGAGGTTTGTCATGAAAAATCAAGACAACTTTTTTGACGTTTCGCCCATTGGTTTTGGGCTTTTTCAAAAACTGTTTTTTTTCCTTTTATTTAGTATTTTTCTAAAAATATATAAAATGGAATTACATCATTTTTGAAAAAACACTGTTTATACAATGAAGACACAATTAAAAACAATGAATGACGGTGAATTAAAAATTATGCAAAAATTGAGAATCAATTCTCTAACCACCTGAAAATTCCTTATACAATAAGGATTTTAACAAATAATGGTAAAACAGCTATCTCCGGGCTATAAGCCCCTCCGAGCGCTGAATGGCATACCAAAATTTGCCGTATTTTCTTCTAACACAGTTAGATAAGAAAATACCAACGATTCGAATGCAAGAAACCAGGAAGAAGGAAACTTTTTCTTTAGTTAGAATATCGTCACCTGCAGACCGGTTTCGAACTCGTTGGTTCTCATCAGTACAGGATAGACGAACATACCAACCTTCCGAAAAAGTAATCCCTTAAAACTACAATGTCGTATAACATAAGCAGTGAGACACAGGCAGTGCCATCCATTAGCAGTTTCAAGCAGTCAGAGTAGAGTTTACCGTAAGGTAAAATTTCTATCAGTTCTAAAATTGATTAGAACTGATACAGAAAACTTGAGCGTCATTTACAACAACCTAATTTCGCAATAAAATGCAAATTTTTGCATAAATAAAAGAAATGTAAATATAGTTATACCTAAATGGGAATTTCCAAGCGTACCTTTACCCGGAAATAAAACCCTAATTGTACCGCTCTCCTCCACCAGTTTAAAAGATACCTTTGAAAAGTTCAGATGTGTAATTATTCATAGAAAAATTTTAAAATGTAATAGTTTAAGTATAATGTGTACAAGCTAAATTAAGGTACGTTATCTATTTTTATATTTAAAATTTATTCAATTTTATAGTTCAAAAATTTTTTGTAGACAATTTCTGAAGATGGTTTAGCAAAATAAACCGAAACGTAAAAATATAAAAAAAGTTTACTTTTTTCAATTAATCATCACATGACCGCATACCAGGAAATATACAAAATATTTATATCTAATAACGGTCAGGAAAAACCAAACAATAAAATTATATATATATATATATATATATATATATATATATATATATATATATATATATATATATATATATATATATATATATATATATATATATATATATATATATATGTGTTTTCCTTTTCTTAAACCATCTATTATATAATAACTGTATTTGTTTGCTTTCTTGGGTAGAGGTTTGTCATGAAAAATCAAGAAAACTTTTTTGACGTTTCGCCCATTGGTTTTGGGCTTTTTCAAAAACTGTTTTTTTTCCTTTTATTTAGTATTTTTCTAAAAATATATAAAATGGAATTACATCATTTTTGAAAAAACACTGTTTATACAATGAAGACACAATTAAAAACAATGAATGACGGTGAATTAAAAATTATGCAAAAATTGAGAATCAATTCTCTAACCACCTGAAAATTCCTTATACAATAAGGATTTTAACAAATAATGGTAAAACAGCTATCTCCGGGCTATAAGCCCCTCCGAGCGCTGAATTGCATACCAAAATTTGCCGTATTTTCTTCTAACACAGTTAGATAAGAAAATACCAACGATTCGAATGCAAGAAACCAGGAAGAAGGAAGCTTTTTCTTTAGTTAGAATATCGTCACCTGCAGACCGGTTTCGAACTCGTTGGTTCTCATCAGTACAGGATAGACGAACATACCAACCTTCCGAAAAAGTAATCCCTTAAAACTACAATGTCGTACAACATAAGCAGTGAGACACAGGCAGTGCCATCCATTAGCAGTTTCAAGCAGTCAGAGTAGAGTTTACCGTAAGGTAAAATTTTTAAAAATATGAATCTGCATTCGAATCTTGCATTCGAAACGTTAGGATTTTCTTATCTAACTATGTTAGAAGAAAATACGGCAAATTTTGGTATGTAATTCAGCGCTCGGAGGGGCATATAGCCCGGAGAACAGCTGTTTTACCATTATTTGTTAAAATTCTTATTGTATAAGGAATTTTCAGGTGGTTAGAGAATTGATTCTCAATTTTTGCATATTTATATGTACCCCTGAAAAGTAGATTTCATTCATATTTTTAAAAATTTTACCTTGCGGTAAACTCTACTCTGACTGCTTGAAACTGCTAATGGATGGCGCTGCCTGTGTCTCACTGCTTATGCAGTACGACATTGTAGCTTTAAGGTATTACTTTTTCGGAAGGTTGGTATGTTCGTCTATCCTGTACTGATGAGAACCAACGAGTTCGAAACCGGTCTGCAGGTGACGATATTCTAACTAAAGGAAAAGCTTCCTTCTTCCTGGTAGTTTCTTGCATTCGAAACGTTAGTATTTTCTTATCTAACTGTGCTAGAAGAAAATACGGCAAATTTTGGTATGTAATTCAGCGCTCGGAGGGGCATATAGCCCGGAGAATAGCTGTTTTACCATTATTTGTTAAAATCCTTATTGTATAAGGAATTTTCAGGTGGTTAGAGAATTGATTCTCAATTTTTGCATATTTATATGTACCCCTGACAAGTAGACTTCATTCATATTTTTAAAAATTTTACCTTACGGTAAACTCTACTCTGACTGCTTGAAACTGCTAATGGATGGCGCTGCCTGTGTCTCACTGCTTATGCAGTACGACATTGTAGCTTTAAGGGATTACTTTTTCGGAACGTTGGTATGTTCGTCTATATTGTACTGATGAGAACCAACGAGTTCGAAACCGGTCTGCAGGTGACGATATTCTAACTAAAGAAAAAGCTTCCTTCTTCCTGGTACTTTCTTGCATTCGAAACGTTAGTATTTTCTTATCAAACTGTGTTAGGAGAAAATACGGCAAATTTTGGTATGTAATTCAGCGCTCGGAGGGGCTTATAGCCCGGAGATAGCTGTTTTACCATTATTTGTTAAAATCCTTATTGTATAAGGAATTTTCAGGTGGTTAGAGAATTGATTCTCAATTTTTGCATATTTATATGAACCCCTGACAAGTAGTCTTCGTTCATATTTTTAAGAATTAAAAATTGTTTCGCTAAAATTAATTATAAAATACAAATATAAAATATACGCACCTCGAGACATTATGATGTTTAAAAATGTACTAACCGAGATTAGCATTACGGTATTTTATCTCTACCAGTAATTTTTTTTCCTTTTTTCATGATTTATTTTTTGTTTTTTTATTTTGTGTTAAAATGGCAGATTTTTTGGTGAAATGTAAGTTATATACCGAGTGTTCCAATTTGTATGTTTAATGTATTAGGTTGTAGAACGAATTATCAGAAAAAATTAAATACATTTTAAATAAACACAATATTACTGTTTGCCACAAAGCCCAAAATCTTTTATCATCTTTATTCTCTCCCCTTAAAAGTAAAGATCCAATAAAAAATAAATCTAATGTAATTTACGCTATACCCTGTTTAAACTGTCCTAAACAATATATTGGTATGACTACTCAACATCTTAACAGCAGATTAAACGGGCACAAATAGACAAAAAATGCGTCAACTGCTTTACACAAACACGAAAAAAATGAAAAACATAACTTCGATTTTAACAACACAAAAATTTTAACTCAGGACAACAATTACCTATTATCAAAAACTCCTTGTTAAAGAAATGATCCACATGAAAAAAGAACCTAACGCAGTAAACGACAAACAAGACATTAACAATCTCAGTAAAATTTGCTACAACCTAATACATTAAACACACAAATTGGAACACTCGGTATATAACATACATTTCACCAAAAAATCTGCAATTTTAACACAAAATAAAAAAAAACAAAAAATAAATCATGAAAAAAGGAAAAAAATTACTGGTAGAGATAAAATACCTTAATACTAATCTCGGTTAGTACATTTTTAAACATCATAATGTCTCGAGGTGCGTATATTTTATATTTGTATTTTATAATTAATTTTAGCGAAACAATTTTTAATTCACATGTATTGTCATTCATTGTTTTTAATTGTGTCTTCATTGTATAAACACTGTATTTTAAAAAAGAATGTAATTCCATTGTATATATTTTTAGAAAAAGACTAAATAAAAGAAAAAAAAAAACAGTTTTTGAAAAAGCCCAAGACCAATGGGTGAAACGTCAAAAAAGTTGTCTTGATTTTTCATAACAAACCTCTACCCAAGAAAGCAAAAAAAAATAGAGTTCTATATACATATATATATATATATATATATATATATATATATATATATATGTGTTTTCCTTTTCTTAAACCATCTATTATATAATAACTGTATTTGTTTGCTTTCTTGGGTAGAGGTTTGTCATGAAAAATCAAGACAACTTTTTTGACGTTTCGCCCATTGGTTTTGGGCTTTTTCAAAAACTGTTTTTTTTCCTTTTATTTAGTATTTTTCTAAAAATATATAAAATGGAATTACATCATTTTTGAAAAAACACTGTTTATACAATGAAGACACAATTAAAAACAATGAATGACGGTGAATTAAAAATTATGCAAAAATTGAGAATCAATTCTCTAACCACCTGAAAATTCCTTATACAATAAGGATTTTAACAAATAATGGTAAAACAGCTATCTCCGGGCTATAAGCCCCTCCGAGCGCTGAATTGCATACCAAAATTTGCCGTATTTTCTTCTAACACAGTTAGATAAGAAAATACCAACGATTCGAATGCAAGAAACCAGGAAGAAGGAAGCTTTTTCTTTAGTTAGAATATCGTCACCTGCAGACCGGTTTCGAACTCGTTGGTTCTCATCAGTACAGGATAGACGAACATACCAACCTTCCGAAAAAGTAATCCCTTAAAACTACAATGTCGTACAACATAAGCAGTGAGACACAGGCAGTGCCATCCATTAGCAGTTTCAAGCAGTCAGAGTAGAGTTTACCGTAAGGTAAAATTTTTAAAAATATGAATCTGCATTCGAATCTTGCATTCGAAACGTTAGGATTTTCTTATCTAACTATGTTAGAAGAAAATACGGCAAATTTTGGTATGTAATTCAGCGCTCGGAGGGGCATATAGCCCGGAGAACAGCTGTTTTACCATTATTTGTTAAAATTCTTATTGTATAAGGAATTTTCAGGTGGTTAGAGAATTGATTCTCAATTTTTGCATATTTATATGTACCCCTGAAAAGTAGATTTCATTCATATTTTTAAAAATTTTACCTTGCGGTAAACTCTACTCTGACTGCTTGAAACTGCTAATGGATGGCGCTGCCTGTGTCTCACTGCTTATGCAGTACGACATTGTAGCTTTAAGGTATT
Source organism: Philopedon plagiatum (assembly GCA_963971165.1). Lineage (NCBI taxonomy): Eukaryota > Metazoa > Arthropoda > Insecta > Coleoptera > Curculionidae > Philopedon > Philopedon plagiatum. The sequence goes on along the minus strand of OZ020191.1, from coordinate 76,330,773 downwards.
ACTTTTTCGGAAGGTTGGTATGTTCGTCTATCCTGTACTGATGAGAACCAACGAGTTCGAAACCGGTCTGCAGGTGACGATATTCTAACTAAAGGAAAAGCTTCCTTCTTCCTGGTAGTTTCTTGCATTCGAAACGTTAGTATTTTCTTATCTAACTGTGCTAGAAGAAAATACGGCAAATTTTGGTATGTAATTCAGCGCTCGGAGGGGCATATAGCCCGGAGAATAGCTGTTTTACCATTATTTGTTAAAATCCTTATTGTATAAGGAATTTTCAGGTGGTTAGAGAATTGATTCTCAATTTTTGCATATTTATATGTACCCCTGACAAGTAGACTTCATTCATATTTTTAAAAATTTTACCTTACGGTAAACTCTACTCTGACTGCTTGAAACTGCTAATGGATGGCGCTGCCTGTGTCTCACTGCTTATGCAGTACGACATTGTAGCTTTAAGGGATTACTTTTTCGGAACGTTGGTATGTTCGTCTATATTGTACTGATGAGAACCAACGAGTTCGAAACCGGTCTGCAGGTGACGATATTCTAACTAAAGAAAAAGCTTCCTTCTTCCTGGTACTTTCTTGCATTCGAAACGTTAGTATTTTCTTATCAAACTGTGTTAGGAGAAAATACGGCAAATTTTGGTATGTAATTCAGCGCTCGGAGGGGCTTATAGCCCGGAGATAGCTGTTTTACCATTATTTGTTAAAATCCTTATTGTATAAGGAATTTTCAGGTGGTTAGAGAATTGATTCTCAATTTTTGCATATTTATATGAACCCCTGACAAGTAGACTTCGTTCATATTTTTAAGAATTAAAAATTGTTTCGCTAAAATTAATTATAAAATACAAATATAAAATATACGCACCTCGAGACATTATGATGTTTAAAAATGTACTAACCGAGATTAGCATTACGGTATTTTATCTCTACCAGTAATTTTTTTTCCTTTTTTCATGATTTATTTTGTGTTTTTTTATTTTGTGTTAAAATGGCAGATTTTTTGGTGAAATGTAAGTTATATACCGAGTGTTCCAATTTGTATGTTTAATGTATTAGGTTGTAGAACGAATTATCAGAAAAAATTAAATACATTTTAAATAAACACAATATTACTGTTTGCCACAAAGCCCAAAATCTTTTATCATCTTTATTCTCTCCCCTTAAAAGTAAAGATCCAATAAAAAATAAATCTAATGTAATTTACGCTATACCCTGTTTAAACTGTCCTAAACAATATATTGGTATGACTACTCAACATCTTAACAGCAGATTAAACGGGCACAAATAGACAAAAAATGCGTCAACTGCTTTACACAAACACGAAAAAAATGAAAAACATAACTTCGATTTTAACAACACAAAAATTTTAACTCAGGACAACAATTACCTATTATCAATAACTCCTTGTTAAAGAAATGATCCACATGAAAAAAGAACCTAACGCAGTAAACGACAAACAAGACATTAACAATCTCAGTAAAATTTGCTGCAACCTAATACATTAAACACACAAATTGGAACACTCGGTATATAACATACATTTCACCAAAAAATCTGCAATTTTAACACAAAATAAAAAAAAAACAAAAAATAAATCATGAAAAAAGGAAAAAAATTACTGGTAGAGATAAAATACCTTAATACTAATCTCGGTTAGTACATTTTTAAACATCATAATGTCTCGAGGTGCGTATATTTTATATTTGTATTTTATAATTAATTTTAGCGAAACAATTTTTAATTCACATGTATTGTCATTCATTGTTTTTAATTGTGTCTTCATTGTATAAACACTGTATTTTAAAAAAGAATGTAATTCCATTGTATATATTTTTAGAAAAAGACTAAATAAAAGAAAAAAAAACAGTTTTTGAAAAAGCCCAAAACCAATGGGTGAAACGTCAAAAAAGTTGTCTTGATTTTTCATAACAAACCTCTACCCAAGAAAGCAAAAAAAAATAGAGTTCTATATACATATATATATATATATATATATATATATATATATATATATATATATATATATATATATATATATATATATATATATACATATATATATAGTAGAAAAATGGAAGATTTCTTGGCCTATAGGTAATATAATAAATGTAAATGCGAAGATTTACTTCTTCGCTAGTGCAGCGATAAGGCCGTGAATGAAAAATAAAAATAATGAGGACTATCTTTGATTCTGGTCTGGGTGACCTCCTGCTATCGATTTCTGGGCCCTTACCCATCAGCGGGCAGGCTTACACCCAGGGTGGCTGAAGAACAGACCACGATTTGACCAGAATCAAAGAGAGTCCTTATATCCAAAATGTTCGGAAAGGATGGGTAAGATGTAGTGGCTCGCGCCAACTAGTTCACCCAGTGTTGCTCCAAAAATGTTTGGCTGCTAACACAATAATACTCGAAAGTATGTCGATGTCAGGAGGTCACCCAGACCAGAATCAAAGATAGTCCTCATTATTTTTATTTTTCATTCACGGCCTTATCGCTGCACTAGCGAAGAAGTAAATCTTCGCATTTACATTTATTATATTACCTATAGGCCAAGAAATCTTCCATTTTTCTACTATTGTTGTACAATGACGCATTTGTACCGTCGATGTCGAGAAAGTCGACATCGACATACTTTCGAGTATTATTGTGTTAGCAGCCAAACATTTTTGGAGCAACACTGGGTGAACTAGTTGGCGCGAGCCACTACATCTTACCCATCCTTTCCGAACATTTTGTATATAAGGACTCTCTTTGATTCTGGTCAAATCGTGGTCTGTTCTTCAGCCACCCTGGGTGTAAGCCTGCCCGCTGATGGGTAAGGGCCCATAAATCGATAGCAGGAGGTCACCCAGACCAGAATCAAAGATAGTCCTCATTATTTTTATTTTTCATTCACGGCCTTATCGCTGCACTAGCGAAGAAGTAAGTCTTCGCATTTACATTTATTATATTACCTATAGGCCAAGAAATCTTCCATTTTTCTACTATTGTTGTACAATGGCGCATTTGTACCGTCGATGTCGAGAAAGTCGACATCGACATACTTTCGAGTATTATTGTGTTAGCAGCCAAACATTTTTGGAGCAACACTGGATGAACTAGTTGGCGCGAGCCACTACATCTTACCCATCCTTTCCGAACATTTTGGATATAATAATAATAATAATAAACCACTTTATTATTTACCAAACATAGATTTAAATACTAACATATACTATAATTATAATATCTGTGGTAATAAATGGCCTATAAAATGCAGACAACTGGTATACACAGATACCAGATACTGGTGAGGCCACGCATTAATTACTAACTTTTAAAGAAACTAAAAATAAAGCAAAAATCATAATAAAGGTTAAATAAAAGGTTAAATGAAATTTAAGGAGAGAGGAGAAAACGTGTAAGAGAGAAAGAAAGAGGGGAGAAGGAGAAGAAAACAGAGGTCGATGTCCCTGTAAGCCACACTACTGACTCAGAAGTAGACGCGTTTTATATATGTTTTTAAAGCTCGAGGTAGAGAGGTTTATCTCGTGAGTATCCATAAAATTTACATAATTTGCTAAATTGTAAGTGAAGGATCTTTTATAAATTTCTTTACGATGTCTGGGAATGTTAATAAATAAGTTTCTACGCATATTACGATTATGAATATCAGTTCGAAAGACAATCTTATTAAACAAATATGAGGGTGTTTTGGTTTTTAAAATTTTATGACAAAATGCAGCAAAATGCAACTTACGTCTGTTGTGCATATTTAGCCAACCAGCATCACGGAGCAAGTGGGAAACCCGATGTCGGCGCCTCACGCCATAGATAAAACGTAGGCAAGAGTTCTGCACTTTTTGTATTTTACGTACATATATACTATCAATGCAATGACCATAGACCACATCACAATGATTAAAGTGAGACAGAACAAGAGCATCACAAAGAAGTTTTTTAATCTCCCTCGTAAGATAATATCTATGATTATAAATTAATTTCAAAGTGCAATACGCTTTTCTAATTTTAGATTTAATATGGTCACGGAACCGAAGTTCAGAATCAACAAGTAAACCAAGACTTTTAGAGACAGTTGAGAAGGGAACAGTAACATTATTTACTTGTACATTCAAAGCATTCTCTGCCCGATTTCTTAAATTTTCACTGCCAAATAAAATAATAGATGATTTAGTAGGGTTGATTTTAAGCTGATGATCGTTGGAAATTTCTATTATGTTTTGTAAATCTAAGTTAATATTTAAGTTAACCGTATTTAAGTCAGATACGTCAAAAGAACAATAAAGTTGGGTATCATCAGCGTATAAGTGATAATTACAAAAATTTAAGCATTCATGGAATGTAGACGTGTAAATTGTATAAAGTAATGGCCCTAATATACTTCCCTGGGGGACACCAGTAGACACACTAAGAGAGTCAGAAACGCTGTTCTTAACCTGAATTTTTTGAGTCCTATCCGATAAAAAAGATTTAATCAATCTAATTGCCCCCTCACCGAACCCAAAATAATGCAACATAGAAAGCAAAATTGAGTGGTTAAGCATATCAAATGCTTTAGTGTAGTCTAGAATTATAAGAGCACTAACCCTACCCTGGTCACACGATTCAATGATATCATCCACAACAGCTGACATTGCGGTATCGCAACCAAAGCCCGCCCGAAAACCGGACTGTTTTGGGGGTAAAATATTGAATGCATCCAAGAATGAGCGGATTTGATGGTCAAGCACCTTTTCAAGAATTTTAGAAAATGTGGGCAGAATGCTGATAAACCGTAAATGCGAAAGTTCCGTCGGCTGAGTAATCTTAGGAAGGGGTAGAACATGAGCGTTCTTCCAGCACACTGGAAAGTAAGAAGTCTCAATGCACTTATTTATCACGTGTGTAATAAATGGAACAATGCATGGGCAGCACAACTGAATAAGCGTAATATTTAAATCATCACTACCAAACGCTTTAGTTTTAATTTTCATAATAATTTTTTGTATATCATCATCGGTAACAGACGAAAATTCAAGCCGATCCGCAATTTCCGGTTTAATATTGCTGAGGTAAAAACTTATTAATTCTTGTTTAGGAGATATACCACTTAATACGGAATTGATAGAAAAGTTATTAATGACATTAGGATTTGATAGATGATCAGGAATAGTATTATTTTTACTAGTTGTTAAATTAAGCTTTTTAAGTTCAGACCATTTTTCTTTAGAAGAGGAATTGGAGAATTTTTGTCGGAGATATGCTTTTTTTTCAGATCTTACAGCAGCTGTTGTATAGTTTCTGAGTTGTTTATAATAGGAATAATGTCCGAGCAGCCTAGTTTGTTTGAATCTTTTTAAAGCTTGATTTCTCAGTCTTTGTAAAAATTTTATGTTGTCAGTCAACCAAGGCGCATATTTAGCATTCCTCCTACAGCAAACTTTCACAGGAGCATGTTTATCGAATATATTAATAATTGAGGAGCTTAAGAATTTAACTTTTTCCTCTATACTAGGAATATAAAAAATATTCTCCCATGGCCACGATTGCAGATCAGCTTGAAATTCTCCATAATTTACATCTTTTAAGGCTCTATATTTGAAATATGTAGGTGGTGAACGTTCAGTGCTAAACGATAGTTTAATGAAAATGGGGAGGTGATCAGTGAACTGTACATTAGCCACACCAGAGTCTAACACTTCTGGTATGTTACAAAACATCAAGTCAATAAGAGAGAATGAATCATTACAAATTCGCGTAGGTTCCTGTATATGTTGCTTTAAGTCAAAAACATCAGTAATATCATAAAGTCTTTGGGTATGATTATTATTCTCTAGAAGATTTATATTAAAGTCCCCACAACATATGATATTATCATATATTGTAAAAAAATGAGTTAAGGTATCTTCGAAGTGCTCAAAAAAACTCTCCAAGTTCGCCCCAGGAGGTCTGTAGACAACGCCCAACAGAATCCGTCCAGGACCAACATTAAGCTCAACCCAGATGCAGTCTAAAAAATCATGTGACTCCGCAATTAATATACTAAACTGAATTGAGTTTTTTATAAATATGCCAACACCACCCCCTCTGCGAGCAGCTCTATCTCTACGAATGAAGTTAAAACCCTCAATGTTTACTGTATCACTGTCAATTCCCGGATGCAGCCATGACTCGCTAATACCTACAATGTCATAATCAGAGTCGTTCAAAAAATCCCTGAAGTCAGCAAGGTTAGCCAACAAGGACCTCACATTAATATGAGATACGGAAACAGACATAAGAAGGAGATGTGGGAATGGAGAAGAATGAAAGAAATGAGAAAAATTAGGAATATAAATGTGAAAGAGTTTATATGTAAAAGAAGAAGAACTAAAATAGAGTATAAATTATGAATAATATGTTATTGCACTGAAATAGCGAGCATGACACAAATAGAAGCCGTTACATTAAGCTTTAAGTAAGACAAAGAAGAAAAAGAATAAAAAAAAAAAAATAATTTTATTAGACAGATAATAATCCCATGATCAAACACAAATCATTATAATAATAGCCCAAAACCCAAAACCACATAACTAAGTCTTAATATTTAAAATTGCAAAATAAACATTCCAACCAACAAATAAATAAACATAATGTTTTTCGGGCAATATAGCAAAATAAGAGTACATACGTTTAATCCTTCTTTAGAGATTGCTTAAGATTTTTTATTTCATCACTGTTGTTCACTCTGTACACCGTGTCCTCCGATTTTACGTAAATCACTCCGTTGAGACACCAAGCTTTTTTACTGGAAAACAATTTAACTGCTTCAGATAACAGGGCTTATAAGGACTCTCTTTGATTCTGGTCAAATCGTGGTCTGTTCTTCAGCCACCCTGGGTGTAAGCCTGCCCGCTGATGGGTAAGGGCCCAGAAATCGATAGCAAGAGGTCACCCAGACCAGAATCAAAGATAGTCCTCATTATTTTTATTTTTCATTCACGGCCTTATCGCTGCACTAGCGAAGAAGTAAATCTTCGCATTTACATTTATTACATATATATATATATATATATATATATATATATATATATATATATATATATATATATATATATATATATATATATATATATATATGAATTGGTAGGGTAGTCTTGACTGTCTAGTTAAAAAACAAACTCAGTGGTTATTGAGGCATCAGTCTATTCGGGCATCGGAAGTAAAACTCTTTTTTTACTACGCCAAGCTTTCGAAAATGTTTATTCTCTTTATCAAGGCTACAACACAGAGTACAGTTAGTAACTTAATTAAATTTACATTATGTTGGACATTACCTAGGGTGCAAAGTGAGTTAAAAAAACCTTCGTAACATCTAGCACAACAGGACAAACACTCCAACCCAGGTCTTACAGTTTAATTATACTTTATTGCAATTACATAATTTCTTTTCGAGACCCTTGAGGTTTGGGCCACATGGTTTCGTTACAGTGAAGCAGTCAGGTTAAGATCTAGTGTGTCAACAGTGTCACAACTGTCGGTCTAGAAGGCTGGAGAATATTGCAGAATGTTCCAGTCTTCCAAACAGACAGTCGTGCAACAGATGGCGTTGGTCAGGAAACCCGTTCTGTTTTACCAATGTTTGTTGGTTATGAGTTAATATGCCAGATGGCGTAAGCAGAGTCGCCCCCACACCTGCCACTTGCAGATGGCGTCAAGCAACCCACCCAACATATTTTAAATAAAATGTTTTTTTATTTAGAAAGCTGTACTGTCTCCCTTGTCACCTAGGGAGACGGCACACCTTTCCCTTGGGCTCCTGAGTAAGCAATTCATTTTTATGTGGGTTGTTACACTTTTGATCTTAGTCTTATCATATCAATCTCGATTATTTTCTAAAATTCTGTTTATAGCGGGTTATTTTATGATTATTAAGGATAAAAGTCAATGAAAAACGAACAGGGGAATTTATTTTGTCTGGTGCTTTCAAGACAGCTGAAAATTTGAGGTGAAAATAAACTGAGTACGTTGTGCTCGTTTTACTTTAAACGTCCAAAGAGGAATTGTGAGACCCCTCTGTGGTCTTATTTTTGTTTAGAGTGACAATATACGAGTAGATTGAGCTTAAGTCTGAGATGTCCCTCTTTTAATTAAGACAGTTTGGTGTCAAGTGTGTTTCTGCCATTTCTAAGAAGAGTCTTTTTCTCAGTTTACTTTCTGTATATATAGTGTTGGTCTCTGAGTAGTTTGGATCATGACCAGTTTCTATATGATGTTCAGCTAAAGCCCAAGAGGGTTTTTTTAACCTGCAGTCGCTCTTGTGTGAGGTTAGTCTGTCCTTAAGCACTCGAGACGTTTGTCCTATGTATACCCTATCACAGGAAGAACAAGGAATACTATACACGACGCTTGATTTGTCTCCTGTTTTTACTTTATCTTTGAGTTTTGTGAAAATGTTACCCACCGTCTTAGAGAATCGCTGCGTTATTTTTATTATTGGTGTGTTTTTGAAGACTTTAATAATTTTTGTGGTGATAGAGTCTATTGCTGGTAGAGAATAGTAGTATAGAGCTCTATTTACCGATTTAAACGCATCAATTTCCGGTGAGACATCCGGGGCCCCCCTATCTCCCACCGTGGTCAACGCTCTGGTGTTATATATAAGTTTTTTTAACAACCCCTGGGGGTATGAGTTTTCAAGTAATGTACGATATAGTCTGTCCAGATTCTTTTGTCTAAGTGTATGGTGACTTATTTTTTCTATTCGTGACTTGAGGGCAAGCACCAGGTTGATCTTCATTTTTTCTGTGTGGTATGAGTTGTAATTCATGTATCTACCTGAGTTAGTAGGTTTGACATACCGATCTAAGATCACCTGGTTGTCCTGTGTCCGAATTAATTTGGTGTCTAGAAAGGGGACACTTCTTTCTGACTCTTCCTCCATAGTAAATTGTATGGAGGAGTTGTACGAATTGAAGACCCCAAGAATTTCTATTTTTTTGTTTTCTGGAACTGTACAGACAATATCGTCCACATATTTCTTTAGAAAGGATAATTGGAAAGATAATTGAGGAATGCAAGCCTCTAAGAGGTCATCCATGACATATTGAGCCACTATTGAAGACAGTGTAGTTCCCATTGGAGTACCTAAAATCTGTTTGTAATATATGTTATCTAGTTGGCAGTAAGTTGAGTCAAAAATAAATTTTACTATCTCTAAAAATTGATTTCTTGGAATTTTCGTTAAGGGTGATATATCCTGCCATCTTTTCTCTATGCTTTGAGTAACTAAATAATGTGGGATGTTACTGAAAAAGAGACAACATCTAAGCTTATTAGTACATAGCCCTCAGGGAGCTGTTTTTCGTTTATAAATTCAGCAAATTGAAAAGAATCTGTTGTATAGTATTCGTTGTCCCTGCTGTACGCCAATGTAAGTATATCTGTTATCTGTTTAAATTTACTATGGAGGAAGAGTCAGAAAGAAGTGTCCCCTTTCTAGACACCAAATTAATTCGGACACAGGACAACCAGGTGATCTTAGATTGGTATGTCAAACCTACTAACTCAGGTAGATACATGAATTACAACTCATACCACACAGAAAAAATGAAGATCAACCTGGTGCTTGCCCTCAAGTCACGAATAGAAAAAATAAGTCACCATACACTTAGACAAAAGAATCTGGACAGACTATATCGTACATTACTTGAAAACTCATACCCCCAGGGGTTGTTAAAAAAACTTATATATAACACCAGAGCGTTGACCACTGTGGGAGATAGGGGGGCCCCGGATGTCTCACCGGAAATTGATGCGTTTAAATCGGTAAATAGAGCTCTATACTACTATTCTCTACCAGCAATAGACTATCACCACAAAAATTATTAGTCTTCAAAAACACACCAATAATAAAAATAACGCAGCGATTCTCTAAGACGGTGGGTAACATTTTCACAAAACTCAAAGATAAAGTAAAAACAGGAGACAAATCAAGCGTCGTGTATAGTATTCCTTGTTCTTCCTGTGATAGGGTATACATAGGACAAACGTCTCGAGTGCTTAAGGACAGACTAACCTCACACAAGAGCGACTGCAGGTTAAAAAAACCCTCTTATGCTTTAGCTGAACATCATATAGAAACTGGTCATGGTCCAAACTACTCAGAGACCAACACTATATATACAGAAAGTAAACTGAGAAAAAGACTCTTCTTAGAAATGGCAGAAACACACTTGACACCAAACTGTCTTAATTAAAAGAGGGACATCTCAGACTTAAGCTCAATCTACTCGTATATTGTCACTCTAAACATAAATAAGACCACAGATGGGTCTCACAATTCCTCTTTGGACGTTTAAAGTAAAACGAGCACAACGTACTCAGTTTATTTTCACCTCAAATTTTCAGCTGTCTTGAAAGCACCAGACAAAATAAATTCCCCTGTTCGTTTTTCATTGACTTTTATCCTTAATAATCATAAAATAACCCGCTATAAACAGAATTTTAGAAAATAATCGAGATTGATATGATAAGACTAAGATCAAAAGTGTAACAACCCACATAAAAATGAATTGCTTACTCAGGAGCCCAAGAGAAAGGTGTGCTGTCTCCCTAGGTGACAAGGGAGACAGTACAGCTTTCTAAATAAAAAAACATTTTATTTAAAATATGCTGGGTGGGTTGCTTGACGCCATCTGCAAGTGGCGGGTGTGGGGGCGACTCTGCTTACGCCATCTGGCATATTAACTCATAACCAACAAACATTGGTAAAACAGAACGGGTTTCCTGACCAACGCCATCTGTTGCACGACTGTCTGTTTGGAAGACTGGAACATTCTGCAATATTCTCCAGCCTTCTAGACCGACAGTTGTGACACTGTTGACACACTAGATCTTAACCTGACTGCTTCACTGTAACGAAACCATGTGGCCCAAACCTTAAGGGTCTCGAAAAGAAATTATGTAATTGCAATAAAGTATAATTAAACTGTAAGACCTGCGTTGTAGTGTTTGTCCTGTTGTGCTAGATGTTACGAAGGTTTTTTTAACTCACTTTGCACCTTAGGTAATGTCCAACATAATGTAAATTTAATTAAGTTACTAACTGTACTCTGTGTTGTAGCCTTGATAAAGAGAATAAACATTTTCGAAAGCTTGGCGTAGTAAAAAAGAGTTTTACTTCCGATGCCCGAATAGACTGATGCCTCAATAACCACTGAGTTTGTTTTTTAACTAGTCAGTCAAGACTACCCTACCAATTCATATTCTAGGAATGGGGTTTTACCAACAAATCCGTCAACAACACGGAGTACACACCGTGGGTTTGTTAAAACAATGGGCAAAAAACAACACCAGATTAGCATCGCTGCGTAGCAGGAGGATATTCCTACTCACTTGTCGAACACAGGCACTGACTCCCGCACATATCAACAACAACACCAAGGGAATTCAAAACACCCTAGAGATTGAAGACGGAGCCACAGGATATCAGATCAAGCAGATCGGTAACAGGTTAAAAAACAAGCTTATCAATCTCGAAATTTCAACTACAATTAAAGCAATTTATCATACTGAAAGATCTCTGATACAGGTTTCAAATGAAATTAATAATCTCATCCCTACACACACATTTAACCAATTTAAAACTATGCAAACCCAAAAATACAATAGACTCTTTAAAACCATAAAAACCACTAATTTAAAGAAAATAAATAATCTCAAAACACAAACACACAATCAGTTCATATCAGTTAAAGAAAACTGGATCAGAAATCTTACAGATATAGAAATTCCAAATGACGTAAAAAAACTTTCTGGCATTGGGTTCTAAAGTTTCTCTTTCTCCCTCTATTGGTGACATATCTGTCCTAAGATTGCTCTCGGATGTGGAGAATATCATTTACCACTTCCCAGAGCAAGAAAAGAATATCCAACGAGCAAAAATAACAAACATCATAACCAATTACTATAGAACTTCACATAGTAAGAAATACGTTGATATTCTTTTCGAAAAAACAAAGAAATTCCTAAAGGATAATAAAGAATTGATAGTTACAAAGGCAGATAAAGGTAACGTCACTGTGATAATGAATAGAGACGTATATGTCGCCAAGTCCAAGGAGGTTCTATCAGATCAAAAGTATTATAAAATTTTAAAACGTGACCCTACGTCAACCTTTCAACAAAAAGCCAATAAAATAGTTTCAGACCTTGGAAAGAAAGGGTTTCTGGATGAAGGACAGAAGAAATTTCTCACAATATACAACCAAACCTCTCCTAAATTTTACGGTCTGCCCAAATTCCACAAACCCTCACTTTCCTTAAGACCCATTATTTCTTCCATTAATGCACCCAATAGTAAACTTTCCACATAACAGATATACTTACATTGGCGTACAGCAGGGACAACGAATACTATACAACAGATTCTTTTCAATTTGCTGAATTTATAAACGAAAAACAGCTCCCTGAGGGCTATGTACTAATAAGCTTAGATGTTGTCTCTCTTTTCAGTAACATCCCACATTATTTAGTTACTCAAAGCATAGAGAATAGATGGCAGAGGATATATCACCCTTAACGAAAATTCCAAGAATCCAATCTTTAGAGATAGTAAAATTTATTTTTGACTCAACTTACTGCCAACTAGATAACATATATTACAAACAGATTTTAGGTACTCCAATGGGAGCTACACTGTCTTCAATAGTGGCTCAATATGTCATGGATGACCTCTTAGAGGCTTGCATTCCTCAATTATCTTTCCAATTACCCTTTCTAAAGAAATATGTGGACGATATTGTCTGTACAGTTCCAGAAAATAAAAAAATAGAAATTCTTGGGGTCTTCAATTCGTACAACTCCTCCATACAATTTACTATGGAGGAAGAGTCAGAAAGAAGTGTCCCCTTTCTAGACACCAAATTAATTCGGACACAGGACAACCAGGTGATCTTAGATTGGTATGTCAAACCTACTAACTCAGGTAGATACATGAATTACAACTCATACCACACAGAAAAAATGAAGATCAACCTGGTGCTTGCCCTCAAGTCACGAATAGAAAAAATAAGTCACCATACACTTAGACAAAAAATCTGGACAGACTATATCGTACATTACTTGAAAACTCATACCCCCAGGGGTTGTTAAAAAATCTTATATATAACACCAGAGCGTTGACCACTGTGGGAGATAGGGGGGCCCCGGATGTCTCACTGGAAATTGATGCGTTTAAATCGGTAAATAGAACTCTATACTACTATTCTCTACCATCAATAGACTCTATCACCACAAAAATTATTAAAGTCTTCAAAAACACACCAATAATAAAAATAACGCAGCGATTCTCTAAGACGGTGGGTAACATTTTCACAAAACTCAAAGATAAAGTAAAAACAGGAGACAAATCAAGCGTCGTGTATAGTATTCCTTGTTCTTCCAGTGATAGGGTATACATAGGACAAACGTCTCGAGTGCTTAAGGACAGACTAACCTCACACAAGAGCGACTGCAGGTTAAAAAAACCCTCTTGTGCTTTAGCTGAACATCATATAGAAACTGGTCATGATCCAAACTACTCTGAGACCAACACTATATATACAGAAAGTAAACTGAGAAAAAGACTCTTCTTAGAAATGGCAGAAACACACTTGACACCAAACTGTCTTAATAAAAAGAGGGACATCTCAGACTTAAGCTCAATCTACTCGTATATTGTCACTCTAAACAAAAATAAGACCACAGAGGGGTCTCACAATTCCTCTTTGGACGTTTAAAGTAAAACGAGCACAACGTACTCAGTTTATTTTCACCTCAAATTTTCAGCTGTCTTGAAAGCACCAGACAAAATAAATTCCCCTGTTCGTTTTTCATTGACTTTTATCCTTAATAATCATAAAATAACCCGCTATAAACAGAATTTTAGAAAATAATCGAGATTGATATGATAAGACTAAGATCAAAAGTGTAACAACCCACATAAAAATGAATTGCTTACTCAGGAGCCCAAGGGAAAGGTGTGCTGTCTACCTAGGTGACAAGGTACAGCTTTCTAAATAAAAAACATTTTATTTAAAATATGTTGGGTGGGTTGCTTGACGCCATCTGCAAGTGGCAGGTGTGGGGGCGACTCTGCTTACGCCATCTGGCATATTAACTGATAACCAACAAACATTGGTAAAACAGAACGGGTTTCCTGACCAACGCCATCTGTTGCACGACTGTCTGTTTGGAAGACTGGAACATTCTGCAATATTCTCCAGCCTTCTAGACCGACAGTTGTGACACTGTTGACACACTAGATCTTAACCTGACTGCTTCACTGTAACGAAACCATGTGGCCCAAACCTCAAGGGTCTCGAAAAGAAATTATATAATTGCAATAAAGTATAATTAAACTGTAAGGCCTGGGTTGGAGTGTTTGTCCTGTTGTGCTAGATGTTACGAAGTTTTTTTAACTCACTTTGCACCCTAGGTAATGTCCAACATAATGTAAATTTAATTAAGTTACAAACTGTACTCTGTGTTGTAGCCTTGATAAAGAGAATAAACATTTTCGAAAGCTTGGCGTAGTAAAAAAAGAGTTTTACTTCCGATGCCCGAATAGACTGATGCCTCAATAACCACTGAGTTTGTTTATATATATATATATATATATATATATATATATATATATATATATATATATATATATATATATATATATATACATCTTTCATCATTTCTGCGTCCTTTCATAATCCATCATTTTTGCGTCCCCTAGAAATAGAGGCTTTAGGCTTTGTATTTCAAGTGTATATCGATTTTTTTCCTTTTTTTGTATTGCTCCTAATTTTTCTTTTAAATATCTCTTAAAACTAAAATATACCTTTTATTTTATAATGCAGCATTTTCAACTCCTTTCATATTATAATCAAATTTGCGTCCGGCGTATAATTTTGTACATTTGTCGACGCATTTTGCTTCCGAGCCGTATAATATTTGGACACTTCTCTATCATTTTTACTACTGCCCTGTTGCCAGAATTTTGAAAAGTCCGAAAGGTGGGAAAGATTACACAGCGCTTTTGAACCAATGATAGGTATGACTAATCTGTCACGAGAAACAGCTTGAGGGACTGGGCTGTTTATAACTTAAAGGTATAATTAATTGTTTCCTCATAATATGATGAAGACATGTAAATCTTTACGCCAAGAGCAGAATGAGATAACCAAGGTGCTATGAGTCTATTACAAAACCATCGATCTTTTATTAACATGCTTTTATTAGCTTGACTTATAACATTGTAATGGGACATTTCATTAAAAGATATATACAGTATGTATTCGAAATGGAAAAATTTTTGTTATTGATTTTACGAAAAAAGTGTATTTTTATAAAAAGTTCTGCATCGTGAAAAAATAGCATTGCCATTCAGAAATTTGATCCAGTAGGTACGTACAGGGTGGCTCAAAAATGAAAAAGTCATAATCCACGTGAAGCTAAAAAGACAAAATCTTTATTTGAAATTACACTGCCACTGCAAATGTACAATTTAATAATATGTTTTTTTCATTAAAAAATATACAGCATGTCTTCGAAATGGAAAAAATGTATTATTGATTTTACGAAATTGTGTATTTTTATAAAAAGTTCTGCATCGTGAAAAAATAGCATTGGCATTCATAAATTTGATCCAGTACGTACAGGGTGGCTCAAAAATGAAAAAGTCATTATCCACGTGAAGCTAAAAAGACAAAATCTTTATTTAAAGGTACACTGCCACTGCAAATGTACAATTTAATAATATGTTTTTTTCATTAAAAAAATATACAGCATGTCTTCGAAATGGAAAAAAATGTATTATTGATTTTACGACAAAAGTGTATTTTTATAAAAAGTTCTGCATCGTGAAAAAATAGCATTGCCATTCAGAAATTTGATCCAGTACGTACAGGGTGGTTCAAAAATGAAAAAGTCATAATCCATGTGAAGCTAAAAAGGCAAAATCGTTATTTAAAGGTAAACTGCCACTGCAAATGTACATACAAGAGTTATTTTTATGATATGTTTGGAACACACAGGAGGTCCTAAAAGTAAAATTAATTTTTTAAAATCGCCGTTACAAAAAAAGTATATCTTCATAAAAAATTTTACATTGTGAAAAAAGAGCATGGTTTAAATATTTTTATAGGGCATAGAGGGTGGCTAAAAATTTAAATTAAAATTGGGACTTTCAGCTTTATGAGCCACCCTGTATTGTCCTTCATCAAGTTTTTGAATAACCATGCTTCTTTTACAATGTAGATCTTTTTATAAAGATATAGGTACTTTTTTTGTAAAATCGGTAATAAAAAAATTAATTTTATTTTTGAGACCTCGTGTATGTTCCAAAACTAATTCACTAAAAAACTAAAAGAACACGCTTTTATGAGTAGCGCACTAAAAAGTTAAAGATAAATTATAGTTTAAAATACTAAAAACACGTTTTTATGAGTAGCGCACTAAAAAGTTAAAAATAAATTAGGTAAGTATAGTTTAAAAAACTATACGGTTTACTGTTAGGTAACTACAAAAGGAAAATAATTATTTTGAACTTTTTAGTGCGCTACTCATAAAAGCGTTTTTTTTAGATTTTTAAATTATAATTTATTTTTTTAACCTAAAATGCAAGTTGAAAATATAAGTTTAAATAATATTAATATTATAAACATTTTTACTGCTTATTTCTTAATTTGTAAAATTTATTGAAGAATAAAAAGATTGATAACAATAGTAATATGAATAACAATATTGTAAGTATTTTCCATGCTTATAGAATATAATATTATTTTTAGTTTATTTTTATGTGAAATTAGGAATGCTTAGCCGTCGACAAATTTCAATTTTTCATAACAGTAACGGTGTCAGACATTTGCCCTCCTTTTGGTAAACGTGATAATTAATATATAGGTGATAGATCAAGGCTGACAATTTTTATTTTAATTTACTGACATGGCACTGACATGTACACATTGCTATCACAGAATGGCGCTTTTTTACCAAGAGTTCTCCGCATTCTTTACATATGAGATCGCTATAAAAAGGAGTTTTGAGCCATGGACTCTCCTTACCTCATTCCATGATTTAAGTTTATTTTGAGTTGTTTTGCTGGAACCTGGAAATAAGATTACGAATTATAATAAAAACCTATTTTTATTATAACTTCCGTTTATTTTATTTGGGTTAAGTCACCAGATTAGCTCAAAATATGACAAGGCGTCCAACAAAAATTATCCACCTAATAAAACTAAAACAGATATATTTAATGTCGACAGACACAAGCAAGTTTCTTCTTAATGCTTTTTGGCTGGAATCACTATTGATAAGACAGGTGTAATTTGGCATTTAAAGTCTTGCTCATTGCTCAGTGCTCAGCTTTATATAATTAAGGGTTTAAATTGGCAAGTGTTAAGATTAGACAACCAAATTTTATACTGTTAGTTTCTTTTTAATTTTTCTCGCCAACTTATAAAGAAAAGAGCGATTTAAATAACAGTTAAGTACAGTTAAATTTACCAACCGAAATAAACATTTTTAATACACTACAAAGATAATGTAAAATGTCGACCACAGTAACTGGCGAGCTAGTTTTTTTATTTAACAAATACATTCCAAAATGTAGTTTTTGTTAAATAACTTTTTAAGTTTTATTTTTTCGAAAAACCGCATCAATCGAAATAGGTGAAAATGTTACACAGGAAACGTATCTAAAACGTCTATAAAACTTAATCATTTTGTTAAACTTAAGCTTCAAAAAGTTTTGCAATTTATATGTCAACTATATGTACAAAATACAGTTTCTGTAACATAAATCGTTTTCGAGTTTGAGCAACAAAAAATAGAAACTAATTTTGAAGGTGCTCTGTATATATTTCACCGGAAATACAGGCTGTTCCAAGCCAGGTTGAAAAGTAGTCCATATGCAAAATTTTTCCTTTTCTTTTTGGTCAAGCAGTTTTAAGCGTTCGCTCCAACAGACAATCCGACAAACAGACGGACAGACAAACCGACGAAAATGGGAGACCATCTGATATAGGGACCTCAACACGTAAAGATCTGAAAAAATCCCGGGAAGTGATTTTTTTCTAGCGAGAGAAGTAAAAAGTTGAAATTACTAAAATTAGAAATGATTTTTAAAAATGCAAAAATATTCCGTGAAAAGATAAATTTAGGATGTGTAGAAATGTCAAATTAAAATTAATAACCTCCAGTTATAATGAAGTGGTAATTTCCATAAGAAAGTGCGATTATTTCTTGATATTATACCTCGAAAATGGGCTAGTACAAACTATATCCCAAATCGATTACTTGTTATATTTTAGAAACAAATATAAAATGGTATAGATTTTTTTGTAAAAAAAAGCCTTAAAATTAAAAGTACTAAAACTTTTAAAGCTCCAACAAGAAAAGAAAATTTTACGCGGCTGTTGTATCTAATAGAAAATAAAATTTGATTGTTCCTAACTTACACCCTGTACAGTACAACTGTTCTATTTCTACTTTACATTCCACTTACAACACCATTGATTTTTGACACTTTAACGGTAATTTTGTATTGCAGCAATTGCAGTATACCTATTCAAATAAGATATGCAGGCATGCATCGCTGTTTTATTTAATAACTAGCTTTCGCCCGCAACTTCTTCCACGGTATAACAATTTTACTCCATTACAAACTTTAAATACCATCGTAATACCCCCTTAGGGGTTGATTTATTAAAAACTGAAAAAAACACGTGTTTAAACATTAACTCTCAGATACACTAAGAAGGTTTAAGATTTAGTACTGCATGGTTTAAATTAGGATCTTCTAGTTGATCAGGTATGTTTTGACAGGTTTTTTCCTGTCATAGTTAATAAGTCTTCGTTAAAAACTTATGAAATATTCCGTTCCGTGCCGTTCATTTTCTTCACATTCGTTAGACAAAATTAGATTTTCTGACCTCAATTGACATACTTATTAGTTAACATTTTTGGGGAAATTGCCATTCGCTCGTTTTTACCCCCCCCCCCCCCCCGTTAGTTTTTTTAAATGTTAGACAAAATTAAATATTTTGACCCCAATAACCCCGAAAACAACATTAACATTTTTAGATAATTTCCCAGTTGCTCCTTTTTAACCCCCCCCCGGCGTTATTTTTTTAAAAATGAGTTTCAACAAAATTAGATTTTCTGTTCTCAGTAACCCCCAAAATTAGTTAACATTTTTGGAGAAATTCCAAACCCCGCGCCTTTTTATTCCCTCTGCCCCACCGTTAATTTTGTTTACATTCATTAAACAAAATTAGATTTGCTGACCTCAATAACCTTGAAAATGATATATCAGACAACTTTTTTTGAAAAATGATCAGTTGCCTGTTTTTATTCTCCCTCGTTATATATTTTTTAAATATGTTAGACCAAAGTACATTTTTTGACCGTAATAACACCGAAAATGACAAATTAGTTAACATTTGTTCAGTCGCTCCTTTTTATCCCCCCGCCGTTAATTTTTTAAATATAGGTTTCAACAAAATTAGATTTCTGACCTAAATATCCCCGTAAATGACAGATTAGTTAACATTTTTGGAGAAGTTCCCAGTTGCGCCCTAATATCACCCCACTCCCCACGTTATTCTTGACATCCATTACACAAAATTAGATTTTCTGACCTCAATAACCTCGAAAATAACATATTAGTTAACAGTTTTGAAGAAATTCCCACCAGCTCCTTTTCCCCAAAGTCGTCCGTTCCCCAGACGCGTACTTTTCCAAGGTCGTCCGGAACCTAGATGCGTATTTTCTTAAAGGGCGTCCGCTCCCCAGACGCGTATTTTCCCAAGGTCCTCAGTTTCCCAGGCGCGCATTTCTCTAAGGTCCTCCGGTTCCCAAACGCGTAATTCTTTCCATGGCCATCCGCTCCCTAGATGCGTATTTTCCTTAAGCGCGTACTTTTTTCGAAGATCGTTTGTTCCCCAGACGCATCTATTCCCCAGGCTCCTCCGTTCCTCAAGCGCGACTTTTCATCAAGGTCGTCCACTTCCCAGGTGCGTATTTTTCCCAAGATCTCCCGCTCCCCAGACGCGTATTTTTACAAGGTCGTCCGCTTCCCTAGATGCGTATTTCCCCAAGGTCGCCCGCTCCCCAGACGCGTATTTTTCTAAGGTCGTCCGTTTTAAAGAAGCTTATTTACCTCAAGGTCGCTCCCTCCCCCGACGCGTGTTATTCCTTAGGTCTTCCGCTCCCTAGGCGCGTATTTTTCTTAAGGACGCCCGCTCACCGGACGCATATTTTTTCCAAGGGCGCCCCTGGTGTGGCATTCAAGTGGGCAGCCTTATTACTTAACATTTTTAGGTAAATTCCCATTCGCTCCTTTATATCTCCCCCTCCCGTTAATTTTTTAAAAATCAGTTCCAACAAAATTAGATTTTCTGACCTCAATAACTCTGAAAATACTAAGCTAACATTTTTGGAGAAATTCTCAGCCGCCCTTTTATCCCCTCTCCCCTCCCTTCTCCGTAAATTTTATTTAGCATCTGTTACACAAAGTCAGATTTTCTGACCTCAGTAATCCCGAAAATGGCCCATTAGTTAACATTTTTGGACAAATTCCCAGCCGCCCCTTTTTATTCGCATACGTATTCAATAATAATATTAAATCAATAATAAAAAAATTTCCATTTCGAAGATATGTTGTATATTTTTTAATGAAGAAAACATATTATTGAATTGTACATTTACAGTGGCAGTTTACCTTTAAATAACGATTTTGTCTTCTTAGCTTCACGTGGATTAGGACTTTTTTTATTTTTGAGCCACCCTGTTTATACAAGATCAAATTTTTGAATAGAAATGCTATTTCCTCACGATGCAGAAGACATGCTGTATATTTGTTAATGAAAAAAAAACATATTGAATTGTACATTCGCAGTGGCAGTTTTCCTTTAAATAACGACATTGTCTTTTTAGCTTTACTTGGATTGTGACTATTTCATTTTTGAGCCACCCTGTACGTACTAGATCAAATTTTTGAATGGCAATGCTAGTTTTTTACGATGCAGAACTTTTTATAAACAGATAGGTACTTTATTCTTAAAATCAATAATACATTTTTTCCATTTCGAAGACATGCTGTATATTTTTTAATGAAAATTTTTTTTATTGAATTGTACATTTGCAGTGGCAGTTTTCCTTTAAATCACGATTTTGTCTTTTTAGCTTCACTTGGATTATGAATATTTCATTGTTGAGCCACCCTGTACGTACTAGATCAAATTTTTGAATGGCAATGCTATTTTTTTACGATGCAGAACTTTTTATAATCAGACACTTTTTTCGTAAAATCAATAATAAAAATTTGTCCTTTTCGTAGACATGCTGTATATTTTTTGAATGAAAAATACATATTATTGAATTGTACATTTGCAGTGGCAGTTTACCTTTAAATAACGATTTTGTCTTCTTAACTTCACATGGATTAGGACTTTTTATTTTTGGGTCACCCTGTTTATACGAGATCAAATTTTTGAATAGCAATGCTATTTTCTAACGATGCAGAATTTTTTCTAAAGATACACTTTTTTCGTAAAATCAATAATATTTTTTTTCCATTTCGAAGACATGCTGTATATTGTTTTAAGAAGAAAAAAACATATTATTGAATTGTACATATGCAGTGGCAGTTTTCCTTTAAATAATGATTTTGTCTTTTTAGCTTCACGTGGATTATGACTGTCATTTTTGAGCCACCCTGTACATACTAGATCAAATTTTTTAATCGCAATGCTGTTTTTTTACGATGCAGAACTTTTTATAAACAGACACTTCTTTCGTAAAATAAATATTTTTTTTCCATTTTGAAGACATGCTGTACATTTTTTAATGAAAAAAATATTGTTGAATTGTACATTTGCAGTGGCAGTTTTCCTTTAAATCACGATTTTGTCTTTTTAGCTTCACTTGGATTATGAATATTTCATTTTTGAGCCACCCTGTACGTACTAGATCAAATTTTTGAATGGCAATGCTGTTTTTTACGATGCAGAACTTTTTATAATCAGACACTTTTTTCGTAAAATCAATAATAAAATTTTTTCCATTTTGAAGACGTACTGTATATTTTTTTAATGAAAAAACATATTGAATTGTACATTTGCAGTGGCAGTTTACCTTTAAGTAACGATTTTGTCTTCTTAGCTTCATGTGGATCAGGACTCTTTTATTTTTGAGCCACCCTGTATGTACTAGATCAAATTTTTGAATGGCAATGGTATTTTCTCACGATGCAGAACCTTTTATAAGACACTTTTTTCGTAAAATCAATAATAATTTTGTTCCATTTCGAAGACATGCTGTATATTTTTTTAATGAAAAAAAAAACACATTATTGAATTGTACATTTGTCGTGGCAGTTTTCCTTTAAATAACGATTTTGTCTTTTTAGCTTCACGTGGATTATGACTGTCATTTTTGAGCCACTTTGTACGTATCAAATTTTTGAATGGCAATGCTGTTTTTTTACGATGCAGAACTTTTTATAATCAGACACTTTTTTCGTAAAATTAATAACAAAATTTTTTCCATTTTGAAGACATACTGTATATTTTTTTAATGAAAAAACATATTATTGAATTGTACATTTGCAGTGGCAGTTTACCTTTAAATAACGATTTTGTCTTCTTAACTTCACATGGATTAGGACTTTTTATTTTTGGGTCACCCTGTTTATACGAGATCAAATTTTTGAATAGCAATGCTATTTTCTAACGATGCAGAATTTTTTACAAAGAGACACTTTTTTCGTAAAATCAATAATATTTTTTTTCCATTTCGAAGACATGCTGTATATTTTTTTAAGGAGAAAAAACCATATTATTGAATTGTACATATGCAGTGGCAGTTTTCCTTTAAATAATGATTTTGTCTTTTTAGCTTGATGTGGGTTATGACTGTCATTTTTGAGCCACCCTGTACATACTAGATCAAATTTTTGATCGCAATGCTGTTTTTTTACGATGCAAAACTTTTTATAAGCAGACACTTCTTTCGTAAAATAAATAATATATTTTTTTCCATTTTGAAGACATGCTGTACATTTTTTAATGAAAAAAATATTATTGAATTGTACATTTGCAGTGGCAGTTTTCCTTTAAATCACGATTTTGTCTTTTTAGCTTCACTTGGATTATGAATATTTCATTTTTGAGCCACCCTGTACGTACCTACTAGATCAAATTTTTGAATGGCAATGCTGTTTTTTACGATGCAGAACTTTTTATAATCAGACACTTTTTTCGTAAAATCAATAATAAAATTTTTTCCATTTTGAAGACGTACTGTATATTTTTTTAATGAAAAAACATATTATTGAATTGTACATTTGCAGTGGAAGTTTACCTTTAAGTAACGATTTTGTCTTCTTAGCTTCATGTGGATCACGACTTTTTTATTTTTGAGCCACCCTGTATGTACTAGATGAAATTTTTGAATGGCAATGGGTATTTTCTCACGATGCAGAACCTTTTATAAACAGACACTTTTTTCGTAAAATCAATAATAATTTTTTTCCATTTCGAAGACATGCTGTATATTTTTTTAATGAAAAAAAACACATTATTGAATTGTACATTTGTAGTGGCAGTTTTCCTTTAAATAACGATTTTGTCTTTTTAGCTTCACGTGGATTATGACTGTCATTTTTGAGCCACCCTGTACGTATCAAATTTTTGAATGGCAATGCTGTTTTTTTACGATGCAGAACTTTTTATAATCAGACACTTTTTTCGTAAAATCAATAACAAAATTTTTTCCATTTTGAAGACATACTGTATATTTTTTTAATGAAAAAACATATTATTGAATTGTACATTTGCAGTGGCGGTTTACCTTGAAATAACGATTTTGTCTTCTTAGCGTCACGTAGATCAGGACTTTTTTATTTTTGAGCCACCCTGTATGTACTAGATCAAATTTTTGAATAGCAATGCTATTTTCTCACGATGCGGAACTTTTTATAAACAGGCACTTTTTTCGTAAAATCAATAATAAATTTTTTTCCATTTCGAAGACATGCTGTATATTGTTTTAATGAAAAAAAAACACATAACTTCAGCAAAAAAAATCTTAAAACGAGACCATTCGGAAAAACTAATCGACAAACCAAGTTGAAGAAGTCCGTTGAAGAATTATGCGTGAACATATAAAGAATCTCACATGCGGGCCGAATAATTGATAACCTCCTCTTGAGAAGACTGTTAAAAAGCACACCACTTAGCGAAAATGCTGTTCACTGCGTCACGGACACTTCATAATTATAGAACTAATATTTAAATACAATTTTATCATACTTTAGCGTTGCCAAGTTTCTGGTAGCAAAATCCACCGACCAGTAAAACTTTTAATATACGCATGTATAATTTTGCGCCTCTATCGGAAATTTTTACAACTAAAATTTATACGTCTTCATTTATTTTTCGATCATTTTTACTTCCATTTCGTACCGCTATTATTCCCCGCCACTAGTTTATGCTTTAAACTGTCAAAGAACAATTTCTTTACGTAAGGTATGGTACTTTGGACCAGCCATTGCGACAATGTGGGACTTAAAATTTATAGCCATGTTCGAGAAAAACGCCTAAGTTAATCTTGCGTCCGATATACGGCAGCAAGTTTGCAGCGGTAGCAGAAATGATAGGGATTAGACCCCTTTCGGAAGCAAAACTGATAGGGTGATGTATATATATATATATATATATATATATATATATATATATATATATATATATATATATATATATATATATATACAGTGACCGGCAAAAAGTTCGCAACATATGGGAAAAATTTTTATTAGGTGAGTATTGGAAAAACTTTTCCGGGGGATCGGTTCTGCATGTCCGATAACCTAAAAATCGATTTTGACATACGTCACGTGACCACTGGTATAGCGTCAAATTAAAAAAAAAATTGTTAATTTACAAAAAGTGAGGTTAGTTGACGAGATATCAAAAAAAGTTATTTGAAAAAATTGCTTAGAATTAAATTCTAGGTCCTTGTGCAAAATTTTAAGATTTTATTTAAAAAAATTGGAAAACTCAATTTTTTTTAAATATTTTTTTATCGATTTACAAATTTCCAGTTTTTTTCGTTTAGATAGCTTGGCTAATGTAAAGCCCATGTATCTGGATGAAAATAAACGAATGTAGTAGTTTTTTCTACAATTGACAGGACAAAATTAAAAAAAACAGGGTTTCGCCGGACGCTAGCTGTTGCAATGATTTGTATCTAGCAGCAGTGTCAAAATTTTAGAGACATTTCAATGAGATTACATTGAGAAAACCTTAATCGTCTTAAATATATCTGAAGTTCGACTTTTTGTAAAGTTAAGGAGAGTAAAATAGATAATAAACAAAAAATTACCTGTTTATTTAATCGAAATTTCATAAACGAAAACCAATGTAAGAAAAACTTAAAAGTAGTCAAATTCTGTACTAACAACATAAAAAATCATTGTTTTTCCTTGGGTGCACAAAATTTAAAACTCAGTATGACCACCATTTCTCTCCATACATACTATTGTTCTCGAGCGCAACTCTCGATTAACATTTCGGAGCATTTTATGATTTATTTGCAATACACATTTTCTAATGACATTCTCTAAATTTTGTATATTCCTAAAGGGTCGATGTTTGTACACAGAGTTCTTTAGGTATCCCCACATAAAGAAATCTAACGGAGTCAGATCTGGTGATCTCGCAGGCCACGGATTTTCAGAAAACCGTCCTATCCACTGGTTTCCAAATTCTTGATCCAGCCATCTCTTCACCTCATTTGTGGAATGAATGCTAGCTCCGTCTTGTTGAAAGTATAAATTTCTTCTTTCGGCTAATGACAAATTGTCTAAAAAGTCAGATATCTCAGTTTGTAGAAATTCTAAATATCGTTCTGAATTTAAATTGTCTCTAAAGAAAAAAGGTCCCACTATTCTGAGGTTGAAAATTCCGCACCACACATTAACCTTAAAACTATATTGGTCTTTACTTTGAATTACAAAGTCTGGGTTTTCGGTGGCCCACCATCTACAGTTTTGTGAACTGACGGTTCCGTTAGAGGTAAATGTAGCTTCATCCGAGGAAAGAACGTTCTTTGGGAAATTAAAATCTTCCTCAATCATACCCTGGAACCAGGCACAAAAATCGAAGCGGGCGTCATAATCCCTATCTTTTAATACTTGTACAAATTTAGGTTTGTACGGATGAAATTTGTTTCTTTTTAATATCCTCCGCACAGATCTTTCGTGAATGTTAGTGATCTCCGATATTTGACTAACTGCTAATTGGGGTGTTTCTGTGATCGACAAACACACATCCAGAGAACCTTCGTCACCTGTTACCGGCTTTTCATGGGAAACTTTATACTGATTTTCTACCGATCCCGTTTCTTTAAATTTATTGACTAGACGAGATACTGTGGAATAATGGAGGGATTTATCGGGGTGCCTCTCATTAAAAATTGCTGCTGTTTCTCTATGGCTTTTGTAATTATCTCCAGAAATTAAAATAATTTCTATCTTTTCCTGAAGAAGTAGTGTGGGTGCCATTTTAAGGAATAAAATATTAATAAACTTATGTAAAATATCAAACTTAGTAAGATGCGAGACATAAACCAATGACATAGGTTGAAATCAAACAAATTATAATTTGTTTGACATTTTTCTGTTGTTTTTAACCTACTAGATTATTTGGTTGTTTTAATTTCAGAGCCTGCTTTGGTAGTTTTAAGTACAACTAAATAGACCTGGTTGTTAAATTTATGTGCGAAAAATCTTAATAAAATCTTGATACAGTTATTTCATTAGATTCAAACCATTGCAACAGCGAGCGTCCGGCGAACACCTATTTTTTCGATTTTGTCCTGTCAATTGTAGAATTGTAGATCTGACTCCGTTAGATTTTTTTATGTGGGGATACCTAAAGAACCCTGTGTACAAACATCGACCCTTTAGGAATATACAAAATTTAGAGAATGTCATTATAAATTGTGTATTGCAAATAAATCGTAAAATGCTCCGAAATGTTAATCGAGAGTTGCGCTCGAGAACAACAGTATGTATGGAGAGAAATGGTGGTCATACTGAGTTTTAAATTTTGTGCACCCAAGGAAAAACAATGATTTTTTGTGTTGTTAGTACAGAATTTGACTACTTTTAAGTTTTTCTTACATTGGTTTTCGTTTATAAAATTTCGATTAAATAAACAGGCAATTTTTTGTTTATTATCTATTTTAATCCCCTTAGCTTTACAAAAAGTCGAACTTCAGATATATTTAAGACGATTAAGGTTTTCTCAATGTAATCTCATTGAAATGTCTCTAAAATTTTGACACTGCTGCTAGATACAAATCATTGCAACAGCTAGCGTCCGGCGAAACCCTGTTTTTTTAAATTTTGTCCTGTCAATTTTAGAAAAAACTACTACATTCGTTTATTTTCATCCAGATACATGGGCTTTACATTAGCCAAGCTATCTAAACGAGAAAAACCGGAAATTTGTAAATCGATAAAAAAATATTTAAAAAAAATTGAGTTTTCCAATTTTTTTAAATAAAATCTTAAAAAGGACCTACAATTTAATTCTAAGCAATTTTTTCAAATAACTTTTTTTGATATCTCGTCAACTAACCTCACGTTTTGTAAATTAACAATTTTTTTTTAATTTGACGCTATACCAGTGGTCACGTGACGTATGTCAAAATCGATTTTTAGGTTATCGGACATGCAGAACCGATCCCCTGGGAAAGTTTTTCCGATACTCTCCTAATAAAAATTTTTCCCATATGTTGCGAACTTTTTGCCGGTCACTGTATATATATATATATATATATATATATATATATATATATATATATATATATATATATATATATATATATATATATATATATATATATATATATAGTTATTTCGCCGCTGAAACAGACCCATTTTGACATATTCAGTAAACGTTACCAGACCAAAATCGACGTTACCAGACCCGGTCCCGGGTCTAGTAAGGTTTAAGCATATAAAAGTACTTAGGGGTGTTGGGGATGCAGGGAAATAAATTCTAGATGGGCTTAATAACGCCGTAAAAATGTGTTTTTATAAACAGAATTAGTTCGCGCATCCACCGCCTAGGGGGCGCGAGAGTTTGAAACAGTTTGTGTATAAACACGAATCCGTCGAAGTTATATTTTGCCGACGTTATTGGACCCGATATGTGGCAACATCGCGAAATCGCATACCAGTTATTAAAATACTACTTCTTAACCGTTTTCATGTTTAATTCGTTATTTGGCCAGCCTTATATTAAATATAGGTTCTTCTATTGGATTAACAAATTAAATTTAATGGGGTTACCTATTATGTTTTGTTTTTAAAATTAATTTTGGTGGATTATTATTGTTTATTTTTACAAAGGGGTTTTTTATTCATAAATTGTGTAGAAATTGGGTAGGAATCTAAAGAATTAGAATAAATAAAATAACAAACGCTAGCTTATTCCTATATTCGGCCTGCTTTAAAAATCTTTAATAAAATATAAAATTTAGGTTGTTTATTTAAACTATGGGTTGCTACGTATAATTTATTTTTTTGTTTTTTCTTTTTTGAGGACTACACACAAGCTTTAAGGAATTGTAGTGTACTTTGTTATCAATTATAATTTCTAAAAAGTACTAATCTACACCCCTTACCATTATGGAACGATTAAACGTTTGTTATACAAATTATCATAAATTATAGGGCCTAATTGGTAAAATACTAAGGAAATACACCATAGTTTAGTAAACACTTTATTTTAAAAAATTATTAACAATATGTTAAAACAGCAAATAAAAAAATAAAACTAGCTGGATACTATTCTATATTTTTTCTAGATAAAATCTGCATATATAACGAATCCCCAAAATAATTTTAAATAAGTAATAGGTACTTGTCAGTAATAATATGACGCTAAATAAAAAAACACCCCCAAAGCAATAAATCCTTAATAAGGGAAACTGTGTTTGATTATTATTAATTGAACCACCAGTTGGAAGAAGGAAATGAATCCATACTATTGATTTTGGGAAAAAAAATTTGGGAGGGGAATAAATCCGGGATATATTTCCTTCTTAAAACTAACGTAATATATTACCGCCTATCTCTGCGTAACGTGTGAGGTGTTTATGTCCTTAGCACTAAGACATGGGTTTTGCCTTAAAAATGCCATAATATTTTGACGTTTATTTCCTTCTTCTAACTGGTGGTTCAATTGTCTTTCTGCATTAAAAATACCATTTTTCATTTCGGATTTTCAGTTTTTACGTAATTTTATCATGCCGCTACTGGGTAAATTTATAAAATGCTTTAATTGTGCAAAAATTAAAGTGGTATACTATCTGTTTCAAGAATACGGGTGGAGGGGGACTTTACAAACTGCAATGCTAATAATGTTTTGTGTTTTGTACTTTACAAAGAAGTATCTACTGAATTGTTTACAATTTTTTTGTGTGGAACACTAAAAAAAATTATTCCTGCTTCGCCCTCCCTTTTTTTCGAGTGTTTAGTAAAATATTTTATAGTTTACAAAAACAAATGGTCAATCAAAATCAGTTAAAAGAAACGTTAAACGCAAATAAACATGAAAAGACATGCTCCTTGTTTGATGTCGGTAAGAACCTAAAAAAAATTATTTTATAAATATATTTTATACCAAAATCTAAATCTTTCTAATCTAATTCTCTCCTTATAAATTCTCCTTACTGATCATACCCTGATCAAAAAATATGAAAATAAATTATAGTTTAATAAATTAGAAAACATGCTTTTATGAGTAGCGCACTAAAAAGTTGGAAATAATTATTTTATTTTTATAGTTAACAGAAAACCGGAGTGTGCAGTGTGCGCATCGTGCGGAAAGTAAAGCAACTAACAAAATGCGCCTCCCTTTACTTCGCACACATGTATACCCCGGTTTTCTGTTAACTTGTACAGCTATGCTAGGCATACATTACATTTTGTTTATTATGCCTAGACCGCTATATAACTGCGCACCACGCTTTTAAATTTAATTACCCATTTAAAGACCAAATGATTTATAGCTGCACAAGTTAACAGAAAACAGGGGTATGCATGTGTGAGGAGTAAAGGGACGCACTGTTTGCTTTTTTGCTTTTCTGTTAACTATAAAAGGAAAATAATTATTTCTAACTTTTTAGTGCGCTACTCATAAATGGGTATTTTATAGTTTTTTAGTAAATTAAGTTTGTAACATACAGGAGGTCCCTAAAATAATTTTTCCTTATTGACCTTACAAGAAAAGAACCTATATCTTCACAAAAAGTTCTACATTGTAAAGAAAGAGCATAGATATTTAATAACTTGATGTAGGACAATACAGGGTGGCTCAAAAAGCTGAAAATCACGATTTAAATTTTTTTAGCCACCCTATATGCCCTAGACAAATTTTTTGAATAACCATGCTCTTTTTTTTCAATGTAGAACTTTTATGAAGATATCCTTTTTTTGTAAAGGCGATATTAAAAAATTAATTGTATTCTTGGGACCTAATGCATGTTCCAAACCTAGTTCACTAACATAAATAAATTAACTCTAGTACATTTGCATTGGCAGTTTACCTTTACATAACGATTTTATGTCTTTTTAGCTCCACGTGTATTAGGGCTTCTACATTTTTTAACCCACCCTGTATGTATTAGATCAAATTTTTGAGTGGCAATGCTATTTTCTCACGATGTAGAACTTTTCATATAGACACTTTTTTTCGTAAAATTAATAATAAAAATGTTTCCATTGCGAAGAACGCTGAATATTTAACATATTATTGTATTGTCACCGGAATTGCATTATTTTTAAATCGATGCGACAATTAGAAATTGGTGAAAAGTAAGTTCTAAGATTTCATTACAGTGTTAAGAAGTTAGAGGTCAAGTTAATAAAAGCGTGTTAATATTTTTTTTTCAAAAAAATTAACCGACTTCGCAAAAGAAAAAGCACTAGAAAGTATGAAATGATATTTTTACGTATTTATAACTGTGGTTGATGGAAAACTTAATTTTGTTCAAAGTTGGGTAACTTGTACACCGAAGTTCTAAACTTTGAAGTCGTCGCAGTTTCACAGTTTAAGGATCCGTAATGATAATTCAAAAACAATTAATGAGTGGCGCTTACTTTAAAGTTTAGAATTTTGGATACAAATTACTTAAAATCGAACGCAATTGGGCTGGTCATTAGGCTCAGTAATAAATAACTAAAAATATTACTCTTTATTAACAATTTATTAATATCTTTGCGGACGATACGACAATTCTCAATAAAGATACAAATATTTTAGAGCAAAATATAAATAATGATTTAATTACGATTAAAACGTGGTGTGACGCTAATTATCTGTCGCTTAATGTGTCTAAAACAAATATTATAAGTTTTAAATGACAAATCAATAATATTCTTCTCGACAATAATGCTCTTAACTCGTCGCAAGAAAATACATTTTTGGGTTTCTTGATTGACTAAAAATTAAAATTTGAACACCACATTTTGAACCTAAACAAAAAGATATCCAGTGGTTGCCTTGATGTAAGAATTGTGGCTAAAGAATTGACATTTTCCATGAGTCGCAGTGTCTATTTTCTTTGATTGAGTCACATTTGAGATAGGTACGGTATTTGTTTCTGGGGAGCATGCTCTAATTATCTTTCTAATTCAGTTTTCTTCGTACAGAAAAGAGCCATAAGGTTTATGTGTAGGGCGGGTTTTCGTGAATCTTGCCGGCCACTCTTTTTAAGACACAAAATTTTGACTTTAGCTTGTTTATTTATACTTGAAAATGTATGTCTTATTAAAAAGAAGTTAGGCTATAGAGTACCGGTTTACCCTTTTACGAAATACACATACAGTTGTCCTACCCATCCCTACCACATCTCTAACCAGAAATGCAATTTTCTATAATGGAAAAAAACTTTTTAATTCCCTACCTGACAACATAAGGCAAATAAATTGTCATAAAAAGTTTAAGAGGAAGGTCCAAAAGTTTTTAGTTGCAAAAGCCTATTACACCGTTGATGAATTTTATAGGGATAGCGTTAATTAACTTTAGATATTGTTTTTGTTTTGTTTTGTTTTGTTTGTAAAATTTTTTATTTTTTGTTTTTACTATTTCTTATGATTTTAAATCTATATTTCTGTACCTTAAAAATATTATTTACAGTAAGCCCTTATTGTCCTGCCACTACTGATACTTTTTATTTTGTTACATATAGGTAGACATATTTATTTATACCTGTTGACGTTTTTTGTAGTGTTTTTTCTTAAATATTATAATTTTCATTTGATATTTTATTAGTAGAATCTTTTATAGTAATTATTAAATAATTCTTTTTACGTAGTAGTAAGAATAACAGGCTTTGTCAATAAAAAATTGCAGTTTTGTGAATGACAATAAAACTATGTTTGTGTTTGAGTAATGTATTATCTATTAAACTTTAATATTGCGCCGACTTCAAAGTTTAGAACTTCGGTGTACAAGTTACTTAACTTTCAACAAAATTAAGTTAACCATCAACCACAGTTACAAATTCGTAAAAATATTATTTCATACTTTCTACTGCTTTTTCTTTTGTGAAGTCGGTTCATTTTTATGAAAAAAATTATTTCTTTCTTTTTAGTTCACCTATTCTCCCTCCCCCATCATCTTATTGTCCCCAATTTAAATTTGTAATGTCCATGTAATATTGGATATTCACAGCTCAGTTACCCCGAACATGACATAGTTAACATTTTTAAAGAATTTTCCACGCGCTCCTTTTGCCCCCCTTCCCCGCCGTAATTTTTTTACATCCGTTACATAAACTTAGCTGTTCTGACCTCAATAAGCCCTCACCCATTAGTTAACATTTGTGGAGAAATTGGCAGTCGCGTCTCCTTATCCCCCCCCCCCCCCGCAGTCAATTTTCTAAATATCTGGGACACAAAATTACATTTTTTGGCCTCAATAACCCCGAAAATGACAAGTAAGGTGACATTTTTGGAGAAATTGTCAATCCCTCATTTTTACCCCCCCCCCCCCTCCCCCGGCGCTAATTTTTTAACATCTGTTAGACAAAATTAGATTTTCTGACCTCAGTATCCCCGAAAATGACACAATAGTTAACATTTTTGAACAATTTTCCAGTTTCTTCTTTTTATCCCCTCCCCCACCGGTATTTTTTTTAACATCTGTTAGACAAAATAAGATTTTGTGCTCTCATTTACCTCGAAAATGAGATATTAATCAACATTTTCGGAAAAATTTTAAGCAGCTTCGGTTTTACCCGTCTCACCCCCCCCCCCCCCTGTTTATTATTTTTTTAAAGTGAAACACCAACAGGACCACCTGACCATCATGCTTAACACAATAGAGAAAAAATTATTGAAATCGGTGCTGCCATTGCGAAGTACACACGCAAAAATTGTTGATTTCAAAAATTTATTTTTTAGTTTTTCGCAGTTCGTTAGGTTTCCGCTCACTTTAGCAAAAAAACCCTTAAAATGGGACCATTTGGGAGAACTCATCTGCAAAATGAAAAAAAAATATCGAAATCGGTCAATCCGTTCAAGAATTATGCATGAACATAAATAAAAAAATACATACGGGCCGAATTGATAACCTCCTTTGTGAAATCGGTTAAAAATACATATACCTAATTATATTATTATTTGTTGATTTATCGAAAACTATCCAATAAAAACTACAAATTACTCACCTGATTTACTGCTAGTGGCTAATTCTAATAATAATTTTGTTCGGTTGTTCAATTTTAATCACATAAGAAACAACTTTACCGCTTAAACAAGTCACCTGTTATTAACACTTATGCAAATAACCTCGTGTCACAGTGTTTTCGCGCCCAAAAAAGGCATATCATAAACTTCGAAAGTGGCAACATCGCTTGGTTTACTAACGTCGGTAGACAATACTATTTGTATTTTGGATGGGCTCGAAAAGTGGGCAGTAGTGCGGATTGAATGACGTATATTAAACATACCAAAATTGTATTTTTTGTTCTTTTGTTACCCCTCGAATGTTGCCTCTTTTTCTAAAAGGACGAAAGTACTTTATCCACCTTTTACATTCCCCCAACCCTAATAGAACTGGTGGGTCTGAGGTTGTCTGTAAGACGTATCGGGTCTGATAAAGCGGTTTGGATCCGTATATATATATACATATATACATATATATATATATATATATATATATATATATATATATATATATATATATATATATATATATATATATATATATATATTATACATATATATATATATATATATATATATATATATATATATATATATATATATATATATTATACATATATATATATATATATATATATATATATATATATATATATATATATATATATATATGTTAGATTTATATATTGAAAAAACTATCAACTTGGAAAACAAAACAGTACTTTCGATTAAGATAAAATATCAAAGGGGCCAATGACCACACCTCGTATGAGGCCGGGCATACGATACTCAAGGCGACTCTTCTCGTTCTGCCTGGAGAAACACTACTTGCTTACGCTGCACCTGTGTTTCCCGCTCTTGACTATCGGTCCCCTGTATGTGTTTGTCATCACAAAATTTGTTGATTTGCTAACACGGCCAAACTGACCTTTATTTCGCTCTCGAAATAATTTGGCTTTTAAGTAAATAAATAAAGCGCCAGATAGTCTAAATACAATATATTGCCTTAATTATAAGTGGCCACTTATAATTGTGGTGAAAGTGGTAACTTACCACTTTCAGAATCTGACTGCGAATCTTCAAACCATTCGCCAGCCCCAAAGACATTATAAGGTAGAGACCAAATTGTTTACATTTTTATGAGGCAAATCAACATTCCCTCTTTATTTTCCATCTCTTTCGCTCAAAATTGCACCTTAGCCGATGTTCTGTCTGTTATAAATATTTTGGGAAATTCTTTGAAAACCATTGAATGAGATCAAATCCAGTAACGCCCAGCATGTAACATACAAAGGGATTAAGGGGTGCGTAATCAAATTATGCATTCAATTTTCGTAATGTCATGTTGAAATTTTATTAAAAACTGTTAAAACTTTTGAAATTATTAACATTATAAAAATATGAGGCACTACGGCAACATTGCATTACGATTTTACTACGGAGCAGTATGCAATGAATGATCGTTGTAATTGCGACGTTGCTCATCCGGTCTAACAACCATTTTGTGCTGTTTGGTCATTTCGGAGTTTCTTATCAATTTCTTTTAATATTTGTGTGAACATTAGTGTAGAAATAAACAATTATGGTACATGCCTGTGTAGTATGCAAGAAAGTGGATCATTTGAATCCAAATTTATCGTTTCATCGGTAAGTACGTTAGGTTAGGATTGTTATGAATCCATTGGTGTAGCGTCAGTGTACGTGCCGACTAGTAAAATACTGTAAAATTAAAATCATTATACATTACTAAATTTAAGTAGATACATTCATATAGGTAGGTACATATAAAGATGTTTTATAACATATAAACATTCTATTTAGGTTTCCTCAAGATCCTGAAAAAAGAAAACTTTGGTTTTCTTTAGTAGGTATTCTGGATAACCAACCCCTACGAAAAAATCCAGAGTTGTGCTCAGATCACTTTTTTTGTGAAGATATGTTAGTAAAGGCGAATGGTGCTAAATATATTAAAAAAGGAGCAAACCCACGTCGTTGTGAAGGCTTGTTATTTTTAGACGACCAATCTAACAGGTAAAATTGCAAGGTGTAAAATTTTGGTGTGCCTACAAATTGGACTTATTAAAAATATTAAATATTATTCTTTGTTTTTTAGTTCTGAGTCAACCGTTTGTGGAACACCACCTGCCCAAAAGAAACCATTGGCGTAAGTAATATCTATTAATAATAAAATTAACTTAAAATTTTGGGTGATAATGGGTATAATAAGGCTATAATTTAGTCGTAAGCCTTTAAAAAATAATTAAAACATACTTTAATTTCCTTTTAGGATTTCTAAGTTATGCTTCGATGATGTAATTCTTAAATCAAATGATGCTGGTCGAGATGTTGAGGAACCTTCCGAGATTGTTAATTCTCCTAATATTCAAAAGTAAGTATGTAAACAAAAGTTGTGTAAAGTAATTTAAATGAAAGGAAGAATTATATGATTATTTTTTGTTTTTGAAAAAAATTGAATGTTTATTTCTTTGTTTTATTTTAGGTCTGAAAATATTGCTCCAAATTTAATATCTGTTCCTGGTCCATCTGGATATGGGTAAGCATAGCTTATTTTTAGGTAACTTTACATTGTTATTAATTGTAAGTTATATTATTTATATTTCTAAACTAATTTATCATTTTTCAAATAAACAGTCCCAACATTGATGAAATGTCATCCTCATTGACCGATTTAATGCTTCTCTGACTGATTTTGTTTGATTGGAGTCAGGTGTGTTGCATTTGAGTTACTGCGAGATGTCGCTTGAAGTTACATCTCACCGATCTTCATCAGCATATTATGTTAAAAAAGAAATGTTTATTTTTCTTAAGACATTCACAGACATTGAATGAAGTATGTATATTGTATTGTATAACCTATTAAAGACAAATAGAAAATGGAGATTGTAGATATTATTTTTTTTTATTCATGTAGAAGCAGGAACAGGAGCTAGTCCCGAAGTCATGTTTTGTGCCTAAATAGAGTTGTCTAATATGTTGTATAATTAGACTAATAAAAATAAATGCATGTCTATATTGTAATTAAAAATTTTAGCAATATGTTTTTATCATGTGTTATGTTAATAATAAAACAGTGTAGCAACAGTTTTGCAGTACTAATAGTGTTTTATTTTCTATTTATATACCCATATTGTGCATTTTTATGTAAAAAATTTGGAGCCTAATATTTTAATCCCTTGGAAAAATTTCTGATATAAATTATGTTCTTTATTTTTATACATTGATAGTAGGTTCAAAACTCTACACCACTGGCGATCAGAACTCGGGGCCGGTCTACAATGTTGCCACTCGGTCCTACTCGATCTGCCGTTCTCTCTCGCACTCGCTAATTCTTTTAGAATAATAACAGTCCGTATTTTTATGGGAGTTATGAATGAACCCTTCAGTCTATACCTTATAATGTCTTTGGCCAGCCCATAGCGTAAGTCGGTCTTTTGGAACTACCAAAGGCCCTCGCTTAAATTTCTTGTTTTCCACTTTGAACCGGTCACCTGGTAGAAGGTCTATAATTTTATATGGTCCCCGAAACAGGGGCTCCAGCTTTCCAGCTCTAGCATTTGTTTTTGGAATAAAAGCATAGTCTCCTAACTGGTACCTATTACTTATTATTTCTACGTTTTTCATCAAAACGCACTTTTTGAGCGAGTGCGTTTTTATTCAATTGACCGTATGCAAGGGCTCGGTCCTTTTCAATAGTACTACCTGACGTTTGCAAAGTTGTTAACGAATCAGATAAATTTTGTATGGGAGCATTATTTGCATCAATGCCTATTAAAAGTCGTAGTGGCATAAAACCCGTCGATTTTTGGATAGTGGAATTGAGTAAGCTGTATTTTAGGAATCGCGCTTGTCCATTCTGACACCTTAACCACTTCAACAGCAAGCATACTTATTACAGTAGCTACATATCTTTCAACTTGCCCATTTGCCCTAGAAGCACCCATCGCATGTGATGCTCTATATTCAATGATTTAAATAAATTTACAACTTTCTTATAGGTATAATTAGTTCCTCTATCGGTAATAATACGCGAAGGTTTTCCAAAAAGTAACAAATAATTTTGTAAAGTGTATCTCATTTCGGAGCCTGTCAATGTCTTTAATGGAACCAAAAGTGTGTATTTTGTAAACGCGTCAATCGGTAACAAAAGATGTTTATATTACTCCGAAGTCTCGGAAAAGGGGCCCATACAATCTGCATGGATAGTATGAAACGGAATAGCTTTTTCTCAATCGAATGCAAAAATCCTTGTTTAGGACCTGATAATCTCTTTGTTGAAATACATACCAAACAATGCGAGATGTACTTACGCACAAACGCGGATATGCGAGGAAACTAAAACGGTTCTTTAATTTTGTTTAGCGTTTTTTCGAAACCAACATGACATTGCTCGTCGTGATAAAAGCGCAATAAGCCAAATCTACTGCCTTTAGGGACATAATAACGATAAGTTGTTAGGTCATTATTTTTGATTTTCCTACATAAAAGCGAACTTTTTATTTCAAAATCAGAATAAACCGACTCCCCTGCATTAACTTTCTCAATTAACGACAAACGATAAGGGCGGTAATTAATAATTTCGTCACTTGTTAATTTTATTTTTAACTCCCTTGTATTTACTGATCGAATAATGTTTTTTCCAGTCGTAATCAATTAATCATATCACCGCATTTTTTCAATAAGTTATTTAGTAATTCTTGCTCTTGCCTCTTAAGATTGTTTACAACAGTCAAGTGTTTCTCCGCTATCGGCCTAGACATAACATTTACTTCATTGGTTTCGGATTTCGTTCTAATAAGGCGGGTCCCCAAGTGATCGGTAACTATAGTGATATCATTGTACTCAACAGCATTTTTACCAATACTGACATCATATTCCATCTCACAATCCCGAACTACAAAAAATGTTAGCTCTAGCGATATATTTATTTTCGCACTCAACTGTTGTTTTTACTTTACCAAAAGTATTAACGGATGCAGAGCCTAAAACTTTTAATTTCGAAAAATACGGTTCTACGTGACATGCTATAAAAAGGTATTCCCGTAATTACCACTAAAGTTTATTTGTTGGCTGTTATTATTTTTTTTTACAAAAATTTACACGCAGTTTTTTATTTGAGTCAGCCCTTTCTTTGGCTCAACAAGAATTAATGTTATGGCCCATTTTATTGCAAAATTCGCATAGTTTGCGAGATTCTATATTAGGTTTCTTTTGAAAAACGGTTTTTAAGTCAGAACGATTTTTTTCTATAATAGTTTTACAGTGCATCTGCAAATGACCTGCTTCGCCGCATTTAAAACAGCGCTTGTAAGATTTATTAACTGGCTTACTAGTGCCAGGCAGAGACTCAGGCAATTCCAATGTACGTTTACGTGAAATTTTTGTATAACTAGATAAGAGAGAAATTAAACCTTTTATAGTATTAACATTGCTATTTAAGGCTCCCATTCTAACAGAAATTTCCCTGATTTCACCAATAACAAGGTCAACGATTTGGGGTTCGGTAAAATTTATTTTTGTACGATTTAATAGTAATAATTTTCCCTTGCATACTCACAATATGTTCCAAATGAATCACTTGACAATAACACAGCATCTTTAAGCTTTTGTGCCAAATTTTGTTTTGGCGGAAAAAGGTCACATATTGCTACCTTAGAGGTCTCCCAATCACGCTGCTCTGGTTCCCATTTCGCGAACCAGCGAAGAGCATCCTGCTTTAAAGCCCTTCCTGCTCTAGCCACCATTTCAAGGCCGTTCCATTTAAATTCCTGTCCCAATTTTTCGAGTTCACTGCACCAATCCGCGGCACCGTTATCGGCACAGGAAGGATCAAAAATTGGCAAAGCCACGTCACTGTTTATTCGACGTTCTCTTAACGAGTCC
Organism: Philopedon plagiatum; assembly: GCA_963971165.1. Classification (NCBI taxonomy): domain Eukaryota; kingdom Metazoa; phylum Arthropoda; class Insecta; order Coleoptera; family Curculionidae; genus Philopedon; species Philopedon plagiatum. The sequence continues at coordinate 76,291,119 of OZ020191.1, read as the reverse complement.
TGAAGTTTTTGAAAAGTCTCTAATAGAGCTTGTGCCTCCATTTTTTTAAATAATTTGAAACCTTTATTTGTTATGTCAGGACGCACGACACCTGGGGCACTCAAGGGTATAATCCCGCTTATGATGTTAGATTTATATATTGAAAAAACTATCAACTTGGAAAACAAAACAGTACTTTCGATTAAGATAAAATATCAAAGGGGCCTATGACCACACCTCGTATGAGGCCGGGCATACGATACTCAAGGCGACTCTTTTCGTTCTGCCTGGAGAAACACTACTTGCTTACGCTGCACCTGTGTTTCCCGCTCTTGACTATCGGTCCCCTGTATGTGTTTGTCATCACACAATTTGTTGATTTGCTAACATATACGTGTATAGACAATTAAAACGACGGTTTAGCTGACCTTGCCTCGTGTTTCATTAATTAAATTCGCGCGAATTAGTAATTCTTCCAATGTTGATGCAACCTTTATAGCATGTAACTAATATTGTATTGTACGGGATGCATATTTGCAGATGCTAACGTGTGTTGACACCAGGGTGTTGAAATCAGCGAGGGTTTGGAAAAACAGTACATTTACAAATGCTAACAGATTTGGACACCAGAGGCGATCAGAGTGTTGAAACGAGTGAGCGTTTGTAGTGGGCATACATTTACAGATGCTAACTGATGTTGACACCGGTGTTAAATTGACACTATAATAATATTTAATTCCGCAATCAGAGATTCAACTTTTAAAACTATTGGGAGGATTTTGTTATTATTAAAAGCAATTCCAAATTAAGATTACTTCATGTCCCGCAGTTTTAATGTTTTTGATGTGAGTTTGTGAGTGTCTTGATGGAGACACCGTGTTGCTAAATTTACAAGTAGTTTTTCCCACAAATTTTTATATCAGCTTTAAAAGGTGTATTGGTAACGGATTAGGGCTCTGTTACTATTTAATTATTTTTTGTGAAATTTTGGCATTAAAGCTGTTCTTAGAAATAATATAATTTCTTCTTGTGGCTATAGAGTTGTAAAATACGTTCTCGAACAGGTTTGTTCAGTTTTAGGTTTCATCAGTATCTTTTTTAAATTTTTTATCTTTGCCGAGTTTTTTTACTGCGACTGCGCGATTCGTATTGGTATAAAATTTTGGCAGCACCGCATACACCTGACATTTTATTAAAAAAGATATACTGATGAAACCTAAATCTGAGCAAACCTGTCCGAGAGCGTATTTCACAACTGACTTTATTATGTAATTTTAAGTTCTGCTCCTTGTAGGGCCGATCTGGGTAAGCTTTTATTTCTTATTCATCTCTTAACATCTCACAAAACCAGCCTAATGCTAAAGGGCATGGATCTGCTCATTAACCTAATATTTTATTTTTATTTTGTTCGTTTGCTTTAATAAATATTTTTTTTTCAATATTCCAACAACGTTTTATTGTTATTTTCCGTACAGGTACATTCATGGAAAAAGGTTTTCTACTGCTCAGGTTATCTAACGCTCACTGGTTTCAACACTCTGATCGCCTCTGGTGTCCAAATCTGTTAGCATTTGTAAATGTACTGTTTTTTCAAACCCTCACTGATTTCAACACCCTGGTGTCAACACACGCTAGCATCTGTAAATATGCGTACGGGATATATAATATTAGAGTGTACGAGGTATACAAGTACTGATTTATTTCTTACTAAGCAATAATCATTGACAATGGCTACTGCATAATATGCTTTGTCATTTAGGCATTAGCCGTCTAACAGTCTTTAGTAGTAATCTAAGTAATAGGTATTTAAAACAGTATAACTAATCGAAAGGCCTTTTTGATTTATACCCCCTCACCCAATTCTTTTCGCCTCCAGCCAGTAAGGCATTGGACTTAATAAGCGATAACTCACGACCGAGTTGCCCGGCAGACCTTGGGTTTCTTCCAAACGACTAGTTACGTCACGTTGAACACGTCACGAATAATAATAATAATAAAATATTAATTTTTAACATTTACCAAGTGACAGGTGACAGTTGCCATATATTAAATGACAAGTGACAGCTGCCATATTTTTCACATGCCTTATGACGTCATCCTCAGTACGTGGCGTATGCTAAATTTTTATATTGACGTTTGACAAGTGGCAGGTGACAGTTGACATATTGAAGATAACAGGTGACAGCTGACATATTTTTAACATGTCCTATGACGTCATCCTCAACACGCAATGTATGTTAAATTTTTATTTTGAAGTTTAACAAGTGGCAGGTGACAGTTGATACATCGAAGATGACAGATGACAACTGACATACTTTTCACATATCTTATGACGTCGTCCTTTACACGTGATGTATGTTAAATTTTTATTTTGACTTTTGACAAGTGACAGGTGACATTTCACACATCGAAAATGACAGGTGACAACTGACGTACTTTGTCACATGTCTTATGACGACATCCTCAACACGTGCCGTATGTTAAATTTCTAATTGAAAACCATTCGCGGGCTCTTATTGCAGCAAGCCTGCATATCTTGGACTTAATAGTTTAATGCAACTCGATGGCGAGATCGGTCAAAGCGCTGGTATTCCAGCATTAAGATCGATGGTTCGATCTTCACTGGGGTAAAAATAAATAAAAAAGTTTGTGACGTCATCTCCATGAAATACTTAGTAGCAGTGATATTTTTTAAGGAGCAGCGTTGGACTTGGAAGATGGAAAATGTGATGGTTCGATGAGGCCCCCGTTAGGACTAAAATTATTTGCAAGTGCCATAGGAAACATTTACTTGCTGGCTTAGATGCCGAGTTGGGGTTTGAGACTGCCCTTTTTCAATTTGCCTCACTTCCTCAATTTTTTCGTTGATTCAGACTTTTGGTGGGCCACTGCCCTCTCTTCTTTTAACATTACCGGTCTCTCTAAATAAACTTACGGAATTTAATAAACCATGACGAAATTGGTCGTAGCTCACTAACTCTTTACGAAATTCATCTTTATATACACCCACTGGCCATCAATTCCCCTGTCATTTCTAAAATAACTTTCTACCATAAACGATTTTTGCTGTGATTTATAAATCATATTTAAGGTTTTCTCTTAGGAAAATGCAAATATGTCAAATTTTTGACAAGAGTAATCTATCTATATAAAAATGAATGTTTTTTTGTTTGTCCCCCCCCCCCCCCCCTATGCCATTCATCCGATTGCGATGAAACTTTGGTTAGTTGTTGTGCGAATGTTCGGGAGGGTTTCTGAATTAGTACAAATAAAGAAAATATATATTTCTTTCTTTCAGAATTGCATTGAGTAAAACAGCGACATTTCAAATCAATTATGGTACCCAAACGACAAGCCCAAATATAATTAAAACACAAACACTTTCTTTCTTTGAGTGGCATTGCAACGCATGCCGGGTACTCGCTAGTTTAATATATGCTTGTTAGTACCCTTTATCCCCTATTTTTAGTTTTAGGTATAACTCACTAAGACATGCGGAACATTTTTAAAGCTTACTGCGAGGTAGTTTTTTTGATCTTAAAATTAATGAAAAAGATTGTGACGTCATCGCGAATAACAAGCAACAACAACGTTAAACAGATGCTAGTAACTAATGTCCGATGTAGTTAATACCCAAATAGATAATGACCAAGTATTTAACGCATAAGTAGTTAATGCCCAATTAGGTAACGCCCTAGTAGCCAAGACCAAAGTACATATCGCCAAACAGTATGACATTTGACAGATTGACAAATGACTTAGGACATATGACAGATGACGGATGACAGATGACGTAAGACATATGACGGATGATGTACGACAGGTGACAGAGGACGCATGACATGACATATGACAGATGACGTATGACACGTGACGTGCGCCTCCGCAGCTCTGACGCATGCGCAGAGGGCAGTGTGCACTTCATGCAGAACGCACCATCTCCCACTACTGAAGATGAGATGGGTTTTTTAATTATTTCATAATATTGCGCAGTATTATTTTTTTAACTTTATAGAACTATTGGTTTATGTGATAGACACACGAACAAATTATTACTATTTTAGGAATATTAAAATCGTTTTTATTTTTTTTAAAAGCAGCAGTCAAAAAGATATAACAAAGGATACGTTTTTAATAATATGTATTGGTGTTACATACATACAGACAGACAGGATTGTGATAGTTTAACACTTCTATATACACAAATTAATATTTTTCTAATTCTAATAAGATACAATAGATTTCAATTACAGAATTACCTCACTAATTTTTTTCTTGATATAATGCATATAAATAAATAAATGTACTTACCAAATAATAATATTACACAAATTCACACCTTACAACTCAAGGAAAACAAAGTCAACGTATATTTATAAGAACTGACTGTTAGGAAAGAAAGCTTGTACGCTATCCAAAAGGGGACTATTTTTGTCTACAAAAAGGAAAATACTTATACCCTTAGAGCAACAAATCAAAAAATTTTAGTTGCAATAAAGGATTATTTTAATGTATGCCTTTATTGAAAACTTTCTATTACAACATTTTGCAAACTAGTTATCTACATTTTTAATGTTGCTACAACCTAAAGATTCTACTAAAGTAAAATGTAAATATTATTTATGCTAAAGAAAAAACAAAATTAAGACATGAAACATTTATTGTACTTCGAAATTACATGTTCAGCAAATTTGTTTAACAAAAACACAAATAAATTCACAAAAAAACAAAATGGAAATAATGTTATTATTCGGTTTCTTTTTCTAACTTGTCCAGATCTGGGTCGATATTAGGCATATCTTCAGTGGGCAAATTTCTGCAAAAATCTCTCGCGTCGTTATCTATTTGGCCCAAAAGAGATAGAACGTTTTCTTATTTCTTTACTGATATTGGTAAAATATTTTTGTACGGATGGTTTAGAGTGGTAGGAACAGCCATGTCAGTATTCTTTGTTGTATAGCTCATAATTTTAAACGGACAGTCATTTTCATGTGTAGTTTTCTATTTAAATACTCCAAAATTTGCACGAAATTCCTTATCAACCCTTAACCAGTTGAGTCGTCGAAAATTAAATTGCTCATGAGACTCGTCGAGCTTCCGCTTCTGCATTTTTTTTAAAGAGCTAAGGGAAATCATAAACATCTTCTTGCATCATGGTTTTGACAAAAACCCTGTTGTTTTTGGCGGCAATACGCACTTCTCTCACTTATTTTTCTATAAGGGCGTGATCGGAGTCACACTTTATATGTGTGTGACCAGGAGTTAAAAAATTATGTTCTATTATTTCCAAACTTTGGAAGTTGCTGAGGGCATACATAAACATTGCAATTTCATTTATCATTTTTATTCTGACCTCCGTATGCGTCAGAGTAAAATATGACATGTTTTATTTTTGGTTCCAAAGAACCTGTACAATGGTAGAGGCAAGAGGCTATTTCTATTGAACCTCTTTTTGCTGTAGTTTCATCCCACATGTAATGGGTTGCTGTCCCTGTGGCGCAATCATGAATTGTTAGAATATGCACGGAAATTGCTTTTTATAGAAAATCTTTCCACACGTTAACAAAGGTGTAGGTAATACCTGCTGCAAGTCAAATGTAAGTACTTTTTTATCACCAGAACTTTTCGACAGTTCTTTATCTTGTTTTTCTTGGAATATGCAAATCTGCTTGGGTGTGATGATCATTAAGAAACTTGTGTGATTTTATGTTCTAAATAATTTGTGTGTAACTTTTCCTGTGATGCAGATATTGGATGTATATCTAGTGACACTTCAATTGAGACCTGAAAGTTTGAAGTGTTTCCAGATGTACATATTTACTCATTGTGATTAAATAAAGAATACCCATGGTTATCAAGTTCTGCAAAGAAGTCTGCTAGGCTAGGAGATTGTGTGACATCAACATATTTTATGGGAATTTGTGTCGGACCCGCCTGTTCAACTACTACAAAGTTGGGGTCTCTAAGAGGACTAACCAGTTGCTATAGATGTTATCTTTTTGGATTTTACGGCAATGGCCAAAGTTTCGTAAGTACCTACCACACGTATCTATTGCGGGTTTTTTCAATTTTTAGGCCGTTTCCGAAAACATCTTTCTCTAGCTTGACATGGACATTCGTTTAGATTCCTCCTTAGTTTCACAATACAGGGTATACATTAGGGACATATTTAAATCACGTCCCAAATACTTCTGGTCTGTATGTCGGCGAGAATAATGCGATTTATAGGCGGGAAACCACAAAATATGACGTCTAGCCTTATTAACACTGTCTTTGCACAAAGAATTTTTAGAATGTTTTCCCCTTAGGTCTCCTGTAGGTAGGTACTCCTAATGGAGATATAATTTTATTATTCATTACACTGGTAACAAAACGATTTGTTTCACCCAATGTATATAAAAAACATTCCTTAAAAACATATAATTGCTTGTGCCCAACTTCAAGCTGATATAAATAAGTAAAAGTTCTCTTTTTGTGCTTCTTGCCTTCAATTTTAGTTCTAGTTATTTTTTTTACTTTAGTCACAAAGCTAACTCTTTTTTCGTAGCTTCCAAGAGTCCAATACGCATGAAAAATGTCTTTTCTTTGTTTTTCGCTAACTCTTTCTTTGCATTTCTTTTGGCATATTCCCAAATCTCTTACAGTCGTTGCTTTTATTTTCTTGCCTTTTACTGTGATATATTCTTTTCCCTTATTGCGATGGTTCTTTCTTAACAAACGGTTTTTCACAGACCATATTTTTCTTTATCCTTTTCTAGATTTTCATCGCTAGCATACTCACTGTCACTTGGGCTATATGTTTTATCTTTTTTAAACTCGTCTACTTCTTAATTTTTATTATTATTATTTATGAATCTGTTATTTTCCAACGTTTCAGCGGTCTGTTGGATAACAGTATTGCTAATAATTTGAATTGGGTTAGCAGTACCTTCATTATGTAAGGTGATATCCATATCATCAGCAATAACAGTAATATTAGCTCCGCCGTCGTGTTTAAAATTATTTATTTCCATTGTGGTTAAAGGAAACACATCCTCAGTAAAAATTGCGATGTTGTTAAGATCTGATTCTAAAATTTTATCTTCGGTCCCAGAGTTATTTATTACACCATCTTCATCTGAAATTAAAATATTATGTTTTACTAATCACAACCGAAATTTTAAGACCTAAAATTAGGTGAAATGATAAGCATATGACATAAATGAACAAGTTCTTGCTAAAAGTTCTGATGATATAAAACTTACCAGTACAAACTTGGATACTGTGAAGATCTAAAATTTTATCTTCGATCCTATTATTTCTAACGCCTTCTTATACCGGTAACTGTAAAGATGTTTCAGTATTTATGGCGGGATATTCTTTGTTATATTCTTACTCATCACCTGTAACAAAAATATTAAATATTAAAATTATGAAAGTAATTAAAAGTCGTAGAAGATTTAGCACTTACTTCTAAAGTCTTTGCATAATGCCAATATTTTGTGGGCCCGTGAACCCTGAAGAAACATATTGTCACAGATCAGAACCTAGATTAAGAATATGGTAGCGTTAAGTAGTTAAGAGGTATTCTCAGTGACCTCCATATTGGAAAAACGGGGCGCCAAACTACGAGAAAACTATTGAATCGAATTTGATAAAATTTTGAATGTAGCTTCGAAATTCGATACTACATGACTGTATTACCTTCAATTTTCCGAAAAAGAATTTTATTTTTTCCAAAACGGCAAATAATGTTCAAATTGAGAAAATATGGTAATACAGTCATTTTTGAAAGTATTTTCTCCATTATCTATAATTTCAATTAATTGTATAGCTTTGTTTTAATGCAAAAAAAAGTCGCCCCGAGTTTTTTAGAAAAAATACAGAAAATCGCAACTATCTAAAGCGATTTGGCAACGCCCCGGTTGATCGAGGGCAGCGCGGAAAGCGGAGACACTCGAGTCCCTGACCGCCGCACATCGACGACGTCAAGGTAATTCATACTAATGGAGAGCAGAGGCGGCTCGTTGTAGCGACTTATGTATAGGTGTTTTTTCGTGTGTATCAGTGTCAGTGTGTGTAAAATGGCTGGTAGAAAAGATGAACGATTGAAAGCCAATAGAAGAAAGTGTTTATCTACAAAAAGGGAAAGTCGCATTTTAATGAAAAGGCGGTAATTTCTGTGCATGAATGCAACAAAATAATTTTTTAGTTACGCTGTCATAAAGCTTATTGCTGATTTTTGTACTGCCACTTACCACTGCATTGACAGTTTGCAAACCGTCAGAAATCCCAAAAAAAAACATTATTAATTTGAAATAAGACGCAGTCACATCATTTTCATTTTATCGAGAAATAACTCTTCAAAAAACTGTTACAAAAGTACAAAATGTCCTTATGTTTTTTTCAACAGGCATTTAATTCTGATAATATAAACTTTTGATTGATGTTTCAATTTATTAATTGCGTTCTTTGTGACAGACTTGTTCCTGATGAACTTGCTTTGACCGTAGTTAACGCTGAAGAATGCTATGATATGCCAAAGTATGTATATAATAATTATTGATGTAAAGGTTTCTTTTTCTAGACCTGATTTTTTTAGGATGACAAGCACACCGAAACATACTCATATATCCACCAATTATAGAGGACAAGAAAATGAATTAACTGATGGGACACTTAAAAGGTAGGATTAGGTATTTCAAATCTTCGTATTTATAGTTTTTAGATAGTTTCAAACGTCAATATATCCTAACCAAAAAATATTTTTACAAGGTGTTTTTTATTGTCAGCTTAAATTATTTCAAAATAATATTAAATTCATATTTCAGAAATACTTATGCTGACACCTCATCAGCATCAGTATCTTTAATATCAATGGAATTTGACGATGTGGAAATTCAAACAGAAGCAGATAATTATAGTTATCAAAGGTAAAAAAATGGGTCAAGTGGAAGCTACACTTGCACAATTAGTGTTTCTGCCATCAACCTCCCACTTAATCTGAGCAAACCTCGGCCACCGGATCTCCGTCCATCTGCCGCTCTACCCGGCGCCGATGGCACTAACACCGCATCACATCGCGTGTACGCGGAGCTGAGTAGGCCAAATTAAAATTTTTGAGCCCTTTCGGATTGTTAGTAGAGTAGGTATTTTAATTTTTTCACTGTAAGGGGTCATCCATTAATTACGTCACACGTAAAGGGGGAGGGAGGCAGGCGAGGCCCGTGAGTTTTTTTACAGGTGGGTCAAAATTTTGTGGGCAACTAGTGATATCAACGCAATTAGCAAAATACACTTTTTTAATTAAGAAAGGTTTTTTAATAATGTGCCAAGAAATTATTTACCTACAAATAAACACTGCAAAAATCATAAAATAGGTTCTGCAGAATATTGAACATTACTACTCTTGATGTTTATGACTTTGAGTATCACTTTTCTGTTTATGGCTTTTTTCTGTGTGTTTTAATACTCTAAATTAGTAGATTTTAGCGGCTTTTGTAGTGATAAGTTTAGCTTCTCTTCAATAGATGTCGCGCCTTGTACTAAAAGCCCAGAATATAAACAGAAAAAAATTCTGAACTAAAAGTATGATTATTGGTAAAATAAAATTAGGAACGCTGCCGAAACTCTGTTTTCTTTAATAAATACAATGCTGGCGACTAGACATAGTAATACGATATTTGTCTACGCACGTGCAGGCTGTAAGGCTGTAGTAAATATGAGATTGCCAACAATTTTAAAAATATTTTATCGAGGAAGAACTTGTTGCCAATACACCTTTTAGACCCGATCTAATTTTTTAAATATCAAAAAATTTAAAAAAAAGTTCTTGCCCCAACACAGATTCGAACCCGCGAGCGTCGGATTATCTCGCTGCGATTATACCCCTTCGACTACGCTGGTTATGTACGAAAATCGGTCCGATACCGTTAAATTTGATGCCTAGCGCTGGCCTGAGCGTATTTATAATTTTTTATGTTTAACCACTAAATAATATTATTAATACGATGCAAATACAATGCGCATATTAGGTACCTAATTAGTTTTTCTTTTTCCGAACCAAATGTTTTGAAATAATATATTTTAGGGGGCGGTTCGAGAGTATTTCCATAGTGGGAGTGGCCAGATATTATTGGTGGGCCGTCGACCAATTGTGCCTCTTTTTAACTTCCTAAAGCGCGTATGTCTGTTTCTCTCTTGCTTTTAATGAATTTATATCGTCCATATAAACCTATAAGATCAATTTACAATATAACCCAGCCCGGAACAAGCTTGGATATCCTTTGACGATGGCTTGACTTGATTCTTTCTTGGGGAGTTTTCGCATGGAACTTTGAAACAAAAGATTGTTTTTTGGTTTTAAAAAATTAAAAAATAAATTATTAGGTAGATCACTGAAAATTTTAGGTGGGTCATTGACCAAATGACCTTATGGACGGGCCGCGCCTGGAGGGAGGGGTCCACAAAGTGTGACAAGCGTGACAAGGGGGAATGAGTCATAAGCTTCGTGATATCACATTTAATCTAAAATATTAAAACAACTAAATAGGGCATATGGCTACAGGCAAAATGAACGTTATATAAGTATGATATTTTGAAGTGCAAAATTGTTTGCCTTTGGTAACAATACACTGAAAGGCCGATATCGCCTTTGAAAAAAGCCGACGTAAAGGAATTTATTGTTTTATTATTTGTTTGCAATGTTACCAGGTCTACCGTTTACCGGTAGTTCTATCGTTTTCGGCCTCAACCTACCGCCCTACCGTTTTCGAACCTGATTTTACCGTAATTTTAACCTGAACAATATACAGTGACCGCCAAAAACTATGCACCATATGAGAAACTTTTGTAAAATTTGATTAAGGTCAAGTTTGACTTTGGCATCAATTTTTGCTTGACAAGAACCTAAAATGACATACATAAAGATAGTCACGTGATCCATGTTAGCTGTCAAAAGTTACATTTTTTAAGAAAATGTCCTAAAAATGATATTATTTGTAAAAATTTCGAAAAATGTCCTAACAATGGTATTATTTGTAAAAATTTCGAAATTGTCTTAGTAAAAAGTTGTGTGATTTGTCATCGAGATTCCATTATTAAAGTTTTGTTCAAAAATTTAATCTTTTAATTTTTTACGTATTTTTTAAGCATCATAAATTTGTTTAAATGTTTAACCTTTATTTCATTATTATTAACTTTAAACGCCATATTGCAACGTTTCTAAAGATGAGGTATACATGTTCTAAAGTTTACAGAGTTTTTATAGCACAAAAATAAATATTGTTTAAAATTCCCTGAGCGTTATTGGACTATTACTTGATTTTTTAAGTGCTACAGAGCTTATTATTAAGCATATCAAATACAACAGTTAGACAAGCATATCCTCTATAGGATTTTAGAAGCTAACAAATAAAAAACTTTTTTTTATTAAAACTTTTATTTCTAAACTAAAACAGGAAAAAAATCAAAAATTTAAAGCTTATTCTTAAAACAAAAAAAAAATGTTTACGTTTTAGTGTGCCGTACTTCCCTTTCCATACATTTAATTATTTTTCTGGAAAACCCTTTTGTAACATTTTTCAGAAATCTTGGTGGAATTTCAAGGCAAGCCTCTTCTATAGTATTTTCCAAATGATTCACGTTTTGAAAACGGCCGATTACGGTACCCTTTTTGTTTGAGATAACCCCACAAAAAGAAATTCATGACAGTTAGGTCAGGTTTGCCAGGAATACTCAGAATATCTGCCAATCCATTTTCCTCTGAACAAATTGTCTAAAAAATTTCTGACCTCAACCGTGCCGTGAATGGCGTGAATTGTTGGTATCACAATATCAATCTTTCCGGTAGTGACATTTTATCAACAACATTGGTTATCTCAGTCCTTAAAAAGTTTAAATAAATTACTGCGTTTAAATTTTCTTTAAAAAAATAGGGCCCAATCAATCTTACGTTAAAAATTCCACACCAGACATTTACTCTAAAAGAATATTGCACTTTGCACTCAATTTTGAAGCCAGGGTTTTCATGAGCCCACAACCTACAGTTTTGAGAACTTACTTACTGTCCCGTTGGAATAAAAAGGTGCTTTGTCTGTAAACATTATTCCTTTGGTAAATGACCGATTCTTTTCTATTTCCCCCTCTACCCAGGCACAAAAATCAAACCTTGCTTCAAAATCCCCTTTTTTAAGAAAATTTATAAATTTCGGCTCGTAGGGATGATAATATTTTTTTGTAAAATTTTTCTTATGGTTGTTTCTTTGGCACCTGTTCTTTCCGATATTGCTACAACTGACGTTTGCTTGTTTTCAATTGCATCTTATAACACAGTATCGTTTTGCTCGGAATTTTTGACAGGCACGTGGTCAGTCGTACTGATTACAACAATGAGTCATGTGCCTGTCAAAAATTCGGATCAAAACGATGGAAAAATTGTGAATTACCGAACGCCGCTATTTTCTTCAGGCTCGTCTAGTTTCCAATTTGTAGTTATTTAGTGATAATCAATTACCGTCCTATGCCAACTTGTCATATTTACATTTGTTTCAGAGCCTACTGTTGAATTAAATTACAATAAAAATGGTATTTTCTAGTTTTAAAAATTTCAACGATGCTTTAAAAAAAGGTTTTTATTAGTTAGCTTTTAAAATCCTATGGATGATATGCTTTTCTAACTGTTGCGCTTGATATGGTTAATAATAAACCCTATATATCTTAAAAAATCAAGTAATAATAGCGCTCTGGGAATTTTAAAAAATATTTATTTTTGTGCTATAAAACCTCTGCAGACTTTGGTAAATGTATGTCTTATCTTTATAAACGTTGCAATATAGGGTTTAAACTTAATTATAACGAATAAACGTTAAAAATTGAAACACATTTTTTCATACACTAAAAAAATTTGTGAAAAATTAAAAGTTAAAACTTTTGAACAAAACAGATTGAATACAGATATAATCTCGATGAGAAACCAAACAACTTTTTCCTATGACATTTTTCGAAATCTAAGCAAATAATACCATTTTCAGGACATTTTCCTTAAGAATGTAATTTTTGACAGCTAACATGGATCACGTGACTATCTTTATATAAGTCATTTCAGGTTCTTGGTCAAGCAAAAATTGACGCCAAAGTCAAATTTGACCTGAATCAAATTTTAAAACAGTTTCCTATATGGGGCAGACTTTTTGGCGGATACTGAATCCATTGCCGCCCGCGGGGGGGGGGGGGGGGGGGGCAGGGGCCGTTGATCCCCTGAGATTGTGAGATTATCATAATTTTTAATTATTAGAAGTAAAATCTTTAAAAATATATAACTTTTTTTCATTTTGCCCCACCTGAGAAAAAAGTCTGCGGGCGCTCATGACTGTATCTATATACTACCATCTTACTTTTTCACTGTAAAGTTTGACAAATGGGGGTAGTTCCAGAGACGGCTTCTAACCTAGTTGGAAATAAAATTAGGATTCGATTTGAAAATAAAATACAAATATTTATTTACCCACATTGTGTTATTTGAAAGTGCGAGATACGAAAATATCATACAGGGTGTCTGAAAAGTCTTAGCATGGGCAAATATCTTTACTATTAATAAAGATAGCGACACCAAATTTTAGTTGTACCATATTGGTTGATAAATCTACTTTTTTATGTAATTTGACTTTTTCAACCCCCTTGGGGGGTTACGCTAGGTAGTTGAGGTCCAAAATTTTGAATGCAAACCTATGCCGTGTGGCCTCTTCGTTTAAAAATCTTCAAAAAAGAAACATTGTTTTAGTCTTTTAGTATTTATTTATTATTGTAATTCATTTTTAAATGGCAAGCCTATAAAAATTATAACTCGTAAATCGTATAATCGGGCGGGGCACAAGTCGACCATTAGTCGACCTCTTGTGCCATACAGTACAAGTCGGCGCTGCTATTTTTTGTTTTGTGGGGCACTTTTTTCTAACTTTTTTCCAACTTTACTTCTTCATTTGTCGTTGTTATAGGTTTTGTTTTTTGACATCTGCGCAGTAGACCAAAATGCGTACCACGCGCAAACCGAGCGTGCTAGACATGCGTACGCAAGTTCAGGAGATGTACTTGGGTGTCTACATTCGAACCCATTCACTTGTAAGAATATATCCCCAATAGTTAAGGTACCACTACGTAGTTAACTGTATAACTTTTTCCCAAGGTTTTTTCGACTTTATTTTTCGTTTTTTGCCATGTGCGCAGTAGACCAAAATACGTACCACGCGCAAACCGAGCGTGCTGGACATTCGCACGGAATGTCAGGAGATGGACATTGGTGTCTACATTTGAACCCATTCGCTTTTCAGAATATATCTCCAGTAAAGGTACCACTACGTATTTAACTTTATAACTTTTTTCCCACGTTTTTTTCGACTTTATTTTTCAATTTGTGCCATGTGCGCAGTAGACCAAAATGCGTACCACGCGCAAACCGAGCGTGCTGGACATGCGCACGGACTTTCAGGAGATGGACTTTGGTGTCTACAGTTGAACCCATTCACTTTTCAGAATATATCTCCAGTAGTTAAGGTACCACTACGTCTTTAACTTTATAACTTTTTTCCCAAGTTTTTTTCGACTTTATTTTTCATTTTGTGCCATGTGCGCAGTAGACCAAAATGCGTACCACGCGCAAACCGAGCGTGCTAGACATGCGCACGGAATTTCAGGAGATGGACTTTGGTGTCTTCATTTGAACCCATTCACTTTTAAGAATCTATCTCCAGTAGTTAAGGTACCACTGCGTATTTAACTGTCTAACGTTTTTCCCAAGTTTTTGCGATTTTATTTTTCTTTTTGTGCTATCTGCGCGGTGGCAAATAACGAAACCTACAGTCGAAAAAACCTTGGGGAAAAAGTTTTACCATTGATCAAACTGCGTACCACGCGCAAACCAAGAGGGCTAGACATTCGCACGAAATTTCAGGGGATGTACTTTGGTGTCTAAATTCGCAGTGGTACCTTAACTACTGGAGATATATTCTGAAAAGTGAATGGGTTCAAATGTAGACACCAAAGTCCAACTCCTGAAATTCCGTGCGCATGTCTAGCACGCTCGGTTTGCACGTGGTACGCATTTTGGTCCACTGCGCACATGGCAAAAAAGGAAAAAGAAGTCGAAAAAAACCTTTGAAAAAAGTTATAAAGTTGAATACGTAGTTGTACCGTGACTATTGGAGATATATTCTTAAAAGTAAATGGGTTTAAATGTAGACACCAAAGTCCATCTACTGAAACTGCGTGCGCATGTTTATCACGCTCGGTTTGCACGTGGTACGTATTTTGGTCTACTGCGCAGATGGCAAAAAACGAAAAAGACAGTCGAAAAACCTTGGGAAAAAGGTATAAAGTTAACTACGTAGTGGTACCTTGACTATTGGGGATATATTCTTACAAGTAAATGGTTTCGAATGTAGACACCCAAGTACATCTCCTGAAATTGCGTACGCATGTCTAGCACGCTCGCCTTGCGCGAGGTACGCATGTTGGTCTACTGCGCAGGTGCCAAATAACGAAAAATACAGGCGAAAAAAACGTGGGGAAAAAGTTATACCATAGACATACCATATATACCATGTATGGGTACTTTGACTATTGGGGATATATTCTTAAAAGAGAATGGGTTCGAATGTAGACACCCAAGTACATCTCCTGAAGTTGCGTACGCATGTCTAGCACGCTCGGTTGGCGCGTGGTACGCATTTTGGTCTACTGCGCAGAAGTCAAAAAACAAAACGTATAAAAACGACAAATGAAGAAGTAAAGTTGGAAAAAAGTTAGAAAAAAGTGCCCCACAAAACCAAAAATAGCAGCGCCGACTTGTATAAAAACGACAAATGAAGAAGTAAAGTTGGAAAAAAGTTAGAAAAAAGTGCCCCACAAAACCAAAAATAGCAGCGCCGACTTGTACTGTTTGGCACAAGTGGCCGACTAATGGTCGACTTGTGCCCCGCCCGATTATACGATTTACGAGTTATAATTTTTATAGGCTTGCCATTTAACAATGAATAACAATAATAAATAAATACTGAAATACTAAAACTATGTTTCTTTTTTGAAGACTTTTAAACGAAGAGGCCACACGGCATAGGTTTACATCCAAAATTTTGGACCTCAACTCGCTAGCGTAACCCCCCAAGGGGGTTGAAAAAGTCAAATTACATAAAAAAGTAGATTTACTAACCAATAAGGTATAACTAAAATTTGGTGTTGCTCTCTTTATTAATAGTAAAGATATTTGCCCATGCTAAGACTTTTCAGACACCCTGTATGATATTTTCGTATCTCGCACTGTCACATAACACAATGTGGGTAAATAAATATTTGTATTTTATTTTCAAATCGAATCCTAATTTTATTTCCAACTAGGTTAGAAGCCGTCTCTGGAATTACCCCCATTTGTCAAACTTTACGATATTATCCATTTACGGCCGGTATTACAGGTTGTTAAAACTGAAAGTTCAGATGATCTCAGGTTCTTGTGGTCCATGGACACAGGATGATTAATTTTTTTTCAGTTTAGTTCAGTTTTCAGCCAAAAACAATGTAAGAATTTTTTTCTATTCATTTTGAGTACCTATCTATTGTTTGAGAACGTAAATTGTTACTTTATTCAGAATATTTTAAAACAATAATAATATTGGAAGTGCTGTTTTAATTAAGTTATAAATTTAAAATTGCAAAATAAGTGACGTCACAACGGGGGGAGGGTCCACATGAATGTGATTACTTGTGACAAGGACGAAGGGGTTCAAAAAACGCTGAAATTTCTGTGACGTAATTTATGGATGACCCCTAAAATAAAATGTTTCTAATTAATTTTCGTTGTTTTTTGTAGATCATCCGGGATGACACGTTTTGACGCGAAAAGATGTTACCAAAACCAGAGAGTAGATAGAATATAGAGAAACACTGGCGTGTACCGATTTCGGGCCTGCCGGGGAGACCGGCTCGGCCTGAGCCGGTCTCCTTTGCGATGTTTTTGCATTGAACTCCATCTGTTTGTTATGAAGTTCAATGTGTTTTGGTGAATTGACTGGTCTGCGCTTTCATACTTTGCCCAGAGATGCCGATGTTGTTTGTCCATTATTGCCAGATGGTTTTGATTTATGTTTTGGTACAATATTTGTAAATACGTATCAGATTATTGTAATTACTGGTTGTTCCGTACTGCTGGCCTAACCCTGTTTTGTTATTATACAGGGTCTGCAACAAAGATTGTCGTGCATAGTAGTTGTATTATTATTATTATTATATTGTATGTGTACAATTAAATAGTATACAGGAGAGAATTGGCATAATTTCTATTGGCATTCCTAAGTTTTAACTGGGCATGATATGTACGGGAGGTTGTCTAAAAATTAGTATTTAGCAAGTCGCGGACAGAAATATTTTAATTCTCGCGCTGAAAGAAGTACTCGTGAAAAAAATCAATCAGGTTTTTTTCTAAATCTCCACTTTTTACAGTCTCTAGATGGTTTTCTGTTTCGGTCGGTCTGTCTATCTGTTGGCACGAAAAGTGAAAAAATTACTTGATTGGGTTGATTGAACGAAATTTGCATATACCTATACTGGGGTTTACACTGGCTCCAGCTCCGACTAAACTTCCGATGGAATTTATGTATACAGGGTGAGAAAAATTAATTAGAAAAATTAATTTCTATGTTGCTTTAATTTAAAGATGATGCATTTTACAGAAGTCATATTTTGCATATAGATAACATTTATACATTACATATTTACATTATATATTTACACTAATATAAATAAAGACCCTTCTAGTTCCCCATATGTACGGTGAATAACTTTAAGTTTAATAAATATTGCAGCATATTTTAATTCACGTTTATACTTGGTGGAGAGATTTAAAATAATGCAAAAACAAACATTTATAAGGATTTGATAAAAATCAGAGGCTACGGGGTCTCGTGGAAAGTTTAAAATGTTCGTCATTTTACTAAATATACCTGGCACCATATTTTAGTTCATGTTTATACTTGGTGAATAGATTTGAAATAATGCAAAACCAAACGTTTATAAAGGATTTGACAAAAATCAGAGGCTACGGGTGCTCTTGGAAAGTTTAAAATTTTCGTCATTTTATTAAATATACATAGCACCCTATTCTAGTTCACGTTTATACTTGGTAGAGAGATTTGATATAAGGCAAAAAATAATAGGTATACATAATGGATGTGACAAAAATGTGAGGCTACTCTTCGAAAGTTAAAAATGTTCGTCATTTTATTAAATATAGCAGCATGGTTTAGTTCACGTTTATACTTGGTGGAGAGGTTAAAAAAAGGCAAAAAATAACACACGTAAAGGATGTCTCAAAAAACGTTATCCTTGATAAGAGTTGCTATATGTCCTATAAGACCGCCCGGCAAAAGTTGAAAAAAAGAGATATACGAGGGAGATGAAAATTTTTGAAAGTAGTGCAAGATTCAAGTAACTTCATTTTTCCATTTATTTCAAATATTTATTTAAACTTGTTCAGAATTAAAAGTTATCTCCCAATATGAAGTTATGGCATTCTGTGTCAAAAATACAAATAAAACTTATATTTTTATTAAAATATACGTTTTATTTTTTTATATTTTGTTATTAAAAAAACACAAATAGAGAAGTCGAAAACAAAGGAGAAACGTTAAAAAGTTAAATACGTAGTTGTGCCTTTACTGTTGGCGATAATATATTCTTAAAAGTAAATGGGTTCGAGTGTCGACTAGGGCTTGGAATTTTTGAAATTAAAGTATTCGAATACTAACTTCATTTATAATTCAAATATTCGAATTTCTGAATGTTCGAATAGTCGATTCGAAATTTCGAATAGTCGATTCGAATATTCGAATCGACTATTCGAATATTCGAATCGACTCTTCGAATATTTGATTCGAATATTCGAATAGTCGATTCGAATAGTCGATTCGAATATTCGAATAGTCGATTCGAATATTCGAATTTTCTATTAGAATATTCGAATATTCGAATCGACTATTCCAAAATTCTACCAGTCGAATCGGCTATTTGAATATTCGTGGAAACAATTCGAACATTCAATAATTCTACTAAGTACTTAGTTGGAAAAAAGTTGGGGAGAAAAGTTAAAAAGTTAAATACGTAGTTGTACCTTTACTGTTGGCGCTAATATATTCGTAAAAGTGAATGGGTTCAAGTGTAGACTAGGGCTTGGAATTTTTGAAATTTAAGTATTCGAATACTTACTTCATTTATAATTCAAATATTCGAATTATTGAATGTTCGAAGAGTCTCCACGAATATTCAAATAGTCACTTAGAATATTCGAATAGTCGATTCGAATTCGGCTATTCGATAGTCGATCCGACTATTCGAATCGACCATTCCAAAATTCTACCAGTCAAATCGACTATTCGAACATTCAATTCGTATATTTGAATTATAAATGAAGTAAGTATTCGAAAACTTACATTTTATAACGTCCATGTAATATTAGGTTTCCTGACCTTAATAACCCCGAAAATGACATACATATTAGTTACCATTTTGGATAAATTTCTAGCCGCTTCTCCCCCCACACTTTAATTTTTTTAACATCAATTACGCAAAATTAGATTTTCTGACCTATAAACGGTTGTTTTGCATTATCCTAAATCTCTCCACAAAGCATAAACCTGAACTAGACTATGCTGATATATTTAGTAAAATGAAAATTTCAAACTTTCAAAACGTCCGCGTAGCCTCAGATGTTTGTCAAATCTTTTATGTGTATTATTTTTTGCCTTATACTAAATCTCTCCACCAAGTATAAACGTAAACTAGATTGACGAAAATTTTAAAATTTCCAAGGGACCCCGTAGCCTCTGATTTTTGTCAAATCCTTTAGAAAAGTGTGTTTTTGCATTATTTTAAATCTCTTCACCAAGTATAAACGTGAACTATATGCTGGTATATTTAGTAAAATGATGAAAATTACAAACTTTCGAAACGACCCCGTAGCTTCTAATTTTTGTCAAATTCTTTATGTACATATTGTTTGCCTTATATCAAATCTCTTCTTTCCTCCAAGTTTATACGTGAACTATTGTGTTATATTTAGTAAAATTTTAAACTTTAGAAGAGCCTCTGATTTTTGTTAAATGCTTTATGTATGATATTTTTTGCCTTATTTTAAATCTTTCCGTAATTTCCCGTATTTCCACCAAGTATAAACGTCAACTAAAATAATATGCTTGAATGTTTTAAGTTTTTAATTAGGATAATAGAATTTTTTGGGTGAGCCCTGTAGTCGCTACTTGTTTGGTTTTTCTAGTATTTTTGGGTAATTTAGAAAACCTGAAACCTCCCCACCAAGTTGAGATAAAGGGTGTTATCGGCTTATGGTACTGTATTTAATTACTTGTTTCCAGTACCGGGTAGGTATACTTCGCGTCACAGGTTTCGTCAGCCAACTGCTGGCCGCTAGCTTCAGGTTCATCAAGAAAATTCGAGCGACCAAAATTTCTTAAAACTAAATAGCGGTACTAAATATTTCCTTAAAAGTAGCCAGTGGCGTCGTAAAGGAAAGTTCGGGAGGGTACAATAACAGGGATCATGCTCTCAGGGTAAATATCACCCTGTAAGTTTTTAATAAAATGTGTCAAAAGTTAACCCTACACTAATTTCGAGACAATTATTATGAAACAACTCGAAAAAAAACTAAAATTTCAACACCCTGTATTTCTTAAACAAAGCGTTTTCGAACATGTGTTAATGGAAACTTTTCTTAATATTTGATGTAGAACCTATTCCTGACGTTTCCTGGCAACTAGGTATATAAAAAATTATTTACATTACATAAGTACACCATTTCTGATTTAGTTAATTTAATTTACTACCCCGCTAAGATTTTAACAAAACTGCTTACTAAAAAACCTTTCCCACTGAAAATATACATTTCACTATGCTTCCGGTTGACCGACATCGTTTTAAATCCAAGCCCAGCTGCCCAGCAACTCGAGCAGCGATGTCGCGCTCGCCTAAATCCACCCGTTGGCGTTGCGTTGCAGGCCAACAACACGCTGGCAACGCAGCCTTTCAATAGTCGGTAAAAATTATAGAAAATTATTTCCTAGTGGCCGCCGTGGCCGCTGATCACACGATGAAGTATGGGTAGCGACGTCTACTGTTTTTTCGTGAAACTCAAATGCTCATAATTCCGACGAGCAGTCTTTATTATTATTTAGTCTATGCCAAAACTAACATCGTTCTATTATGCCTATTGCGAGAGTTGGTGAATCCAATGCATCCAAACGAACTTCCAATTAAATTCCATTCAGCCAAAGATCTGAATTTTTATATTAATCCAAATGTCGAAATAAAGTATGTTTTTTAAACATTGTGTCTGTAACACTCTGAAAATGTCATACTCCTTCCGCCCCTAAACATTTTTTTCAAATTTTCATCTAATATTCTTCAATATTTTTAACCTTTATTCAAAGCTTCCCGTTGGTGCCTCTGATCTCAATTAATTGAATACGATTACGTGCGCATTTATGGCTATAATATATATAAAATCATTTTTTAAGTATCTCCAAATCTACCCTTCACTTCCATCCCCTACTGGTCAGATCTTTGTTGTAAACAAAAATAATGGAAAACCAATACCATCATCGTAATTCTTTTAAATTTTTTTTATTAAATTTTTTCTATTAAAATACATATAAAAATAACATGTCACATAATATGGCCATTTTCATAAATGCTATTTATTGAAAAATGAGTTTTTGGCACGCCACTGCTTACAGAAACGCCAGGAACCAATAGTTTATATAAAGCGAATATTTTAGAATTAGAACTCACATCTCCCACTCCCTCGATACAGCGCGCGACGTCACGTCTTGGAATGGCGATGTTGCCTGATTGTTTATTAACACCGAATTACGCTCTTCCGTGGCGAAATCCCAAATCGGACCACGCGGTTCGCTGATACTTGCTCTTAATCCTGTCTGTAACATAAAAGATGACTAACTTCCTATATTTATCGCAATTATGAAGGCAAGGAACTCTTGAAGATTCTTGTAGCCTCGACGGCAAAAGATCTAGCTAATAAAGTGTTAGTAAATATAAAACTCTTGCCAAACCAAACTCAACCAAATAATAAAGTATAGACTCGTCAGCAAACTCTGGTTGAACTGGTCAGGAACCGGAACGCGCGACCAATGATTCGCGACCCGCGAGTTA
Organism: Philopedon plagiatum; assembly: GCA_963971165.1. Lineage (NCBI taxonomy): Eukaryota > Metazoa > Arthropoda > Insecta > Coleoptera > Curculionidae > Philopedon > Philopedon plagiatum. Next base: position 76,268,937 of record OZ020191.1, on the reverse strand, counting down.
TATCGAGATATCAATTTCGTCTTTAATGAACCTTAGCTCTTAGATAATGCTTGCTATTAATTTAGCCTCTTTTGCTTATCAAATAAAACACCTGTGTCTCAAAACACTTAAACTCTATTATCAAAAATAAAATAAAAATTGACTTTACAGAGGTAAACTTAAAACTAATGAACAATGAAATAATTAACTTGGATGAAATTAAAACAGGAGAAGTGATATAGACAGGCGTTTACTTAAATGAATATGAAGCCATACATTTTATCAATGATAATTTAGATAAAATTATAAATCAAAAGAAAAATAATTCCCACGAATTATAAAGATTGAAAATTCCCCCACTCAGGTTGGTCAGACCCAAAACAAATTAATAAGTTGTCTGTCTCTCTCTGCAATTTAAGCACCAAATAAAACACTTTTCACTTTTAAAAACATAAAATTAACGAAGCTGTTTATCGTGTGTAAACGTTGAAAACAATAAACTGCAGATTCAGCAACAGATTATTTGCTTAAAAAATATAAGTAAACTTGTTCTCTTGTAGCAGCAAGATATAAAAAATTAAATATTAGGAAACCTTTTACTCTAAAGCTATAACCCTAATAACACATCCTAGTTCAGTGGATATCCTTAACGGAACATACCGGCTGTCCATGGGATAGGTATCCAGAATCCAGTAGACTATACAAATGACACACTCCTGGGCGTCCTTCTGGATACCATTTATGGACCTTATATGGACATGTGCAAAATGCGCAGAATTAGTACCTATGGAACATTTAGGGCGTGTACCGTTGTCAACTTCGGTTACGGTTTTGTGTCCCGTAAGTATCGGTAATCTGAAAAGTTGGTAAGATTGGAAACGCAGTCCCTGTAAAGTATCTGTCATTAATGTCACCGAAGAAACCGATGCGGTTAACCAGGTTTGACAACGGTACACAGCCTTAGATTTTCAAAAAAAAGATTTTAAAACCAATTTAATACTCCTTTTGATTATAAACCAGTTCTTACATTTTCTACAATATCATATTATTATTATTGCTAAATTACCTTGTATGTACTTACCTGTGTAATCCATCATTTCAAAACTATTTATTTCTTAATAATATTTACAACGCCACACTTATCACTAAAACTTAACTAATATATACATACATACATATATATATTTACCACGGCACGCGTTACGACCTCTAGCCGAGGAAGTCCGACGCGGCAACGCGGCCGGAGTGCGGCCGTGGCTGGTGTAGACCCTGGGTAATACAGTTGCGCGGAGAGGGGGGGGCGACTCTTCCCTACAAGCTTGCAGAGTCAGAGAGGGTTATTTACACAAGGTTTAAAAGATTTAGATATATACAAATTTCTAGTTACAAAAGTGAATTTATGACTGCTGGAAAACTCCAGTGAAAAAACCAGCTTAAAAGGGGGGTTTTATTTACATATTTACATGATCGTTACAGATCTCATTCACACGTATTTACACCTAACTATATATACAACTATCATTTATTCATCTATATATGTACAATATACCATTTATTCATCCCATACATTATCATATATTACATAACACATCCATTCTTCATTCATTCGTAGGTACAACCCATTCACACTTAGAAACCATAAGATTATCTTCAGACTGATGATCCTGAGAAAATTTTTACTATATGTGTGACTTTAACTGTCCAATCAGGTTTAGTCATTGGGAAGTGGGGCTTGCTAGAGGACCTGAAATCTAGCAAAACCAGGTGTTTGGGATTTTTGGATTTAGTAAGGATTTGCCCTGGAAGGACGATAGTGCGAAAATGGAAACACACCCGAAAAATGCTGGGATTTTTAAGGAATGGGGTTGTAATTTTCGGAATAAATTGGAAGTTTAGGTTTGTGGACTACAGCGTCTTCCTGTCTAACTCTCGTTAGGTTGGCGGTTAATATCGAGGCGCTAGTCTTGTTTCTGAGGAAGTCATCCGAAACACTGCGAACGTACTCGCCAAACACGGTAGCGCCGGCGAACTCGTGCAGTTCCCGGATGACCGTGGCGCGCCTCGATGATGTAATACATCTTAAGGTGCGTACAGACCTGACGAAACACGCCCGCGACGAGACCGGGACGAGCCCGCGACACGCACGAGAGGAGCGCGCGACCCTCGCGAGAGTCGCGAGAGACTCTCGCGCGAAATGCGTTCCCACTGATTATCCACGAATCGTTTTTCAGTCAGTGACTTCAGCATGTCGACTAATAATGAGATAGCTGCATGTTGTGCAATATTATGCGGTGGTGCAATGATAATCGCTGCAAACAGATAACAAAAAGAAGACGGAGATGGTGGCGTACCGAACTTTACTTTTTTCTATAATAATTTGTGTCCTTCGGGTTCCAAAGGTTTAGTTTCGATTCATAGAATTTAATTAATTCTAATTGACTTTCCTCGTCCCATTCCATATTTTCACTACTGAAAATTCCGAAATTTGTCAAAGTGTATATGTAGTTGTCGCGCACCAAAAAATAAACCCGTCCACACTGCGACACGCTCCCCTTTGATCTGCCGTCGAAAAACCGACAGCAGATGGATTGCAACGAGCCTCGAGCGCGCCTTCTGCGACCCTACCGCAAGCCACGTCCACACTTGAAATTTTGGCGTGTCTCGTGCGTGTCGCGGGCTCGTCGCGGGCATGTCTCGTCAGGTCTGTACGCACCTTTAGTGCCGTGCCACGCTGTAGTCTATCCATTTGGAACTTTGAGACGCTGCACCAAACTGGCGCAGCGTACATCATTGCCGGCTTGATACTTTGGTTGTAAACAATCAATTTATTCCTTTGGGATATCGAGGATTTAAGGGATAATATGGAATATAGGCTTTTCATAGCGAGGAAATTTTTGTGTAGGATACATGCGATATAAAGCGGAGTCTTTGGTCAAGGATAACGCCCAGATACTTGAGCATTTCAGCCAGGACAAGAGGGAATTGAGATGATATTTGATATGGGTAGTGGCCACGTTTGTAGAGAACAAGCTGGCGTAAACCAGCACGTCGTCAGCAAACATGGCCAATTTGGTGGAAGGATAGCTGGGAATATCGGCGGTATACAGGCTGAAGAGCTTTGGGGAGAGGACCGTTCCCCGTTTCCCCACTCTAAACGTTCTCCCGATCAAATAAGAGTGCATTAATGTTACGAGATATAATGGAAAGTTGTTAGTTGTTAGTAGCTTATATAGTAACCCATTAAACCAGACGATGCCAAACGCCCTCCGGACTTCCAGGGACAGGAGCACCGTGCTCTGCTGCATATTTGCTTTATCAAGAGCATCTTGTACTACTCTTGCAACAAGCAACGTAGTGCTATGTCCACCCCGGACGCCGAACTGTTTGTTTGACACCGCTTTTTCTAGTTTAAGTTGGTTTGCTTGAGTAATTCATTTATAATATTGCTTACCGTTTCTATACATAAGCAGAATCCCTTATAGTAATAATATATGAATATGAAATCTTGTATTTGACGATATTTCACTTCGGAAAACAACGATAAGATAAATGGAACACGCCGCCCTCTTTTAATAGCTGGTTCAATTGTTTAGTTTACCTATTTTCCGAGTAAGGGCGCTATATCGAAGTACAAAACATGTCCAAAAGTATACATCCATAAGCACTACAACAAATGGATACCCAGTGGATCGTTCAAAAATGTCCATGGACGTACTGGATTATGGACAAATTTTGACCTTCCAGTGGACGTCTTGTGCTATCTGGGAAGTGTAAATATTTCATTTAAGCATAATCTAATTATATTTTAGTCCAGAATAAGTAGGATACTTGTACCTTTAGAGGAGACATTATTTTTGGTTTTTGCTAATTTACAGGATAGGTATACTTGTAACTTCTTAAATATGGCGTTTCCTCTTTCAGTATTTTATATACACTTGTGCCCATTTGGCATAATACAATATATGATAGTAGGTAAGTCATTTTTAAATAAAACATATTTGAAAATAAGTCGACTTATATCCTTGTTGTATATGACCACAGAGGTCCTCTTTCTACTAATAGTTTAGTACTGCTAGAAGAAATGGTTGTGGGCCATGGTGCCGATTGGCGCGGCTCTATGGAGGGACATACTTCGCCATAATTTCCAACTTGTAAAGATCCCAAAATTTAACTTACTTTTTTCTCATTAACTATATATTTAATCTAAAGTAAGATGTAAACAATTTTTAAAGTTTTTTTTTACATTTTTGAAATTGTAAAATTAAAAAAAAAAAATATTTAAAGTCTTTTTCGAAAATTGTCTTTTGTAAATAGCCCTTATGTCGCATAGTAAAAGAAAGGACATAAAAAACTTTAAATCACACTGTGTAGTATGGTTGCTGACGGATAAACCGTTCTCGGGTAATCATTATTTAAATATAGTAAAAGAACCGTCTAAATTGCGACTTTTTGCGAAATTAAAAATTGAACTAAAAGAAAACGTGTAGTCCAACAAAATAAAAAATAAATGGCTACGTTCAAAAAAAGTTTTTTTTTTAAACGTAGGCCTTAGTCTTAACATGGAAAAACAAAGCGCAGCATACTACTACTTTCGGAAAATCAACACATGCGATTGGCAGTAATGTTTGTTTTAAATCAATATTAACAGGTATAATTCAAAAATAATTATTGTTTGGAAGAAAACAATATATTGTTCATTCAAAAGTGCACCGTGTTCCATTTAAGCTTACGTGTAATTCAATCAATGAAAAGTTTCTGTTGGTCTAATTAGGTTTCTTTCTAATTATGAGAATAATTTTATTTAATTTTAGCACATATTTTAATAGAAATCGAAGTAAATATTTTTTTAAAGCTAACTATTAACCATACAATATACGAAATATTTAAAAGCATCGTAATTTGTTTCAACTTTACCTAGCCTTTCATTAAAAAGCAGTAGTGCTAAAGTATAAATAATTATTTTACCCCAAATGTAGACTTCCATTGCAAACCCATGATGTTTTGATATAAACCAATGAGTTCTGCCAGGAATATTCAATATTCCGAATATGGTGCACCACTGGCGGTGCAAATGAACTATTTTTAGTTGATAAAGTTTAAAGAGAAAAAAAGAAGAAGAGAGACCGATGAAGCAATGTTAAAAGTCGTTATTGAATTTTTTGGACGTAAAGTGAAAGTAAATAGTTTTAATTCAGTTGTTCAGTCTTATGTATTGTGCGTCAGAAAGAAAAAGACAGTGAGCTAACAGTTCTTATTCTTAAATCAATCATATCGTTATGACCAAAACAATAATAGGTTAAGCATTGAATTAAATATAGTACTCATTTAGGATAGAGAACATAGTCTACCATTATTGATTTAATGATTGTCTATTTCATATACTACATTATTGTTAGTTTATGTGTAGGGTATCGTACACTGGCGCTGCTGACAGGTGTCGGTGTCGGATATTACCGAGAATATTTCTCGGCAGTGTTTCCATGTACTCCGTGAACATTTATTTACCCTTTTCCACCCCCTTAATAATTTATTTATTTATTATAAAACCGGTTTTAGCGATACTAGTTTGTACTACGCGCGACGTATCGGGTATATCGACGAAATGTGAAAGTCCCGGCTAAATCCCATATAAAGCTAATCTAAGAAATCGTCTACTACGACACCGCTTATTACGACATATCGTTTATAGGGAAGTCTTCCTATTAGATTTAAAAAAAAATTATACCGGCTATAATGACCTCGGTCATTTTTGCGTACTTACCCCAGCGCTTTATGGCCTAGATCGCGTGTTTGTCTTAGATTCAAAAAATCAATGCGCCTACTGACCGCCAACTGACTAGCCGAGGTCGAAGATCAATGCAATCCTGATGAGGGCACAGACGAACAAGAGGAATAGTTGCCATTATTAATATATGCTGTGACAGGTCATTTTTGTCACCGAATTAGTTTTGTTCTAATGCTTAATTTATTCACGAAGGCCTGTTTAGTTGTATTTTATAGTTTACCTTAATGAAATAGTTGTGTCTCCACACGTACACGATTGACCTGCCCTGTTCCCAGGCTAGTTTCTACGGTTTCTGTTCTGGCTGATTGCTGCTAGCTGTCCTCAGGTCAGCTGTCCTTCGTTTGAAGCTTCTAGATTTAACATTTTTCTCTGTTGTTTAGGCCCTGAGATTCGTTTTTCTGCGCCTTGCTTAAGGCCTTCCTGTGTGTACAGACAGTCGCCTTTAGTCTATTTATGATAACATATTTTTAGAGAATAAATTTTAAAAGACTACCTACATTTTGAATGAGATTTAATCCCGGTGTTTTCCACTGCCTTCACTGTCCTGGATTTCTGAATCTAGCGTTCCCTATTAATTAAAGTCCGAGATTTCCTTCTCTTTTCCTTTCCAAGATCTTTTTTTGAATTTTGTAAACATTTAATTGAGTTGTATGTTGAAGATTAAGAATGGGGTGTGTGGGTTTTCGTCGGACGGAACTTTAAGGCGTGTAGAGATGGTGCATCGGGGGTGGGAACCGACTGACCTGTTCGCATACACGAACAGTCCCAAAGCGCTTTTGGAAGCCGTCGATTTATGAACACGGCTGGTGCAGTAGCATTTTCGAGTGTGGGAAGGTTGGAATTTTGTAGCACTGCATCATCGTCTTCCTTTCTGTAGTTTCGACATTCGGGGTTTCAGCTGTTAGTATTTGGATGCATCGTACTGAAATAGTGCGTCTCGATCAGTACCGGCGTAGGTACCTATAACGGTCAGTATTTCCGTAACTTTATTGTTTCACGCAAGAGGCCTCTGTATGATTTCAGTACCCTTGTTTGGTGGCGCGGCGACGGTTGGAGTTCTAAGTTTCGGTGTTTTTTTTGCGTTTGTTTCTCCGTTTGGGGTCGGAGACTTGTGCCATTCTGCATTCGGGGTCATTTGAGGGAGCAGCTTCTGGTCCATGCTTGGTTTTGGTTTGGATTTCGTAGTTCTTGCCGGTATGCCGTGGCGCCATCTTTAGACTATCAATTACTGTCATTCCGGTCAGTGTAGTTGCTTTCGCCCCGATCATCTTCCGTGTTCTGTGGGTCCTTTTTGGCGCTGGCGCAAATATTAATGTAAGAACCATTTTGTTCGGAAGGGCGGTCCACTGTCGGGCATTTCCACCTTGGTTTTCAACGAAGATAGCAGTATCGCGGTGTCGGTTTCAGCCATTTTGAAGGCTCAAGTTTATGGATTAAGTTCCGGGACTGCGATTAAAAATTCATCTGCTGAATTATTGCTTACTGGGCAAGATTTTATCTGCATCTTCGTTTGTTAATATCATAATCAGGTGAGCTACCTTGTTTTATATATATAGATGAGTTTTTTGCGAGTCTGCTTCGTGATGCCACGTGCATGTAAAATTGTCGTGTCTAAGGGTTTTCTTTCTTTTATTTCCTCCAGCCATTACATCGGCCTGACGATCTGGAGACCGCTGGTAGCTGCCCCCGTTTTTGGTGTTTTGTATGGGGAGTCTGGAGTGTCTAACCCTCCTTGCTTACGGGGTAAGTCACTTTGAAGCCTTTTTTTTGCCCCGTGTTTCTCTAATACTTATTAATCGTTTATTTTTTTTTACGCCCATACATTGTAATTTAAATTTCAGCGGTCAATGGTTATCGAAAATGCTGCTTCACAGCACTATTTTCTAAGACTAGTTTTTGTAGCTCGGTGTACTGCCTCTTATTTTGACTGATAATAACCACTCACCACTCAATTTGCTAATAGTAAAATTACATTATCTAATTTTTCATTCTTTTGAACGCGGGACTATATTTTTGAAGCTTGAATAGTGTGAAGTAAATTTCATACAATCTGTAAGCTATGTTTAGGGCCTCTTTATACCAGCTTATGGGCCAGCGGGAACAGCTAAGCTTGGATTTAAGTAGTCAGTCACTCGCGTAGTAAATGTAGATTGTTTTATCAAGTTTTTTTATTGACTGTCGCCAAGCACATACAGTGGTTATTGGGCTATCTGTAGCGTTAAGTTTCAAGCAGTAATTTATAGATAAAGAGATTTGTGGTACTGGTTAGCTTGACATTGACAAGCCTGTCATATACCTCCGTTGAAGATTAAAGCGTCATAGCCAGTGTTTTTTTAAATTTATTAATTTGTGATTATTATTTTAGTCGCCATCTTATCAGGAAGGCTTCTTTTAATGTACTTAAATAAATTAAATCAAATAATATTAATGTAAGTGCCACAGATCTTTATTCTTTTTTATAAGTTAAAAGGTGTGTTTCGGGCTTTATGCTTATGAAGCTGGAAAGTGTAGATTTATTTTAGCTTTTATTTATATCGATTGGTTGAGTAATTTTTTTATGTGTTCAGAGGGGTTAACTTACTATTTAATTTTCAAATTTGTCACTATTGTTTTGGGGAAATAACCTTATTAGGCTCATACACATTTTACATCTATTTATTATATCGTACCGCTTGGAACTTAGGGTAGTTTAGCTGCATAGATGCTATATAATTAGTTAAACCTGCTTTTGTTGTATCGTATTATTTGCATTGGGAACCTAAGGTACTTAATTAGTTGCTTGAATAGTACTGATATAATTGCTTGTAACTTAAGCTTTGTGTCTTATAAATGTACATAAGGGGTATATTTTTGATTAATTTTATTTAAGCGGTCGATCCCTATAAGGGGTGATTTCTCTTCCTGTCAATGACCAAAATTTTTCTGAAAGCAATTATTATGTTTTTTTTTATGTTATCTTACATTGTTACGGTTTACTCGATTAGTGCTAAACCTTAGCTTTTAAGTCAAGCTAAATGGGGCTTCACCTCTTTAATTACCATTTATTTTTCTTTTGTTGTACTTTTATTATTATTTTTTTTTATTGTTAATGTAAGATAACATAATGAAGTGCTAAACTGGTCAGTTGATGAACGTTTAATTTTTGTAAATATTAACGCTTATCGCTGAGTATCAAGGAACTGTACAATTTTATTTAGTTATCAATGCCCTTGCGTAATAATTTCTTTTGTTTAGTAACGTAACTTTTTTTAAATCTTACCATGAGTTTGTTTAAATTTTGCAATCTGGTTTTCAGCGATTACTTATTTTATTGATAGTTTTTTTTTAACTAAAGTAACTTCACACTTTGTTTTTTCTAACTTAACTAAAATTCTGCGATTGATTTCAGGCCACTGGCTTTCTCATTTATTATTAGCCTTTTATCTAATATTCTTAAATTTTGCGGATTAGTTTCAGTAAATTATTTATCCAAATATTAACTTTGTTTATTAAGGTAACTTTTTAATATTATCCTAAGCTCGTTTAAATTTTGCAAATAATTACTTTCTCTTTTATTAGTGGTTTTTTTTATATTGACCTAGCTTCTTATTTTTACATATTTTTCTACTTATCCAAATTTTTCGATTCAGTTTAAGCCAATGGCTTTCTCTTTTAATATTAAATTAATTAATTAATATAAAAAAAAAATTGTTAGATTTCGGCGCTTTAATTCAAGTCAATTGTCTCTCTCTGAATAGTAATCTTTTCTATTAACGTAACTTTTGTTTTTAATTATTAACGTAACTTCAAATATATTTTTTTTATTGATTACATTTGAATTACTGTAATTACTGGGAATTGTTTTATTCCTAGGGTCTTTGGTAGGGGCCACGAACCTCCCTACTTCTTCCATAGGGGCTACAAAGCGTCCCTCTTAGTTGTTTTGATAGAGGATACGAACCATCCCTATTTCTGTTTGGCGGGTGCTAAGAAGCCACCCTATGAATTTTTGTATGTGAGGACAAACTTCCTCACGAAGTTTTGAGTAAATATGATTTAATTATTTTGCGGGGGCAAAAATCGCCCCATTTTCTTATTTCTTCGGAAACAGCATTTGTAACAATTCTTGTCAACACCAACTGTAAACCCTTTTTTTTTATCTGTAAATATATGTACAGTGGTAAATGTATTCCGTTTTTCTTTTATCCAGCTCACTGCGCCATATGTTTTTAATTTCTATTATGAATAGCAGGTTTGTTGTGTGAGAAGCAGGTCCCTAGACCAACTAGGCGACTTCCAGTTTGCGTCGGTGTAAAAAACTGGTGGCGTCCAATAGAACCTACCCAGCCTAACTGAGCTGAGGGCAAATTTGCAACGCGCTCTACTACACCTGCTTCCCTCAGAACACCCTGTTGTTCCTGTGTTTTTCTCTAGAGTACCTTTAAGAGTGATTGTAATGTTTTCAAGTTAAGCGGTAAGTACTTGGTCAATGATACTCATCATAGTATCTTTGACGGTTTTTAATCAAACACTTTTTTTGAACAAAGTGCGTCGCAAATTTTTGGCGCCCAACGTGGAGCATATTTAAAAAAAAATTACCGCTTTTTTTTTCTAATTTTACTCTTGTGCGTCTAGTGAGCTGGATGGAACTTTGAAAATTTCCATCAATTTTAACTCTAACTGTACTAGCCCTGTATTACTGCATTTGATTTTGGCGATTTATTATCGATTTTATTTTGCGTATTACGTAACTTTGATTTTCTTTGATTTGGCGATTTATTACCGATTTTAATTTACTTGTTTATGTAACTTTGTCTTTGAATTTGTGGTATATTACCGATTTTATTTTGCGTATTACGTAACTTTGATTGTCTTTGAATTTGTGGTTTATTACCGATTTTATTTTACCTATTACGTAACTTTGATTTTTTTGATATTGCGATTTCTTATCGATTTTATTTTATTCAGTTACGTGACTTTGATTATCTTTGCGTACTGAATTATGATTGCTGGTTTACGTGATTTACCTTTTTATTATTTCTTGCTATTTTCGCTGATTTAATTACCTTTATTTGCTATATTTGACTACACTATTGGTGTAGTTTTGCTAAATTTATTCGATTTATGCGATTGTACCTAGATTTGACTTTTTACGTTGACTTTTGAGTTGCTATTGTTTTTGTTCACTCCAAAATGGATTATAATATGCAGGTTAACCATCTTAGGAAAGAAATGCTAATTTATGAACTTACGATTCGTGGAGTACCGGCTAGTTATGCCAATACGGTAAAAGAACTTATAGTAGCGTTACGTCCAATTTTAGAAATGGAAAGGAAAGGTAAAATTTTTGCGCGTATAGCCTATACTTGTGTTTTTGTCGATGAATGTAACTATATAACTAGAACCTTACAAAATATTGACAGCGCGATTAAAAATGTCTCCGGTGAATCCGCTAAAGAAAAATTTGAACGTTTACAATCTCAGCTTGTTCACTTATTTACACGCGTTCATCGTATCCCGGTTGAGAACCTTAGCGCCGCGGAATCACAAACTCGTTCTGATTTGTTACTCCAAATTTTAGGCAAATTAAACTGTTTGGACAGTCTCTTAAAACAAGATCCACATTTAAGCATCTTGCTCGGTCAAGCTCATTCGGACGGTTCGGATTCGAATGCGTCGTATTCAGATGCGTCAGGAAATATCAATGCGTCCAACAGTCGACCACGACACTCGCGCTCGTCGCCTAAAGTCAACCAACCGGCAGTTAATCACAACATAACCACGACCACTTCCGTTCGCCATCACTCGTGTTGTAAAACGCAACGTATTGAAAAGTGGGGTATTAAATTTACCGGCGAGGCTGGACAGATGTCCGTGCATAATTTCTTGGAGCGAGTTTCGGAACTACGCGAGGCTCGAGGTTTTTCTGAACGCGAACTATTTACATCCGCTATCGACTTATTTGCGGGTAAAGCCTTAAATTGGTTTCGTGCAAATCGTCATCGCTTTTCGGACTGGTCTGGTTTGTCTGACCTTCTCTGTAAACATTTCGAACCGCCAGATTATCGTCATCGGTTATTTAAGGAAATTCTGGATAGGACTCAGGATTCGACTGAGAGTATAGTCGATTATCTTTCTAATATGAGTGCGTTGTTTAGACGACATGGCTCCATCTCGGAGGACGTTCAACTTGACATCATTATACGAAACTTGTCACCTTTTTATACTACCCAACTTCCGGTAGTTAGCAAGTTGGAAGAACTGGAAGGAGAATGTCTCAAGTTGGAGTTAAAGAAATATCGTGCAGAGAACTATGTACCACCTCCTAGAAAAAGGCATAATTTTGTAGAGCCAGACTTTGCATTCATGGCTGCTGAAACACCAGGTTTGAACGACGATGAACAGTTACCAGTCGTTGACGTAGTTACCGCATCATCTCCAGCACCATCAACATCTCGAGACGTGAGACAGTTACCAAGAGAGACACGTCCAATATCTTCAAAAATATCTAGATCAATCTTGTGCTGGAACTGTAATAAGCCAGGTCATCGAAATAGTCAGTGCCCTGAACAGCGTAGAATCCATTGTTACCGCTGCGGTGCACCAAATGTGACCAGTAAAAACTGCCCTAAGTGTTTATTGTCAGAGAAACGATTCTCGGGAGAGCTGATAGGTCGTAAGACTACTCCCGTTGCTCTCACTTTACCGACCAACAACTTTCCTTCCAATGAAAACGCTTTGCTGAACAACAACTCCGTTCCTAATAAAACCCTTCTACCGACCAACAACATTCTTTCTGATGAAAACCTTTCACCAACCAACCCTTGTCTTTCTAACGAAAACCATTCACCCCCTAGCAATTCTGCCCCCAATAAAAATCTTTTGCCAATCAACAACTCTCGTTCTGATGAAAACCCTTCGTCAACAAATAACTCTCCCTCCCGCAAAAATCCTTCACAGGCGAATAACTCTTTTCCAAATCAAAAACTATTAGATCCTATCATAGCTCATGCGCATGGCGACCAGCGCCCCTATTTAGAAATTTCGATTTTAGGTTACAAAATATTAGGCTTATTAGATTCTGGAGCATCACGCACTATTGTAGGTCAACCCGGTTTCCGAATTTTGGAAAGTCTGGGATTAAAACTTATTAGGCAACAGACTGATTGTACTGTCGCGAATGGCCAAACTTGCTCCAGTTTGGGCTATTTTCAGGCTCCTGTAACTTTATTAAATAAAACTCGGGTGATAGATATTTTAGTCCTTCCCGAACTGTCCCACCAATTAATATTAGGCATTGACTTTTGGAGAACCATGGAAGTGATCCCCGACTTGAAGCAGGATATCTGGCATTTTTCCACTGATGATCAACCTACGGAAATTTGTAGCGTTATAGATGGCAACTCTTTATCTGAAACCGACCGAGCGTGTTTAAATGCACTAGTTAAGGAGAAAATATCGGAAATGGGTACTGGTCTTGGCTGCTGCAAGGTAGCAGAACACGTCATTGAGCTTGAACCCGGCACTAGGCCAATTAAACAGCGTTACTACCCAGTTTCTCCATACAAGCAAAGGATTATGGACGAGGAAATCGACGAGATGTTGAAACTTGGCGTGATTGAACCTTCTAAAAGTCCTTGGTCCAGTCCAGTGTGTTTGGTACGCAAGAAAGATGACAGCTATAGGTTTTGCATAGATTTTAGAAAGCTTAATACAAAAACTAAGAAAGACGCATATCCTATACCTTATATCTCCGCCATTTTGGATCGCCTCAGAGACGCCCGCTACATTAGCTCCATCGACATAAAATCAGCGTTCTGGCAGGTACCTCTTAGTGAGTCCTCACGTGAATTAACTGCTTTCACTGTTCCAGGTAGGAATCTTTATCATTTTCTGCGCATGCCCTTTGGCTTGACCAATGCGCCAGCCACCTGGCAACGTATAGTGGACCGTGTATTAGGCGTTGATTTGGAAAATCACGTGATGGTGTATCTTGATGATATAATTATCATCTCCAGAACCTTTCCTGAACACCTCAGAATTCTGGGCCTAGTTTTTGACCGTTTGAGAGATGCAGGACTCATAGTTTCCGAGGAGAAATGTCACTTTTGTAAGCCTGAATTACGATACCTTGGCTACATCGTAGACGCTCAAGGTTTAAGACCTGATCCTGAGAAAGTGCAGGCCATTGTGAATATAGCACCTCCACGAAATATCACCGAAATTCGACGTTTTATTGGCACCGCTTCTTGGTACCGGCGTTTTGTGCCGAACTTTTCAGCTATCATAGCCCCAATTACTCGGCTTACCAGGAAGAATATCAAATGGGAATGGACTTCCGAGTGCCATCAGTCATTCAACTTGATTAAAGAGGCTCTTATCACAGCTCCCGTGCTTACATGTCCAGATTTTAATCGCACATTTACCTTACAGACTGATGCCTCATTTTATGGCCTAGGAGCAGTTCTGACTCAGCAATTTGATGACGGGGAAAAAGTTATTTCCTATCTTTCACGTTCTCTCACCAAACAAGAGATGAAATTAACCGTCACCGAAAAAGAGTGCCTTGCCGTAATTTGGAGTGTAGAAAAGCTTCGTCACTATCTGGAGGGTGTACACTTTAAAGTCATAACCGATCACCATTCTTTGTTATGGCTTCATAATCTAAAAGATCCACAAGGACGTCTCGCTCGATGGGCTCTTCGTTTGCAACCTTACGACCTTGAACTGATCCATCGTAAAGGCCGGGATCATGTCGTGCCAGATTTTCTTTCCAGGTCAGTGCCAGTGAGTTCTGATTCTATCGCAGCTGTTGACGAACCACCGTCGCAATCATTTTCTGACACCTCAGACAAATGGTACAAGGGCATGATACAGAAGCTAGAAGAACGTCCTGATAAATATCCCTGTTGGCGAGTCGAGAATGGCAATCTCTTTAAATATGTCAAGACAAACAATCCGAGTTTTCCAGATCATTCCATTTACTGGAAAATAGTAGTACCAAAGGATAAACGAAAAGAGATATTCCTTCGATGCCATGATAATCCAGCAGCAGGGCACGTGGGTGTTTTCAAAACCTTTTGGAAGGTCGCCGAGAGATATTATTGGCCGAAAATGAGATCCGACGTCGCTGGTTATGTCCGTGCTTGTAGAACTTGTGCTCAGAACAAAGTAGAGCAGAAGCGTCCAGCTGGTCTAATGGGTAACCGCCCAGACATAAAAGAGCCTTGGCAAGCCATCAGCCTAGACTACATAGGTCCTTTACCTCGTTCTAAACAAGGTAACACTCATATTTTGGTGGTCACCGATTATTTTAGCAAGTACGTCGTGTTATTCCCGTGTCGATCGGCAACAGCAAAATCGTTGGTAAAGTGTGTCGAAGACGGCATCTTCTTAGTTTACGGAGCCCCTCAATTCTTAACGTGCGACAACGGAACTCAAATGAAATCCAAAGAATTTCAAGCCCTTTGCGATAAATATAAGTTTAGAATATTTTACACTGCTAATTATTATCCTAGAGCAGATCATACTGAACGCGTTAATAGAGTTATTAAAACGATGTTGCGCTCTTACGTTCAACAAAATAACCATCGAACTTGGGAAGATAATTTAACTGCTATCGGTTGCGCCATTCGCACTTCGCGACACGAAACTACGGGCTTCACCCCATACTGCGTTAATTTTGGCAGGGAACACAAGCTATTCGGTTCGGACTATGCTGAGGGTGTTCCTCAAGTAGAAACTGAGCGTCAAAATTACATTCGGGAACGAATAGAAGCTTTCAAACAATTATTTAGAAAAGTCCACACTAAAATCGAAGCTTCTCGTGTTAAAAATCGACATAACTATAATTTGCGCCGACGCCCAGTAAGCTTTGTTCCTGGTCAAGAAGTCTGGCGTAAGAATAAAAGTATATCCGATGCAGCGAAGTATTATAGCGCAAAGTTGGCTCCGGAATTTGTAGGTCCGTTCAAGATCGTAGAAAAGACCGGCACGTGTACTTATGAGCTTGAAGATGAACACGGTGTTAGTAAGGGCATTTGGCATGTACAAGACCTTAAACCGGTATATGCCGAAACTGCATTTGGTGGTCCGTAGGAGTGAATAAATTGTTAGGCAACTCAAAGTCATTATTTACTTTATTACCTTCCGTTAATTTTACTGTCATTAATTTAATATTACGTTTTACTAGTCATTTTGCTTCAATTTACTTATCAATCTATTAATTTCTGAATTTATTAATTTTCGAGTCCATAGCTTCAATTTGGTTAATTACATTTAATTTTTTTCCCTTCTTCTTTCGGTAATAATGGCTTTAGTGAGTTTTCTTTTATCGTTGCGTTAATTTTGACTTTTGGCCCAGTTTAAATTCTTGTTTTTTTTACTGTCCTTGCTCAGTCGTGAGCAATTTCATGCCCTGTAGTATGGGCGTGATGGTGTCTGAATCCATGTTGGCTCGAAGCTTGATGGATTTGGACACTATCGCTTAGAATAGTACTGCACTGGGTTAACTAGTTGAGGTAGGAGTCCTCTGAGTGCCGTTTATGCCCTGCAGTATGGGCGTGATGGTGTCGGAATCCATGTTGGCTCGAAGCTTGATGGATTTGGACACTATCGCTTAGAATAGTACTGCACTGGGTTAACTAGTTGAGGTAGGAGTCCTCTGAGTGCCGTCTATGCCCTGCAGTATGGGCGTGATGGTGTCTGAATCCATGTTGGCTCGAAGCTTGATGGATTTGGACACTATCGCTTAGAATAGTACTGCACTGGGTTAACTAGTTGAGGTAGGAGTCCTCTGAGTGCCGTTTATGCTGTGCAGTGTGGGCGTGATTGTGTTTGGATCCATCTGGGCGCGAGACTTGATGGATTTGGACACTGTCACTTAGAATAGCGCTGCACTGGGTTTACTAGGTGGGGTAGGAGTCCCCTGAAAGCCGTGGCAAGGTAAGCCTTCAGCTGCCTTGCTTCTATTGTTTGTAGTAGGTAAGCCCTCAGCTGCCTTACTACTTTCACTTGCCAACACCGCCTTACGCCTCGTTATCTTTTATCTGTCATTACCTGATTATCTTTACCTTATCGTCACTTGGTTTATAGTATAGTAACGTATAGTAACGTTTATGGTCATTTACTGTAGCTTACCTTTTTGCGTTTATCAGTCTCACGCAGATACCCATCTCGGCGCGAGACGAGATGGGGGTCGGTGTGTCACATGGTAATTTAAGAGTGATTACTTGGTTAGAAGGCGGTGATTAATTAATTTTGGACCTAATTTTCTTTATCGTTTTTTTTATCTGCATTCACTATTAATTGTTTTTTTTATATAGACTAGGGCCAAAAGTCTTTATTTATTATCTTGATTAGACCTTTTTTTTTCCTTGATTTGACGTATTTACCTTGATGTGACCTTTTACTTTGATTTGGCTTAATTTTCTCTACCTTGACTTGATTTATTTATTATTCCCTACTTGTGTCTGGAAATTTCGGTTACTTGAACTAGTATGTGTTTTTGCTCGAGAACGACTTTGTCTTTCCTTTGGGGATTTAGAGTAGAAACACAATTTTCTTTCTCTCTTGCTGATTTTGTGAAGTTGAGAATACCACTTATGGTGGGAGTCACTGCTAGTTGTTGGCAAGTAACCCAATTTTCTTTATCTCGATTTGCGAACCTTTAGTTGATTTACTTGTTTCATTTACTTTTGGTTGATTACCTTTTTTTTATATATATTTGCGATAATTTACTTACCTTTGCGATAATTTGCTTTCCTTTGCGATAATTTGCTTACCTTTGCGATAATTTACTTACCTTTGCGATAATTTGCGTACCTTTCGTTAATTTACTTATCTTTGCGTTTATTTGCTTACCTTTGCGTGATTTCGATTACCTTTGCGATCATTCCGTTACCTTTTTTTCATTCCTTGATTTACTTACCTTATCGTGATTGGCCTTTGATTGGCTTTAATTTACTTTAATACCTTTGGTATTTTATTTATTTGGATTTGTTTTGTAGGTCTAGGTTTTGGTAGGACTATATGTTAGTCTCCGGCCATCTCAGTTTTACTGGTTTTGCGCCTAGGTCCTTATTGATATATTTCGTCTATTCACCTTTTAGACGAAATAAAACTATCCCGATTGCGACTTTACTTTATCTTGAC
Organism: Philopedon plagiatum; assembly: GCA_963971165.1. Taxonomy (NCBI): domain Eukaryota; kingdom Metazoa; phylum Arthropoda; class Insecta; order Coleoptera; family Curculionidae; genus Philopedon; species Philopedon plagiatum. The sequence goes on along the minus strand of OZ020191.1, from coordinate 76,251,041 downwards.
TTTATATCGATTTAGACATTTGTCCCTATCTCGTTTTACAGGCTGCACGGTGTTGGGTGCTACCGGATGTCGCTTCGACGCTCTTTGTTAGATCATGGATCCTTCGGAGAGCAGACCGACTGGAAGGGCTGTTCAGGGGGGGCGGAAGTCTGACCCCTGGGGTAACAGTTTGCCCATCGAACTTGTTCGGCGGGCCAGGGGAGGACCAAGCTACTTTTTTCGGCCTGAGCTCAAGTCGGCCTATTAGGTTGCGACAGGCCGGTGGCAGTGCCACCGCTCAGAACACCCTGATTAATTTTTTTTTGTTGTATACAGGGACCGATGTGCTTCCCGTTTGGTGCATCTTTTAGCTTGGTGGGTGCTACAATCCACTCCCTTTTGTATGGTGGATCATCTGGGCTATCCCTCTTTTCTTATCATTTTACTTATGTTGTATTATATTTATCTTTTCCTTTTTAGTTGTCCACCCTTTGGTTGGTTTGACGCATGTCAATTGGTGATTTAATTCGGGACGATTCTACGGTGTGAGGCTAGTAAACGAGGTTCCCCACAATATTTTTGGGTGTAACGCAATGCTAGCTCCCTTACCAACTTAGGGTTTACGTTCCACACCGAATCTTCCTGGAGAAGGTCACTGGGTGACTAGTGGCAAAGGGACCAAAGATTTCTTTGAGTATTTAGTTACTTTAAGATTGAGTTATCAGTCTTGTTAGTATTAGTTATATGGTACTACCTTGGGTTCCCACGTATCTTCACTTATGTTTTTTTTATTGGCGCCAGCATAGCGCAGGTAATTTATTTTCTTTTTCGATTTTCTTGTATCATACAGAGAGCCTCTGATCCTTATCGTCGGTTAATTTTCATTGGAAAATTTCCCTCCTTTCGTAGGAGAGGGGGAGTTGTGACAGGTCATTTTTGTCACCGAATTAGTTTTGTTCTAATGCTTAATTTATTCACGAAGGCCTGTTTAGTTGTATTTTATAGTTTACCTTAATGAAATAGTTGTGTCTCCACACGTACACGATTGACCTGCCCTGTTCCCAGGCTAGTTTCTACGGTTTCTGTTCTGGCTGATTGCTGCTAGCTGTCCTCAGGTCAGCTGTCCTTCGTTTGAAGCTTCTAGATTTAACATTTTTCTCTGTTGTTTAGGCCCTGAGATTCGTTTTTCTGCGCCTTGCTTAAGGCCTTCCTGTGTGTACAGACAGTCGCCTTTAGTCTATTTATGATAACATATTTTTAGAGAATAAATTTTAAAAGACTACCTACATTTTGAATGAGATTTAATCCCGGTGTTTTCCACTGCCTTCACTGTCCTGGATTTCTGAATCTAGCGTTCCCTATTAATTAAAGTCCGAGATTTCCTTCTCTTTTCCTTTCCAAGATCTTTTTTTGAATTTTGTAAACATTTAATTGAGTTGTATGTTGAAGATTAAGAATGGGGTGTGTGGGTTTTCGTCGGACGGAACTTTAAGGCGTGTAGAGATGGTGCATCGGGGGTGGGAACCGACTGACCTGTTCGCATACACGAACAGTCCCAAAGCGCTTTTGGAAGCCGTCGATTTATGAACACGGCTGGTGCAGTAGCATTTTCGAGTGTGGGAAGGTTGGAATTTTGTAGCACTGCATCATCGTCTTCCTTTCTGTAGTTTCGACATTCGGGGTTTCAGCTGTTAGTATTTGGATGCATCGTACTGAAATAGTGCGTCTCGATCAGTACCGGCGTAGGTACCTATAACGGTCAGTATTTCCGTAACTTTATTGTTTCACGCAAGAGGCCTCTGTATGATTTCAGTACCCTTGTTTGGTGGCGCGGCGACGGTTGGAGTTCTAAGTTTCGGTGTTTTTTTTTGCGTTTGTTTCTCCGTTTGGGGTCGGAGACTTGTGCCATTCTGCACTCGGGGTCATTTGAGGGAGCAGCTTCTGGTCCATGCTTGGTTTTGGTTTGGATTTCGTAGTTCTTGCCGGTATGCCGTGGCGCCATCTTTAGACTATCAATTACTGTCATTCCGGTCAGTGTAGTTGCTTTCGCCCCGATCATCTTCCGTGTTCTGTGGGTCCTTTTTGGCGCTGGCGCAAATATTAATGTAAGAACCATTTTGTTCGGAAGGGCGGTCCACTGTCGGGCATTTCCACTTTGGTTTTCAAAGAAGATAGCAGTATCGCGGTGTCGGTTTCAGCCATTTTGAAGGCTCAAGTTTATGGATTAAGTTCCGGGACTGCGTTTAAAAATTCATCTGCTGAATTATTGCTTACTGGGCAAGATTTTATCTGCATCTTCGTTTGTTAATATCATAATCAGGTGAGCTACCTTTTTTTATATATATAGATGAGTTTTTTGCGAGTCTGCTTCGTGATGCCACGTGCATGTAAAATTGTCGTGTCTAAGGGTTTTCTTTCTTTTATTTCCTCCAGCCATTACATCGGCCTGACGATCTGGAGACCGCTGGTAGCTGCCCCCGTTTTTGGTGTTTTGTATGGGGAGTCTGGAGTGTCTAACCCTCCTTGCTTACGGGGTAAGTCATTTTGAAGCCTTTTTTTTGCCCCGTGTTTCTCTAATACTTATTAATCGTTTATTTTTTTTTACGCCCATACATTGTAATTTAAATTTCAGCGGTCAATGGTTATCGAAAATGCTGCTTCACAGCACTATTTTCTAAGACTAGTTTTTGTAGCTCGGTGTACTGCCTCTTATTTTGACTGATAATAACCACTCACCACTCAATTTGCTAATAGTAAAATTACATTATCTAATTTTTCATTCTTTTGAACGCCGGACTATATTTTTGAAGCTTGAATAGTGTGAAGTAAATTTCATACAATCTGTAAGCTATGTTTAGGGCCTCTTTATACCAGCTTATGGGCCAGCGGGAACAGCTAAGCTTGGATTTAAGTAGTCAGTCACTCGCGTAGTAAATGTAGATTGTTTTATCAAGTTTTTTTATTGACTGTCGCCAAGCACATACAGTGGTTATTGGGCTATCTGTAGCGTTAAGTTTCAAGCAGTAATTTATAGATAAAGAGATTTGTGGTACTGGTTAGCTTGACATTGACAAGCCTGTCATATACCTCCGTTGAAGATTAAAGCGTCATAGCCAGTGTTTTTTTAAATTTATTAATTTGTGATTATTATTTTAGTCGCCATCTTATCAGGAAGGCTTCTTTTAATGTACTTAAATAAATTAAATCAAATAATATTAATGTAAGTGCCACAGATCTTTATTCTTTTTTATAAGTTAAAAGGTGTGTTTCGGGCTTTATGCTTATGAAGCTGGAAAGTGTAGATTTATTTTAGCTTTTATTTATATCGATTGGTTGAGTAATTTTTTTATGTGTTCAGAGGGGTTAACTTACTATTTAATTTTCAAATTTGTCACTATTGTTTTGGGGAAATAACCTTATTAGGCTCATACACATTTTACATCTATTTATTATATCGTACCGCTTGGAACTTAGGGTAGTTTAGCTGCATAGATGCTATATAATTAGTTAAACCTGCTTTTGTTGTATCGTATTATTTGCATTGGGAACCTAAGGTACTTAATTAGTTGCTTGAATAGTACTGATATAATTGCTTGTAACTTAAGCTTTGTGTCTTATAAATGTACATAAGGGGTATATTTTTGATTAATTTTATTTAAGCGGTCGATCCCTATAAGGGGTGATTTCTCTTCCTGTCAATGACCAAAATTTTTCTGAAAGCAATTATTATGTTTTTTTTTATGTTATCTTACATTGTTACGGTTTACTCGATTAGTGCTAAACCTTAGCTTTTAAGTCAAGCTAAATGGGGCTTCACCTCTTTAATTACCATTTATTTTTCTTTTGTTGTACTTTTATTATTATTTTTTTTTATTGTTAATGTAAGATAACATAATGAAGTGCTAAACTGGTCAGTTGATGAACGTTTAATTTTTGTAAATATTAACGCTTATCGCTGAGTATCAAGGAACTGTACAATTTTATTTAGTTATCAATGCCCTTGCGTAATAATTTCTTTTGTTTAGTAACGTAACTTTTTTTAAATCTTACCATGAGTTTGTTTAAATTTTGCAATCTGGTTTTCAGCGATTACTTATTTTATTGATAGTTTTTTTTTTAACTAAAGTAACTTCACACTTTGTTTTTTCTAACTTAACTAAAATTCTGCGATTGATTTCAGGCCACTGGCTTTCTCATTTATTATTAGCCTTTTATCTAATATTCTTAAATTTTGCGGATTAGTTTCAGTAAATTATTTATCCAAATATTAACTTTGTTTATTAAGGTAACTTTTTAATATTATCCTAAGCTCGTTTAAATTTTGCAAATAATTACTTTCTCTTTTATTAGTGTTTTTTTTTATATTGACCTAGCTTCTTATTTTTACATATTTTTCTACTTATCCAAATTTTTCGATTCAGTTTAAGCCAATGGCTTTCTCTTTTAATATTAAATTAATTAATTAATATAAAAAAAAATTGTTAGATTTCGGCGCTTTAATTCAAGTCAATTGTCTCTCTCTGAATAGTAATCTTTTCTATTAACGTAACTTTTGTTTTTAATTATTAACGTAACTTCAAATATATTTTTTTTATTGATTACATTTGAATTACTGTAATTACTGGGAATTGTTTTATTCCTAGGGTCTTTGGTAGGGGCCACGAACCTCCCTACTTCTTCCATAGGGGCTACAAAGCGTCCCTCTTAGTTGTTTTGGTAGAGGATACGAACCATCCCTATTTCTGTTTGGCGGGTGCTAAGAAGCCACCCTATGAATTTTTGTATGTGAGGACAAACTTCCTCACGAAGTTTTGAGTAAATATGATTTAATTATTTTGCGGGGGCAAAAATCGCCCCATTTTCTTATTTCTTCGGAAACAGCATTTGTAACAATTCTTGTCAACACCAACTGTAAACCCTTTTTTTTTATCTGTAAATATATGTACAGTGGTAAATGTATTCCGTTTTTCTTTTATCCAGCTCACTGCGCCATATGTTTTTAATTTCTATTATGAATAGCAGGTTTGTTGTGTGAGAAGCAGGTCCCTAGACCAACTAGGCGACTTCCAGTTTGCGTCGGTGAAAAAAACTGGTGGCGTCCAATAGAACCTACCCAGCCTAACTGAGCTGAGGGCAAATTTGCAACGCGCTCTACTACACCTGCTTCCCTCAGAACACCCTGTTGTTCCTGTGTTTTTCTCTAGAGTACCTTTAAGAGTGATTGTAATGTTTTCAAGTTAAGCGGTAAGTACTTGGTCAATGATACTCATCATAGTATCTTTGACGGTTTTTAATCAAACACTTTTTTTGAACAAAGTGCGTCGCAATGCTCTGGGAGCAGTTGCAATTTTACAGACATTTTTATTATTCAACGAAGAGTTTAACAGTGACACTAATCAAAATACTTTAGAGCAAAGCAACGTAGAATGCAAAATGCATACGAACGCCTTAAGTTCAAAAAACAGACAGAGACCACAGACTTTTTAAAATAATTATATATTTATACCTTTGTGTATATAACAGTAAACATAAACATAAATGTATGTAACATTGATTTAGAAACAAAGTCGATATACTATTATTACATTTTAGAGCGATCAGGGATTCCCAAGTTATTTATAACCCGGCCAACTATATGGTCCCCCACCTACTTCTTGAGAATGGCTGTTGGCAGACTTTCAGTTATGTGGCATATTTTCATTGATAAACTATACTAAAAAAACGCAATTACTGTAAGTTGATATCTGTAATTCTAAATACCACAGGCTAAAAAGCATATGGCTAAGGATTAATAAGATATTTTCTCGTTATTTCTCGTAATAATAAATTTTTAGTAATTTATTTCTATTGCATGGGGACGAAATTTATAGTGAGAGTGTTAGCGTCACTGGCTCATCAGAACACGTTTCTTCCCCGTGCTCACTGATAAGTTAAAGATTTGGCGAGGCGTAATGTTTTGTGTGTAACGTTCCAGGCAGGTCGGAATATATGTGTGTAGTGAAATTTTAAGTGGTTTTTGTTTTTCCTGAAAGGACTTTGAAAAGTCGGGCGTCAGTGCCAAGTGTGTGGAAAAATGCATTGTTTTTATCCGGAACTGTCTCTTCGGAGGTTTGCTCGGTGGAATACGGAATACCATAAAGCCATTACGGTAGCGCGCGGAGCGCGTCTCCTCTTGCTGAAGGTCCATGGTATGTACTCATAATTTTCTACTTTTGCAAACAAGAAAACATTTATTTTATTGTTGGATTTTTGACTCAAAACCCTATATGCATTTGTTCTTAAATCACAAATCTACCTGTGTATTCATCATACACAACAATTAGTTTTAAAAAAGCTATAATCGTTTCTATCGGCTATAACGACACATCCCTTCAGGGTCGTTATAACTGGTTTTCACTGTACTGCACTGTTTCCATGAGTAGAATAAACACAGACAATTTCATAAAACTCGGAGAAGTCGTGGAATGTTTTGACTGGCTGAGAAATGTGAAATGATCCAAGTACATGATATTTTATTTATGATATTTCGGCCATTTTGCAGGTTTACCCGCTGAAAAAAACGTTTACTATAAAATTTTTCTATAGAGTAAAAGTAAAAAGGTACAAGTTAGTATTACGTATGGGATTTTTTTGACATAATTAAAATTAATTTTATATATACTAACAAGACAAGCTCTATAACTCTGGTAACATAAATACTAGTTAATTCAAATGGTGATATACTCGTAATATTAATAGATATAGGTATAATAATGTTTATTGTTTTAAAACATAATGAAAATTATTTTAAAATATTTTCACAAGCGTCGATAATCTGCGTTTCTGCTTCTAATAATGAAAACTCTCCAACTAAGCATGCGCGAATGCCAGAATTTCTGCAGCAGTTAGAAGGAAACAGTTTTTGCTCCGGGACGTCGCGGCTCGGCTCCGGGAATATCAGGTTAGATCGGTGACGGCGCGGCGCACCCAGGTGCTTTAAAATTAGTGCATAACATACGTTGGCCTTTGATAACGGATTATCGTACAATATTTTTTATTTTCAAAGGATTAATTTGCATATTGCTGTTAAGTAAGATGACTACATAATTAATTTACTAGTTTGTTATTTAATTAGTATAAAATTCTGCCTTCGACGGGTACTAATCAGAGATGTTTACTTATTTTGCTAACCTTTACTTTAAAGGTATATTATATCATTCGCTGACGACAAATAAATAAAAACAAATGACAAATAATTCCGTCCAAAATAATTCATTTATAGTCCTCGTCAACTATAAGAACTTTTGTTACCATTTATAAAAACAACCACAGATAAGATAAAAAATTTAGTCCGGGCGCATATATTAAATTAATTATATTTTTCGACTATTGTATTGTTTCAGTTTTCCTTGCAAGTTCAAAATGCCCGAAAAAAGCTGTAAGCTAATTTAAATACACTGTTTGCAATAAATTTAAACAATAATTTTGTACAAATAACGAATTTATTTTATTATTTATTTAAACGGTTCGCTTGGACTAAATATTGGCGATATCTTCGACAGTCGGCATATCCAAACAAAAAAAATTAGTTTGTATACGAATATCATCAGTCATATTCGAACACGACGAATAAGACTTATAGATGACGGGGACTATACATTTGTTTACAAAGTTGCAATTTTTGATACAATTATAATAAAGTCGCTTATACGGATAAGTAATGGCATATTAAATTATATTATATATATATATATATATATATATATATATATATATATATATATATATATATATATATATATATATATATATATCAGGGGTGGCCAACTTGGTTACACCCAAGATCTACTGTTCACTGACGACACCCTGTGCGATCCACCAATTACATACTTCTTGAAATCTTAAATGAAACAGCATAGTTCAGTACAAAGTTATATAGTATTTCTTATTTTATTAAGAGGGACAATATAAAACTGAAAATTATTTTTAGTAACTACTTATTTATATTAGTGTGAGCATTGCGTTTCAGCATCTTTCGCTAGATTAGCAAAATCAGGTTTGTAGTTGGAAATTGCCACAAACAACCACAGATAAGATAAAAAATTTAGTCCGGGCGCATATATTAAATTAATTATATTTTTCGACTATTGTATTGTTTTAGTTTTCCTTGCAAGTTCAAAATGCCTGAAAAAAGCTGTAAGCTAATTTAAATACACTGTTTGCAATAAGTTTAAACAATAATTTTGTACAAATAACGAATTTATTTTATTATTTATTTAAACGGTTCGCTTGGACTAAATATTGGCGATATCTTGGACAGTTGGCATATCCAAACAAAAACAATTAGCTTGTATACGAATATCATCAGTCATATTCGAACACGACGAATAAGACTTATAGATGACGGGGACTATACATTTGTTTACAAAGTTGCAATTTTTGATACAATTATAATAAAGTCGCTTATACGGATAAGTATTGGCATATATATATATATATATATATATATATATATATATATATATATATATATATATATATATATATATATATATATATATATATATATATATATATATATATATATATATATACAGATATATATATATATATATATATATATATATATATATATATATATATATATATATATATATATATATATATATATATATATATATATATATATATATATATACATATATATATATATACAGTGACCGGCAAAAAGTTCGCAACATATGGGAAAATTTTTTATTAGGAGAGTATCGAAAAAACTTTTCCGGGGGATCGGTTCTGCATGTCCGATAACCTAAAAATCGATTTTGACATACGTCACGTGACCACTGGTATAGCGTCAAATTAAAAAAAAAATTGTTAATTTACAAAAAGTGAGGTTAGTTGACGAGATATCAAAAAAAGTTATTTGAAAAAATTGCTTAGAATTAAATTGTAGGTCCTTGTGCAAAATTTTAAGATTTTATTTAAAAAAATTGGAAAACTCAATTTTTTTTAAATATTTTTTTATCGATTTACAAATTTCCAATTTTTTTCGTTTAGATAGCTTGGCTAATGTAAAGCCCATGTATCTGGATGAAAATAAACGAATGTAGTAGTTTTTTCTACAATTGACAGGACAAAATTAAAAAAAACAGGGTTTCGCCGGACGCTAGCTGTTGCAATGATTTGTATCTAGCAGCAGTGTCAAAATTTTAGAGACATTTCAATGAGATTACATTGAGAAAACCTTAATCGTCTTAAATATATCTGAAGTTCGACTTTTTGTAAAGTTAAGGGGATTAAAATAGATAATAAACAAAAAATTACCTGTTTATTTAATCGAAATTTTATAAACGAAAACCAATGTAAGAAAAACTTAAAAGTAGTCAAATTCTGTACTAACAACACAAAAAATCATTGTTTTTCCTTGGGTGCACAAAATTTAAAACTCAGTATGACCACCATTTCTCTCCATACATACTGTTGTTCTCGAGCGCAACTCTCGATTAACATTTCGGAGCATTTTACGATTTATTTGCAATACACAATTTATAATGACATTCTCTAAATTTTGTATATTCCTAAAGGGTCGATGTTTGTACACAGGGTTCTTTAGGTATCCCCACATAAAAAAATCTAACGGAGTCAGATCTACAATTCTACAATTGACAGGACAAAATCGAAAAAATAGGTGTTCGCCGGACTCTCGCTGTTGCAATGGTTTGAATCTAATGAAATGACTGTATCAAGATTTTATTAAGATTTTTCGCACATAAATTTAACAACCAGGTCTATTTAGTTGTACTTAAAACTACCAAAGCAGGCTCTGAAATTAAAACAACCAAATAATCTAGTAGGTTAAAAACAACAGAAAAATGTCAAACAAATTATAATTTGTTTGATTTCAACCTATGTCATTGGTTTATGTCTCGCATCTTACTAAGTTTGATATTTTACATAAGTTTATTAATATTTTATTCCTTAAAATGGTACCCACACTACTTCTTCAGGAAAACATAGAAATTATTTTAATTTCTGGAGATAATTACAAAAGCCATAGAGAAACAGCAGCAATTTTTAATGAGAGGCACCCTGATAAATCCCTCCATTATTCCACAGTATCTCGTCTAGTCAATAAATTTAAAGAAACGGGATCGGTAGAAAATCACTATAAAGTTTCCCATGAAAAACCGGTAACAGGTGACGAAGGTTCTCTGGATGTGTGTTTGTCGATCATAGAAACACCCCAATTAGCAGTTAGTCAAATATCGGAGATCACTAACATTCACGAAAGATCTGTGCGGAGGATATTAAAAAGAAACAAATTTCATCCGTACAAACCTAAATTTGTACAAGTATTAAAAGATAGGGATTATGACGCCCGCTTCGATTTTTGTGCCTGGTTCCAGGGTATGATTGAGGAAGATTTTAATTTCCCAAAGAACGTTCTTTTCTCGGATGAAGCTACATTTACCTCTAACGGATCCGTCAGTTCACAAAACTGTAGATGGTGGGCCACCGAAAACCCAGACTTTGTAATTCAGAGTAAAGACCAATATAGTTTTAAGGTTAATGTGTGGTGCGGTATTTTCAACCTCAGAATAGTGGGACCTTTTTTCTTTAGAGACAATTTAAATTCAGAACGATATTTAGAATTTCTACAAACTGAGATATCTGACTTTTTAGACAATTTGTCATTAGCCGAAAGAAGAAATTTATACTTTCAACAAGACGGAGCTAGCATTCATTCCACAAATGAGGTGAAGAGATGGCTGGATCAAGAATTTGGAAACCAGTGGATAGGACGGTTTTCTGAAAATCCGTGGCCTGCGAGATCACCAGATCTGACTCCGTTAGATTTCTTTATGTGGGGATACCTAAAGAACTCTGTGTACAAACATCGACCCTTTAGGAATATACAAAATTTAGAGAATGTCATTAGAAATTGTGTATTGCAAATAAATCGTAAAATGCTCCGAAATGTTAATCGAGAGTTGCGCTCGAGAACAATAGTATGTATGGAGAGAAATGGTGGTCATACTGAGTTTTAAATTTTGTGCACCCAAGGAAAAACAATGATTTTTTATGTTGTTAGTACAGAATTTGACTACTTTTAAGTTTTTCTATATATATATATATATATATATATATATATATATATATATATATATATATATATATATATATATATATACAGTGTGTCCACGGATTGACTCCGGAAGAGGAGAAACTTTTTTGTTTGAGGATTTACGAAAGAAAGTCATTCTACAAAAAAAGTTTTGCTTGTCCTAAAACGTCCAAAGAAGATGTTAGCTTACAAAAGTTTTATACAGGGTGCGTAAAAATTACAAAAATGTAAAAATGCTGAAGTCTAAATTGCCTCAATTGTTATAGTTACATGAAAAATTCATTAAGAGAGATTGGTTAGAATTGGATTTTATGTCTAAAGGTGGTGTCATTGCTTGCTAGTTAAATAAAAACTGAGTTTTTTTCTTGTGGCATTATTTTTTTATTTTCATGACGTCCTAGGCCATGTAGAGATCGCTTTAGGAGCTATATTGCCTCAATTGTTGTAGTTGCATGAAATGTTAATTAAGGAAGCTTGGTTAGAATTAAATTTTATGTCTAAAGGTGATGTCATGGCTTGCTACTCAAATAAATACTGAGTTTTTTGTGCATGTGTTCAAGATTATTATTTTTTTTATGACGCCCTAGGAACTGTAGGGATCGCTTTTGGAGCTATATTTTATCGGTAGCTAGTTATTTAGTTCATCAGTCTTAAAAATGCATTTAGTATTATTGTAAACATAAGAATAATTTATTTTCAACGTAAAAAGAACAATAAATTACTAATTATTCAAACGTTGCCCCACCAACTTCTACACACTTTTCAGCCTTTTTGATAAAAGCTTTATAGCTGTTCTGAATTTTGTTAAGAGGAATATCTCGAATGGTTTCTCGAATTCGGTTTTTTAGGAGATCTAAATCATTATTTAGAGGATCTGCATAAACTTTTTGCCATAAATATCCCCAGAAATAAAAATCCATTATTGTGATATCGGGACTTCGAGGTTGCCAAGGGTTAGGACCGTATCGTCCTATCCAGCGTCCGGGAAAATAAGTATTTAACTATTCCCTTACAATTGCAGTAGAGTGTGTCGGGTGACCGTCCTGTTGAAAAAACGCTGCTTCTCGAGTATTTATTGGTAAGTTATCTAGGTATTCTAGCATAACAGCGTTTAGCATTTGTAAGTAACTATGCTGGTTCATGTTTCCTTCAAAGAAGTAAGGACCAATTATTCCGTTGAAAGATACAGCACACCAAACATTAACTTTTTTAGAGTATTGTCTCCTGCAGTTAATACGAAAATTTGGATTTTCCCTAGACCAAAAACGTAAATTCTGTGAGCTTACTAACCCGTTTGTTGAAAAAGTTGATTCGTCTGAAAAAATAATATTTTGGTGGAAACGACGATCTTGAACATACTGCTCACCAGTCCACAAACAAAAGTCCAACCTTTTGCCTTCATCGCCGTTCTCCAAAGTATGGTTGAATTTCGGTTTGTATGGTTTTAATTTATTAAAATTATAAATAACTTGTAAATACGTTTCCTACGTTGCCAATTTCCAATGCTCTCTTTCGTAAAGATTTTTTAGGGTTAAGACGCACTGAATCTAATGCTATCGCTGCAACAGCATTCTCTTCTTCGCTAAGGTTGGTTTTTTGCTTTTTAATGTTCAATACGCTGCCTCTTTGCATGAATTTCGAAATAATAGATTTCACAGTTTTGTCTGTCAAAGTTTCATTTGGCCATTTTTCCTGAAACTTTCTTAATACGCCTAGGTAACAAATATCTTCCCCTAAACCATAACACTGCACTATAAAAACTTTTTGTTCCACGGTTAACATTGTGACATACGAAACATTAGATGACTTATTGTACTGACATTGATTGACATAATACCTTACAATATTGCCAAAGAGATGTAAAGGTGAAAAATGTTATGAATATTTTACTGAAAAGTTTTGTAACAAAAAACCTACCTTTGAAAAAAATAGGACACGAAAGCTTTTATTTGAATAGCAAGCAATGACATCACCTTTAGACATAATATCCAATTCTAAGCAACCTTTCTTAATGAATTTTTCATGCAACTATAACAATTGAGGCAATTTAGACTTCAGCATTTTTACATTTTTGTAATTTTTACGCACCCTGTATAAAACTTTTGAAAGCTAACATCTTCTTTGGACCTTTTAGGACAAGCAAAACTTTTTTTGTATAATGACTTTTTTTCGTAAATCCTCAAACAAAAAAGGTTTTCCTCTTCCGGAGCCAATCCGTGGACACACTGTATATATATATATATATATATATATATATATATATATATATATATATATATATATATGTATATATATATATATATATATATATATATATATATATATATATATATATATATATATCAGGGGTGGCCAACTTGGTTACACCCAAGATCTACTGTTCACTGACGACACCCTGTGCGATCTACCAATTACATACTTCTTGAAATCTTAAATGAAACAGCATAGTTCAGTACACAATTATGTAGTATTTCTTAGTTTATTAAGAGGGACAATATAAAACTGAAAATTATTTTTAGTAACTACTTATTTATATTAGTGTGAGCAGTGGCGTATCGTGACTATGAAAAGTGTGGGGGCCCATAAGTTTAACGTTTCCTTATGCAAAGGGGGCATTTAAAATTTAATAAAAATGCATATCTAATATTTGAACTTTTTATTTAGCAGATTTTAGCAAACATAATAGTTATATTTTAAATTATGAAACTAAATAAAACTTTAACGGTAAAACTAGAAATATACGTTTATATTTACGAATCTGATAAAAGTGGAAAGAAGTGTATTAAATAAATATGGTGATTATATTTTAATCTAGATCTAAAAGAACATCATTCTCCGTGTATTCTGAGAAATAAAAGAATTGAGCAAAATAGCTAAGGAAGTTTCATCAGTCAATAAAGATGAAACCAGTTCCTGATGGATTTGCATTAGGGCTAGCCCAGTTAAACGTTCCTGACCCGTGGTACTTCGCAAATATGTCTTTAGTCTTTTGAGTACGGAAAAGAATCTTTCCGCTGAAGCGGAAGTTACAGGACAACTTAAAATAATTTCAAACATTTCCCAGCAAGCAGGAAGCATACGAATTAAGTCGTTGTCTAAAAATATTTGGGCACATGTTTCTACAGTTTCTTTTTTCTCTAAAAATTGCTTATAAATTTTAATTTGATTAATTAGACTTTCGGCTGAGTCAGTTATTGTATAAAACTTATTAATTTCAACTACCTCATCAACGTGCAAATCCCCCAGGTCAGTTAAACAATTAACTACTTTGCTTACCATTGAATAATCATTTTCCGAAAAACGAATTTTAAGATTACCTACAATTTCATCAATTGCAGTGTAGAACAGATTTGTACGAACCATTTCTTTAGCATTAGAAAAATGAAATGCGGCTCCGGAACCACAATCAAGTTTTTTAGGAATTTTTCTTTGTCGAGGTAATGCAATTTCTTTGATATCATATCCCTTAGTTTCAATTTCACCAGTAATATTTTCCATTTTTTCAAAAATCTGATTAAAGGTAGTTTCATTACGGGCGTCCTGAATTGTTTTTATCACCGCACTTGATTTTTTATTAACTGATGTAATGTTTAACGTTGGAGATTGTAATTCTGTTGATAAGAGGTCTGTCGTTTCCAAAATTAATTTTAAAATTAAAATTGATAAAATAAATTCCTGTTCTAAAATAGACTTTAATAAACCTGATGCCACTGCAGCAACTTTAGGATTATTTCTATCCTCAGTTAGACTGGTAAGAGTATCAACAATAGCAGGTAATAAATTAATTACCGTAGTAACGGCTTTGTGGCGAACAGTCCACCTAGTTTGAGATAAACTTTTAAGAGTTTTAATTTTTGAAGAAGGGCAGATTTCTTTTATAAGATTTTGAAAAATAGAGTGTCTTTTTGCAATAACATTATACAACTCGTTAATTACACACAGTGCATTTCGCAGAGGTACAATATTTTCGCAAAATCGAGCAACCGCTAAATTCAATAAATGAGCATGATAATGAAAGTACAAAGCTCTCGGCTCATTTTCTTTAAATTGTGCAGCCAGGCCATTAAACTGACCGCTCATGTTACTTGCACCATCATATCCCTGCCCCCTCATTTTATTTAGCGGTATACCAAGTTCAATTAAACAATTACTTAAGACTAGGTGTAGCTCTTTACCCCTAGTGTCTGGACAATCTAAAAATCCTAAAAATTGTTCCTTTATAACATATTTACTGTTTTGCACCTGACAGTATCTTATGCCCACTGCTACTTGTTCTTTGCTCGATACATCCGTTGTTTCGTCTACAATAAGCGAATAACAAGAAGCAGTATTTATCTCATTTACAATTTTTTCAGTTATAAAATTTCCAATTAATTTAATTATTTCATTTTGGATCGGGGCACCTAAATAATTGCAAATTTTTGATTGACACATGACATGTCTTCAAAATTTTTTTGTTTATCCCGACACCGTAATTTAATTAATTCTATAAAATTTCTCCTATTAAAAGACTTCCTTGTTTCATTGTGACCCCTGAAGGCAACGCCCTGTTTTCCTAGCCATAAGATTGTTTCAAATACAAAATTGCAATAATTTCTATTTTTTTCTATGGTTTCTTGATGAAATGAGGATATCTGTCCAGCTACTGAAGAAACACTGGTTTTATTCAAAGACCGATTTTCAACAAAAAAATTGCTTGGCTCTAATATGCGAAACCGATTCATCATGCTTTTTAAACTTTTCTAAAGCCTTTTTCCAGTTTTTCGCCCCTTTTTTAACAAAGGCTTCATCAGCACAGCCAGGTTGGTGAGCACAAAATGCTCTACAATAAAAACAAAACGCAGCGTCCAGTTGCACACTGAGTTCCAACCAGGGATACATGTTGTACCAAGATGACTTAAAGTTTCTTAACTTTTTTTCTTTTCCATACTCCCGTTTATTAAATTCCAACATAGGTTGACATGGCCCTTTTATTAGATCGACAGTTGCATTTAAACATGCAGGATCCCTTGTAATCCTTGTCTTTATATCATCACAGTCAGAATTTGTCGGCCTTGGCTCCGATATGTTTTCAATATTTCTAGTAGAATCACGAAACTGATCAGGACTAGACTTTAGAAGCGTTGCTGTTGTCGCTGTTAACGCCTGGGTGTTCCGAAAAAAATGTAACAGATTCATTTGCTTCTTTGACATGTTTCTAAAATAAAAACAAAAAATACCTAAAAACTATAAAGTAAAAAAAAATATTCAAAAACGCTCATATCAAAAATTTACGGTTTATTTTAAAAATTACAACATACTTACCTAAGGATAATTAAGACTTTCAAGACGCGTTTCAGTATATGTATACATATAATTAAAGCTATGAAGAATGTAGCAAAAGTAAAAAATTACACTCTTACTTCGTTCGCTTTTTACGACAGGCTAAACAAACCAACAAACTAATAAGCATGAAAACATTTGGCGCGCGAAAAAATATATAATAGGTTAGAAATGTTAACTCCTAAAGCCGGGGCCACACATGCCGCTTTCGGCAAAAAGTGAGCGGTTACTCGGCGAAAGCTGCATGTTTGTACCTGACGCTCGCCTATCGGTGTTTGTCGCTTGCCATTGCCGTTTCGTGTCGGTAAATTGGCGCGAATCAAAGGATCAGCTTCACATTTGCTCGTCTTCGACAAATAAACAAATGTGTGTATCAAAGCGCTCGCCTTTTGCTAAAAGCCACTCGACGAAAGCCGAATTTCGCCATAAACCGCATGTGTGGCGCCGGCTTAAGTAAAGCCTGGAAACACGAAATTTAAATAAAAATCAATAAAATAGTACGCATGATGTCGACCAGATGTCGCTTCAGCTCGTTTTCTCGTGGCGGGTACCTATGTAGTTTAAAGGCAGAATAATCCTTTATTATTAGAATGAAAATCAAGATTTCTCTAAAAATGACTTTACTCATATTTATATTTTGTATAGTACATACATAAAAAAATGTTAAAAGTAAAAATATGAAAATATTACCCGAAATTATTTTTAAAATCCCAAAAAAGTGGGGGGCCTGGGCCCCCCTGCACCCCCCCCCCCAAGCATACGCCACTGAGTGTGAGCATTGCGTTTCAGCATCTTTCGCTAGATTAGCAAAATCAGGTTTGTAGTTGGAAATTGCCAACCTTAAGGAATCTAATGTATGAGCGTCTGTCAAGCGAGAAAGGTGTTTATTTTTTGTTTGTTGTAAGTAGGAAAATGCTGACTCACATAAATATGTTGAAGCCAAACACGAATGCAGTTGTTCAACACATTTCTTCAAATTGTGATATTTCTCTTTGGAAACCAATGCCCAGAATTCTAGACCTGAGGATGACCTTGCTTTTAGAAATATGTCGCAGCGCAGAGTAATAATTTCGTTGTGAAGTATCATGTGGTCCATTTGAAATATATCTGCAAATCTTGTAGCCATTTCATAGATATCACTATGATCAATGGAATTATTAAACGGATGACTGATGAATTCCACCAACTTCTCAATTTTTTTGAAATCTTTAAAGCGAATTTCGAAGTCTGATACCACTGCCTTAATTTCTGCCGTGTACTTGTCACGAATGAAATTGTAGGTAGTATGGTTTTTCATATGATCCTTGATGTTTACAAATTGTTGAAATTTTTTCTTTTCGATGTCAACTATCATAGACGCTGTTTGACTTTGAAATGCTGCAATAGAACTCATCATTTCTGTTACTGTTTTATTCTTGCCTTGTAGTTCCAGATTTAATATGCTCAGTTTCCAGTAAAATCTGCTAAAAATGCTAAATCACATTGCCTGTCTAAATCACGGAATTGCTGATAATCATCATCCCTCTCTTCAAGAAATTTTATAATTTCGTCCAATAGATCTCGAAATCTTTGCAAAAACTTGCTTCGACTCAACCACCTTACGTCAGTGTGATATGCCAAATCTGGTTCCTTCTCATCTAGTTGCTGTTTAAAAAGCCGCCTTTGAAGGGATTTTCCTTTTATGGAATTTACAATCTTGAAAGAAATATCCATCACATGTTTTGTGTTTAGTCTCTTACTAGCCAGTACTTTTTGGTGAATTATGCAGTAGTAGCACCGAATATATAACACATAGAAGGGTCACTCCTGCGCGGCACTGTGATGTTTTAAGATCAAAGCATCGCCGGCAGCAGCCGAATGTATTTTCTCGAATTGTAAGACTTGCGAGGTCGCAGACGGAAATCCCAAATTACGAGGGCGATACGTGCACGCGATATGTGTAAGCGGGCCGAGCTGTTTTACGAGGGTTACTTTGTAGGAACGGAATAAAACTAAAAGTAAACTACAGTTTTTTAATTAATCAGTTGTATTAACATAAAGTTACTTATAAGAACACAGTTCAATTTGTTAGCAACAACACTGCAAACTATTATTTATCTACAATAATGTAGTTACAATAGAAACAACATTAAAGTGTGTTTTAGATCGATCAAATAATAAACTTAATATATGGGATAAAAACAAACTGAGATAATATATTTTTTAAATACATGGAAATATTTTATTTAAAAACACACAGTTGAGCTGCGTTCTTTACTTATAGTTAGTTAAATTTGAAATAAAGAAAAAGTTATTGGGTTACTGTTTTTTCTTAACCTAAGAATATATAATATAATTTGCGTAAAGTAAGTTCCAGCACCTACAAATAAATTAAATACTAAGTTTGTTTTTTATTAGAAATCAGTTAATACTGAGAAAACGAGTGGTAATATAATATACCTACCTAAAATAACTAAGAAATTATTAACGGCGTAACAGACCTTCCGAGATTTTGACAGATGTTACCGTTTTGGGGTTCCTAGATGACAACAATGTATGTTGTCCATTTTCGTCTTCCTGTCTGTCGGTCTATCTGTTAGCCCGACAGCTCAAAAACTAGTTGACGGAAAAGGATGAAATTTTGTATGCAAAGCAGGCATTAACCCTACTCGAAAAAGTATATCCTTTGTGTTCAATATATACACGGTGAACACTATAAAAACTTAAAATGTTAAGATTTTTGCTTAAATTTTATAATTTAATATGACGGTTATAGAAGAATAGTTAAATATTTAATGAATCCAACCATATTGTGAGAAAGTTATACAAAGTGGCAAACTTTTTTTTTGTTTCTTTACCTACTGTTCTGTTTAAAGGTAGGTATTTGCCGATTTTATAATTGGCAAGTTCCAAGTGGTATATATTATAATCATAAAAGAAGGCACATTAAGTTGTAATTATATTTGGATCATAATAGATTATTTCGGTACGTGCCTTATTGCCATGGCAGTATGTTGACGATAGGAGCAAAACAAAAGGAACGTTGTTTGTCATTCTAAATAAAACATTTAAAAAATCGACAAATACCTTTGCACAGCAGTTGCCTCGCTCATAATGGGTTCACCCTGTTTTAAATATGTAAACTGTTTGCTCGGATTTTTCAAATACAAAATATTTTTCTAAGAGAAATATTTTGAAGCCCGAAAAAAATTACGTCAAGATCTGTCTCGCAAGGTGATTTTTTTGCAATTACAATACTTTTTTACTGGCCAGGAATAGTGGACTGTAAAACCGGCAAAAATGAGTTAAAAAAAATTGTAAGGTACAACTACATGGGACCTTCACAGAATGATTGGCTAGGGTCTAGGCTATCTTTCAAACTTAGTTTTCAAACTTTTTTTATGACGAAAAATGTCATAAATGTCACAAAATTAATGTCTCTTACATTTTTACACATACCTCGCGATATCTTCGGAACTAATCGAGATAATTCCGTTATATTTTTTTTAATCCATAGAAGAAGTGTGAGCGAAGGCTACTGAGTCAATTTTGTTTTTTTGAAAACTCGAGTTTTTTTGTAAAGCTTGGTGAAACTTCAACATGTAGGTACTTTAATTGCAGCACTTTTTTCAGTAAGCGAGAAACTTTTATGTTTTAAAGAATTAGCTAGGGCTTATAGTATTACCCAGATAATATTGTAATAAAGTTGGCGCTGCCAACGTGGTGCAAGTGTTTCAACTTGAGGCTGCTAAGCTTGTTTGTGTAAAATTTTCCATTTATAATAAATTCTATAAATACTAGTCATTATTGTAGAACTTATCCATATCGTGCCTGAATTTGCATACAAATTTGTACATGTTTACATTTTTTATAACAAAAATGGACTGTTGTCTCGCATATGACACAAGATCTAATATTTTCTACAGGGTCTGGTGAAAGTATTGAACACATAAATTAAGGTGAACTTCTATTTTTGAGTTTGAATTTTGAACTGATAGTAAGGAATTTTAATTAATATTTCATTTACTTCATTCAGGTAAATATAGGTATTTTAGGGTGATTTATTTTGCATATTAAAACTTGAATAAGTTTTTAACATTGACTTTGTCAAGTGGCATATTTCTTGATTTCTGCTTTCTATATATTACACCAAACTATATATAAACTTTTTATAGTATTTGATCTATAATCTTTTTTATTTGCCTCTTCAGGATAATTTTTCTTAACAAAAAAAAATTAATTTTTGAAATGGAGTCAGAAATATTTCAAGTAAACCATCTACATGATTTTGAAGTAGCTTATGAGTTGGCAATTCGTAAAACAAAAACAACACGAAATATTGTAATAACTTTAATTTTTTAATGGTATGCAATTCTTTTGTTTTGTTTGTTTCTATTTTTACTACACAAACAGATTAACACCACCACCAGAACGAAAAAGTAAAAAAATGTTCAACACACAAAAAAGTATAAATTTAAATTTATTCAGTCACCCCTATATAAACAACACAGAACTCTCCGTACGCTTATTTGTTTCACTTTATACCACCACGCGTCTTCGAATGAATCAACTCCAGCGCTTTTGCTCCCAAGCGGGGTCGAGATGAGAAGGGAAGATTTCGTCGCGCAGTCTCGGGTGTGTTCGCGCTTCTTGGAGAGTGATCCTTCTATGTGTTATATATTCGGTGGTAGTAGCTAATGAAGTCTGGAAAATTTTCGTCTTTGTGACAAAGAGCAATAAAAGCATTATATACCTGTCATTACAGGAGCCTCATCAGTTGTCATTGAGAAGAGTTTATACAAAGGTCTTTCGTCGAGAAATCTTCAAAAATAAGTAATTGTGCAGTATCAGTGATATCTGTTGACTCGTCAAGTTGTAGCGAAAAAGCAACACAGCGGACGATATCTTTATGTAGTTGTTCGTGTATGTCTTTACTTATCATTTCCATACGGCGCATCACAGTATTTCGAGACAGCTGTAAACCATCAATAGCTTTTTTAATTTCGTTTTTATTTTTGAAATTCACGAACAGCGAATCTGACACTGCTTCGAAGATTTCCTTGATGTATTCTCCATCGGAAAAAGGTTTGCATTTTTGTGCAATTCTGTAGCTTACTTGGAAAGAAGCTTCAGTTGCAGCTTTACGTTCCTCAATAGGCCCAGAAAACGTGTTTTCTTGGACTTTTAATTGCGATTTCAATGCTTGCAATTTATTCTTTCTTATTTCGCTGTTAGGTGGAAAGTCAGTCTGATATTTACTATGCATTGTGTTAAAATGTCGCTCTAAATTTCCTTTGTTTGGTGTTGCCACGGATGTATTGCATATTAGGCAGCAAGAGTTTTTTTTCACCATAGTAAAGAAGTAGTCCAGTTGCCATTCTTGGTGAAAGTGATAAGTTTTTGATTTCTTTGGAGTACATTTATCAAGGATCTACAAAAAATGAAATTAAAATATTAGGAACATTATTCGTATATTAACAAAAGTAGAAATATGCTACCACTAAAATTTAGTGAATTAATTTCCTAATGATGGCACAAAGTTAGCGAGTGAACATTATTTTTAAGTTTTTTACCCAGTTACTAGGTGGGTAATTCGCTTAATCCACCGAGTACCTAAAATGATAATCATCATCATCATCATCACCAGCCAATAATCGTCCACTTAAAAAAATTAGGGGGCATGCACTATTAATGCATAATTTTATGTAATATAGGCGCGAAAACTGCGTGTAGCGCTTGGGAGGTCAATGACATGAACGTGGCATGTATTCCTCAATGTTCGGGAATGATCGGCTTTCTTAATTGCACTTGCTTATTTTTAATGTGGTTATGAGTTGATTAATCGGTATAACGAGTATGAGCTTCCCCGTTGTGGTTAAAAGAAATACTTGACGGTGTATTAACGAAAGTCGTAATTCTTGTAGTAGAGGTAGGATTATTGAGGGGCTCGTTTGCAATAGTAACAATATTAAAAATATTATCTTACTTTATTTGATAAACCTTCAGAAGCATTTCTTTCTTCATTTGATGTTCCTTCAGCGTTTCTTTTCAAACACTTATCCATAGCGTAGGTACCTATGAGGCGCGATGCAGTCTAATCGTGATTTACATCGGTAGTCGTCGACGTCGTAACCACTCGTAACTCCGATAGTCTGTCGTCAACTGACTGACGGACAGTATTGCCAACCTTTAAAAATAAAATTTCCCACGAGAGCAATTCAAATTTCCCTTTTTTAAAGAAAAATCCCACGAATGCACAAAATACTAAAAACATGTCTTATTTTTAGTAGATCACAGCACCACGTCGAACGTTGCCAAGTAATAATAAATAGCGTTTTAGATTGTCTAGGTTTTTTTAGGGAGGGGAGGGGCAAAAAATAATTTGTCTAACCGCCTGAAATAACGTCATATGTCATGAAAAGTCTTAAAAAGTGCATTTATCTCATCCATATTAATATATTAAAGATAGTTTATAACAGAAAATTGCTTCGTTATAAATACGATACTCTGATTGCTGTGTTGCTAACAGAAAATCGCTGCGTTGCCAATAATGCAAATGGGATACTCGGCCGTGCGCCAATATGATACTCTTGATTATAAACAATGATGATTATAAACATTGATTTTTGATGAATTAATTAACTATGGAATATCCCACGAATATTACACTTTGAGTGAAAATTTCCCTTTTCCCTTTGGAATTTAAATTTTCCCACAAATCGGGAAATTTCCCACGAGTTGGCGCCACTGCTGAAGGATTGACAACCGCCCGCACCCCACTCCCGCGTCCCGCTTATTGTTATCGCGCACCGAAAACAAAAGAGAGCTATACTGAATAGAAGAGAGGATAAATAACGTGACGGAACGGCGATTGAAAAATGATACAAGATGATGCGTGCAGCAGTTAGTGACTAGGTACGTTGCGCAGTCTGTTCTACTTATTTATATTTTTTGCCTTGCCACGATCGATTGGACTAATAGCCGCGATCGACCGGTTGGCCACCCCTGATTATATATATATATATATATATATATATATATATATATATATATATATATATATATATATATATACGTCAGTTCTGCAATGAACCCAAATGGTGCTTGACGTGGCGTTTTTAGATAAATGTTGTTAATAAATTAAATGTTTTTAACTGTCATTATGTCCGTGTCACTGTCTTTTGTAAACATAATTGTTCTCTACCAGTGCACCGCTGAAGGTTTCGTTCGAAGCTCTTAAGAAGATTTCTGATGAAGGTCAAAAATATGACCGAAACGTAAAATATATATGAATAACGACCCACAAAACTGTTATAATTTTTTCCCCGGGATCCAAAACCCAATAACCTTCAAATAAAAATATATACAAAAAGGATCCAAGAAACAAATCAAACCATAAACTATATATATATATATATATATATATATATATATATATATATATATATATATATATATATATATATATATATATATATATATATATATATATATATATATATATTTGAACGAAGACTTTCACGGATGGAGAAATGTGAAGAAATATTGATCCGGGAATACATCCGTTCGTTTGTTAAATTCCTATTGGAATCTGGCAGACGTTTCGCCAAGGTCTCACTTGGCATTATCAATGCTTACTCGTTGCTGTCAAGTCGTAAACTGATGAATCTTTGTCGTGACTCTCGATATTTATAGCCTGCGCCGGAGGTTGTAGCTGTTCTGGTTGGCTGGCGTTGGCTCCGCCCCCTCAGTCGTATATATATATATATATATATATATATATATATATATATATATATATATATATATATATATATATATATATATTTGAACGTAGACTTTCACGGATGGAGAAATGTGAAGAAATATTGATCCGGGAGTACATCCGTTCGTTTGTTAAATTCCTATTGGAATCTGGCAGACGTTTCGCCAAGGTCTCACTTGGCATTATCAATGCTTACTCGTTGCTGTCAAGTCGTAAACTGATGAATCTTTGTCGTGACTCTCGATATTTATAGCCTGCGCCGGAGGTTGTAGCTGTTCTGGTTGGCTGGCGTTGGCTCCGCCCCCTCAGTCGTTGCTTCGTTGGCTGTTTGTTGTGATGTGGTGGCCGATGATGCGCTTCGGTTTGCCGTTTTACTATTGTCTTCCATGTACTAGACAAATGCAGAGCGTCGTCCCTTTTGTTTAGATGACCGGTCTTTTCTATTTCGATGGCTTCTCGTGTTATTCTAGTTTTGTAGTTTTCGACGTTTGCCAGTTGTCTGCAGCTATCAAAGTTGATTTTGTGTCCTGTTTGATGTTGAAACAGGGCCGATGTAGTTTGTTTGTTTCTGATAGCCAGTTTGTGTTCTTCTAACCTGGTTGAAATTCGTCTGTTGGTTTGTCCGACGTACATTTTATTACAGGTACCGCATGCTACACTATACACACCTTGGTTTTCTAGTTGACTTTTCTGTTTTCAAAATTTTTTCTCTTGTGTCTTTTAGGATTACCTTTGATTTACAGAAATAAAAAAGAGGTACTTTTTTCGTATTTTTGAGGAAAGTGGGAAAATATGATCTGTTATTTGATTTCTATAATACTGCACTCGCGCCTTCCCCGTCCCGCTTCGAAGTGTTCCATAACTTTTAAATGGCTCAAAATTTTTTCTCTTGTGTCTTTTAGGATTACCTTTGATTTTCAGAAATAAAAAAGAGGTACTTTTTTCGTATTTTTGAGAAAAGTGGGAAAATATGATCTGTTACGTGTTTTCTATAATACTGCACTCGCACCTTCCCGGACCTTCTTCGAAACGTTATAACATATTTAAGGTTTAGGAAATATTGTTTACAGTTTGTTTTATAACTTCTTAATACATTAAAGGCCTTAACGTCAAGTCATAGTACATAAATTAAAGTATACAAATATAATTCATTATTGTCGTTATCTAGAAGTTAGTATGTCGACGGCTCCCGCTCCGTTCGTTGCTGCTTCGATGCAAACTTCAGTAACATAATTGTAGCACATGCAAGTTTATAAATATGTTGTGGTTTTCCTGACCGTTTTATACAATTAGTGATGTTTTTTCCTAGGTTTTCGGTCACTTTTCAAAAAATGACCGAAAACCTAGGAAAAACCAACACTAATTTATAAATAATAACTTACTAATGCAGAATGTAACTACTGAATAAGTATTGTCTTAGGTAAATATACAGTGCCTTAGTTAGAGCAAAAACCAAAAAAAAATAATTTTTTAAGTTGCCCGCCCTGTATCTACGGTATCAAAAGTGCCTTAAATTATATCAACGATAAAAGCCTTAGCTATAGACGAAACACAATTTTTGTAAAATTAATCGTATTTTAGTTAAAACGACAAAAACAGAAATATAGTTTTTAAGGTGTCCGCCCTGTATAAATTTTATTGGCCGGTTCTGAGCCAGGACAAAACCTAATTAAATGCAAAGTTTTTTATTTTGGTCGAGTGATTAGCAAGTTTTCGCGCCCACGGACAGACCGACGGAAATGAGAAAATATTTTTTTGTGATTCAGAAACCCCAAAATATAAAGATCTGAAAAAATTTCGGGACGCGATTATTAAACGAATAAAATAATAACTCCTCTAGCGAGAGAAGAAAAAGTAATATTTGTTCGTTCTGTATACAAGGTAAAGTGCGCACCTGGCCTTGCAAAAGAAAAAGTCACGAACCTACGCTTAATCCCAGTGGGGGCCAAAGACATTTGAAAGAGATTTTTTTCAAGTTCCCACCCTGTATAAAAACTTTATCATGTTAATTTTTTACGTAAAATCGTCATTTGCGTGTTAATTTCTTTTAAGCTAATGTTTTAGAGTTATTACAAAACTAAACAAACATTTTTCTACTCTTTCACATTCTGTTGTATGAAAAATCGAAATTATAACGACTATTGGGTTCATCACAATACTTACCTATGTTATCGAATTAAAGAAACAATAAAAAATACTATCATATCAACGGTAAAAGCCTTAGCTACATACAAAGTATAATTTGTGTAAAATGTATCATTCTTAACAAAAAATAGCTCGCTCACACTGTTTTTAAGTTCCGCGCCAGCATACAGACGGAAATCGGAAACCATGTTTTTCCTGATCTGGACACCCCCAAACGTGATCTGAAAAAATCTCGAAAGATTTTTTTTTCGCCAATAAAATACTTTCTCTAGCGATAGAAGTCAAAAGATCAACAATCTGACTGGGTAGACAGTAACCTTTCACCCTTGTTGGGGATCATCAGACTGACGTAACTATCAATAGCAATCCCGTATAGTCAACATTACTTCTAAAACAGAACTATGCCTGCTGCCTGAGGGTTACGTCAGTCTGATGATCCCCAACAAGGTGAAAGCTTACTGTCCTCCTGGCCCCTCCTGGCTAGTTCTATTCCAATAGAACTAGCCATTAAACGCATAAAAGAAAAATGGAATTTAATAAAAAACTTTACTACCATTCCCGAAAATGAATTTATTGAAACAACAAACCTTTGTCTAAAATCTACTTTCTTTCAATACAACAACCAATTTTATTCCCAAATTTATGGAGTAGCTATGGGGTCACCCATTTCTGCTACCATCGCAAATCTTGTTATGGAATATGTTGAGGAAAATGTCATCAAATCTCTAGATTACAAACCTTACTTCTTTAAAAGATTTGTAGATGATTGTATTCTATGTATTCCTGAAAATAAGCTTCAATACACTCTGGATAAATTCAACAATTTTCACGATAGACTTAAATTTACTTATGAAAAAGAAACAAATAATTCAATAAACTTTTTAGACATAAGCATCTCATATGATAATAATGGCAACATCAAAACAAATTGGTATAATAAACCCGAGTGGTCAGGTAGATATCTCAATTTTAATTCATTCGTCCCTAATAAATACAAAAAAAGTGTGGTCAATGCACTTATTGATAGAGCTGTCATCCTACCTGACCCGATAAATAGACCACAAAACCTAAATAAAATAAAAAATGTCTTACAAAGTAATAATTACCCAAAAAAATTCTTTGAACCAATCATTAAAAACCGAATAAATAAAATATACAATAACACCAGAAAATCCAAACCTCAAAATTCAGAAACAAACAAATATATCTCATTACCATATATTCCTGAAATAAATAACAGAATAAAGAAAGTCCTTAAACCATATAACATTAATATCGCTGATTGTTATTTTACGAGCGAGAGCACGATAGCATTGCTGCTCGATAAATGTCAATAAAACTTGGGTTTTCTTTGAAGTTCTAAAGTAAAAGTTATATGGTGCGATAGATAATTTTTTGAGCTGCCGTGTGAGCTAATTAGTTCTTGAAAGTGACGGCCATTTACAATGTCAAAGTGTGGTTTTTGTGATTCGTCCTCCCGCAAGGCGATGATAACGTGCGACGGGCTGTGCAAAAAACGATACCACGCTGACTGTATGTCCGTTCCACCTGAAGCAGTCAGTGTTATTAATGCGGTACCGGGGGTTTCCTGGAAGTGCCGTACCTGCTATAATATCAAAGCTGATGATTTTAACACCAAAATGCAGGCCACGTTAGAAACTAAACACACTGAATTACTCAGTTCTCTATCTGCAAATTTTCAAACTCTTACTAAGGATTTTCTGGATTCAGCAGTAAATAAGATAAGCGCAAGGATGGAGAATGGTTCGAAAGATGGTTCATCAACGAGCTTTGCTGATGCTCTCAGAAGTAAAGGCAGCTCAAGGATAATTATCCAGCCAAAAAATCAAAACCAGGATAGTTCTCGTACCAAATTTGATATACTACAGAATATTAATCCAGCTACAGAAAACATTCCTTTTAATACTGTTACACCTGTATCGAATGGCGGTTTCGTGCTAAGCACAAATCAAACCAGTGCAGACAAGTTTAAAGACTTAGCGGCGCAAAAACTTTCCGATAATTATGAAGTAAGGGAGTTGAAAAGGGTACATCCGGCTGTTCGGATTGTTGGACTTTCCCAGGAATACAATGAGGAGGCTCTCATGCAGTGCATTCAACTACATAATCCACATATATTTTTTTCAGATTCTCAGTGCAAAATTTTAAAGTTGTGGCCTACAAAGAAAAATAATCAAATTTATCAGGCTGACCTACAGTTGGACGAGTTAACTTTTCAGAGAATTACAGATATTGGTAAGCTGATTGTTGGGTTGGATAACTGTACTGTCTATGAGGCACTCTCTGTTCCACGCTGTTTTAAATGCAACGGTTATAACCACACTGTCAAATTTTGTAAAAAAGCATTGTCTTGTCCTTTATGTTCCGGTAGTCATGATATCAAGACCTGCAGGGTTTCCAAAGATCAGTATAAATGTATTAATTGTGTTAATGTTAAGGAGAAACAAAAACTAGACATTCCAGTTAACCATGCTGCATGGGATTATAATAGTTGTTTCGCTCATAAACAGTTAATTGAAAAGGTTAGGGGTGATATCCTTCGACTAGTCAAATAGCAACCAATGAGTCTTTTAGGTGAAACGCACCTATTTCTATCTAATACTGCAAATATTAATTCTCCGCATTCTTCTACAATAAAAAGTAATTTATCTTTTAGCCAGCGAAATAACTTTAAAATATCAGTTTATTATCAAAATGTGCGAGGCCTAAGGAGCAAAACGAATGAATTTCTGAATTCTGTTTTGGCTACAAACTTCGACATATTGGCGATCTCGGAAACCTGGTTGGACTCTGATGTTTTTAATACTGAATTATTTGATTCGCGTTATACAGTTTATCGTGCAGATCGAGATTACCTACAGTTGGGTTGCACCAGGGGGGGTGGAGTGCTTTTGGCAGTAAAAAATATTTATGAGGTTTCAGTTTTAAAAATTAATAATATCCAGAGGTCCATTGATTTACTTAGTGTTAGAGTAACTTTAAATTTATATTCTTTTTATTTATTCTTGGTCTATATACCACCTAATACGAATGTCGATAACTATAATCAATTATTCGAGATAATAAGTGAATTGGGATACTTATACAAATCTAAAGTTGTATTTTTGGGTGATTTTAACTTACCGGACTTGTCAAATGCATTATCTGGTGAATGTACTGATGAGAAAACCCTGTGTTTGTTAAATTATATGCAATTCTTTAACTTCACTCAGTATAATTTTGTTAAGAATATAAATGGTCGTTTATTAGACTTGGTCCTGTGTAATTCCGAAATACTTACGTGTGAAGTTGAAAAGGCTGAGGATGTATTATTGCCTGAAGATAATCATCATCCTCCACTGATAACGTTTTTTAGTTTTGCTAATGAGAAAAAATTTAATAAGCAAAAAACTAGCTGCGTCTATTATAACTTTAGAAAGGCTGATTTTGTAAATCTGTATGTACATTTTAGTAACATAAACTGGGACTTTTTAACTGCCGTCAGTGATGTAAACTCTGTTTGTGAATTATTTTACTTAAAAATTTATGAAGCTTTGGATGTTTTTGTGCCTAAGACGAGGAAGCGTCGCAGAAATTATCCACCTTGGTTCAATTCACAGATAATTAAAACAGTTAAGGAAAAGTTTGTAGTGTGGCGGAGGTTCAAGCGAACTGGTAAGCATGCCGATCTATTAGAATTTAGGAGAATGAGAACTCTAGTAAAACATGAAGTAAACAATGCTTACAAAAGGTATTGTGAAGATATTGAAAATCGTATTGTATCTGATCCTACGAAATTCTGGCAATTAATAAATAGTAAGAAAAATAATAAGCAATTTCCTGAAATAATGACACTGGGCGAAAACAGTTTTAGAGATCATGCCGACATTGCAAATGCGTTTGCCAACCATTTCCAATCATCCTATGTTTTGCCTGGTAATGTGGATAATCGTCAGACTGCTGCTGCAACGGATACTATTTTTGTAGCGAAGTTTGATAAAGCTCATGTTTCACGTTGCCTGAAAGGGATGAAACAGAAGGGGACTATGGGTTCAGACAGAATACCATCTCTTTTATTGCATGATTGTGCTTGCCTTTTTGCTGAACCTCTTACCATAATTTTTAACTTATCTTTAAAAACGTCGCAATTTCCAGATATCTGGAAAACATCCAAAATCATTTCGGTATTTAAAAAGGGGGACAGGGGAAAAATAGAAAACTATCGCCCCATAAGTATTGTTAACAACTTTTCTAAGTGTTTTGAAATGATTCTGCATGAGAGATTACTTTTTCAGGTTAAGAATAAAGTCGCAGAAAGCCAGCACGGTTTTGTCAAGGGGAGATCAACCATATCTAACCTAATTTGTTTAACACAATTTGTAGCGGAAGCATTTGATCAGAACTGTCAGGTGGATGTTATTTTTACGGATTTTTCAAAGGCGTTTGATAGACTTGATCACAACATTCTGCTTAGTAAACTTCACACTTTTGGCTTTTCAGATAATTTGATTAATTTCTTTAAATCTTATTTGGCGGATAGGAAGCAGACAGTAGAGTGTTGTGGTCAATCGTCTGTCCATATGAGTGCTCCTTCTGGAGTACCACAGGGGTCCATCTTAGGTCCTTTGTTGTTTAACATATTTATCAACGGCATTCTCGAAAACCTTGAAAGTCACACACTTCTTTATGCTGATGACATGAAGATATATGCCCGCATAGGGAGTCTGGAAGACTGTGGGAAACTTCAGCTCTCACTTGACAAGATCCACGACTGGTGTACTATAAATAACCTACCTTTAAATATAAATAAGTGTAAGGTTATGTCGTTCTCGCTAAAGCGTATCACACTGCCGTACGATTACGCAATCAATAATACTCCATTAGAAAGAGTAGATTCTTATGGTGATCTTGGTGTATTGTTGGACAGTAAACTTTCCTTTGTTCCTCATATAAACTCTCTTTTATCGACTTGCTTCAAATTACTAGGGTTCGTTATACGAAATTCGCGTGATTTTTCGAATATCACTGCCTTAAAACTACTGTTTTACGCATTTGTGAGGTCCAGAATGGAGTATGCTTCGGTGATATGGTCGCCATATTATCAGATACATATTAATCGACTTGAAAGGGTTCAGCGACGATTCTTGAAGTACTTGAGTTTCAAAATTGATGCCCACTACCCGGATATTGGTGTGCCTCAGGAGGACTTATTGCGCAGACATTCGTTGGACTCTTTGGAGAATAGACGCAGGGTTTTTCAACTGAAATTTCTTTACAAGATCTTGCATAATGGGGTGGAATGTAGTGAGATTCTGAATTCCTTACAATTCCTGATTCCTAGAGCATCATCTCGCCATCCATACACATTTTACGTCCCAACACCGCGCACCAATATCTGTAAATTCTCACCCATAAATAGAATGTGCAGTACGTACAATATGCACCAAGATAGGTTTGATATTTTTTATTGTGGCATAAATAGCGTACGTCTGACCTGACACTCTGTTGTGGTCCACCTTTTGTACTTTTGTGATTAATTTTCTTTTTTTTTTAGACATGCTTAAGAGTTGTTAATTGTTAATAGTGTACCCCGGTTTAATTTTTGTTTTTGTCTTTTCTTACTTTGTACTTTGTACCTTGTATTTTGTCTTCTAATGTTCTAATCCATTTTTCTATTCTGCAATACTTTACATGTCTATGTATAACTATATTAGTATCTGTACTTTAAGTTATAATTATCTGTTGTACCCATTTGTTAATTGGTTTCAAACTGTTAAATGGGTGTAAATAAATAAATAAATAAATAAATAAATAAAAAACCCAACAATAAAACAAAGAAACTATATACTAAATTAAAACCAAACACACCCAAAGATAACCAAACAAACTTAATTTATAAAATCGAATGCTTAGACTGTCCAAAAACATACATTGGACTGACAAAACAATATCTACGAAACCTTCAGCGGTGCACTGGTAGAGAACAATTATGTTTACAAAAGACAGTGACACGGACATAATGACAGTTAAAAACATTTAAGTTATTAACATTTATCTAAAAACGCCACGTCAAGCACCATTTGGGTTCATTGCCGAACTGACATATATATATATATATATATATATATATATATATATATATAGTAGAAAAATGGAAGATTTCTTGGCCTATAGGTAATATAATAAATGTAAACGAGAAGATTTACTTCTTCGCTAGTGCAGCGATAAGGCCGTGAATGAAAAATAAAAATAATGAGGACTATCTTTGATTCTGGTCTGGGTGACCTCCTGCTATCAATTTCTGGGCCCTTACCCATCAGCGGGCAGGCTTACACACAGGGTGGCTGAAGAACAGACAACGATTTGACCAGAATCAAAGAGAGTCCTTATATCCAAAATGTTCGAAAATCCATTTTTCTACTATTGTTGTACAATGGTGCATTTGTACCGTCGATGTCGAGAAAGTCGACATCGACATACTTTCGAGTATTATTGTGTTAGCAGCCAAACATTTTTGGAGCAACACTGGGTGAACTAGTTGGCGCGAGCCACTACATCTTACCCATCCTTTCCGAACATTTTGGATATAAGGACTCTCTTTGAATCGTGGTCTGTTCTTCAGCCACCCTGTGTGTAAGCCTGCCCGCTGATGGGTAAGGGCCCAGAAATCGATAGCAGGAGGTCACCCAGACCAGAATCAAAGATAGTCCTCATTATTTTTATTTTTCATTCACGGCCTTATCGCTGCACTAGCGAAGAAGTAAATCTTCTCGTTTATATATATATATATATATATATATATATATATATATATATATATATATATATATATATATATATATATATATATATATCAGGGGTGGCCAACCGGTCGATCGCGGCTATTAGTCCAATCGGTCGTGGCAAGGCAAAAAATATAAATAAGTAGAACAGACTGCGCAACGTACCTAATCACTAACTGCTGCACGCATCATCTTGTATCATTTTTCAATCGCCGTTCCGTCACGTTATTTATCCTCTCTTCTATTCAGTATATCTCTCTTTTGTTTTCGGTGCGCGATAACAATAAGCGGGATGCGTGTGGGACGCGGGAGTGGGGTGCGGGCGGTTGTCAATCCGTCAGCAGTGTCGCCAACTCGTGGGAAATTTCCCGATTCGTGGGATATTCCATAGTTAATTAATTCATCAAGAATCAATGTTAATAATCCTCATTGTTTATAATCAAGAGTATCATATTGGCGCACGGCCGAGTATCCCATTGGCATTATTGGCAACGCAGCGATTTTCTGTTAGCAATACAGAAATCAGAGTATCGTATTTATAACGAAGCAATTTTCTGTTATAAACTATCTTTAATATATTAATATGGATGGAAACACACATATATATATATATATATATATATATATATATATATATATATATATATATATATATATATATATATATATATATATATATATATATATATATATAGATTTGCGTGTATATTGTATTCAAATTGCATTAAATAGTAAATGTCTACGTGAGCAACGTGAGAGGGGTAAGAAATAAGCATCCAAAAAAGATATATAGAAACACGACTTTTTCGTTTAAAAACTCCAAACGCATACTTGGCCATTTATGCACGACAAAGGCTAAATATGAAGGTAAAAAAATGAGAAGCATTTTAAAAAATGGAGGGATTTGTTCATTCAGAATTGTTGATATATTTTAATTTTAAGGAAAGCTGTCAACAGTTTCATGAATATGCTAAAAATGACAAAGGTATTTTAACTGCCGCTGAGTCGAACAAAAATACGTGTTTAAATTTAAACCGTGAATAAAAAATCTCTTCCTTTGCCACGGCTTTTATTTCCTGTCGGTTGGCAACACTGCGCTAAATGCTATGGCGTGTTGGCGTGGCTCGTGCTCGTGTCTCGTGTCGTTTTTAGTATCATTCTGGAGTTAGTAAAGGGTGTATCGAAGGCATGTCTCAATTTGGCGTCACGAAAAAACCGTGTCGCCGTATTTCCACGTAAACATAATATTTACTTTGTTGAATCTAGACTGTAAAAGGGTTCTTGGCGCTGTGTCGGCCTTTTCGCTGATGGAAATCTGCTGGCAACCTTTATTTCGCTTCATACAGCTGCCTTTCATAGTCATAGTTTTAATTTACGTGGGTAACATCCATATCTTTATGAAAACTGTTTTTTAAGTTTTCAACCTATTACAAGAAGTATATCTACATGGACATCGGTGTATTAAACTAAAAATTTACTAAATCTTTCATAAAATATGTGTTCTATGTGAACTGATATACCTACCACCATACACAAATATTAAGACCCGTCCTGTAACCTTTTAACTGCGCATGCGTTCCTGTGGCACTGCGCGCGTCCGTAAAGGAGGCATTCTTGGTTCAAGCAATATTAGTCCATTTTAATCTGTATGTCGCTGCTTTTACCGTTGATATGATAGTATTTTTTATTGTTTCTTTAATTGGAAAACACAAGTATTGTGATGAACCCAATAGTCGTTATAATTTCGATTTTTCATACAACAGAATGTGAAAGAGTAGAAAAATGTTTGTTTAGTTTTGTAATAACTCTAAAACATTAGCTTAAAAGAAATTAACACGCAAGTGATGATTTTACGTAAAAAATTAACTTGATAAAGTTTTTATACAGGGTGGGAACTTTAAAAAAATCTCTTTCAAATGTCTTTGGCCCCCACTGGGATTAAGCGTAGGTTCGTGACTTTTTCTTTTGCAAGGCCAGGTGCGCACTTTACCTTGTATACAGAACGAACAAATATCATCTGTTTCTTCTCTCGCTAGAGGAGTTATTATTTTATTCCTTTAATAATCGTGTCCCGAAATTTTTTCAGATCTTTATATTTTGGGGTTTCTGAATCACAAAAAAATATTTTCTCATTTCCGTCGGTCTGTCCGTGGGCGCGAAAACTTGCTAATCACTCGAACAAAATAAAAAACTTTGCATTTAATTAGGATTTGTCCAGGCTCAGAACCGGCCAATAAAATTTATACAGGGCGGACACCTTAAAAACTACATTTCTGTTTTTGTCGTTTTAACTAAAATACGATTAATTTTTCAAAAATTGTGTTTCATCTATAGCTAAGGCTGTTATCGTTGATATAATTTAAGGCACTTTTGATACCGTAGATACAGGGCGGGCAACTTAAAAAATTTTTTGCTCTAACTAAGGCACTGTATATTTACCTAAGACAATACTTATTCAGTAGTTACATTCTGCATTAGTAAATTATTATTTATAAATTAGTGTTGTTTTTTCCTAGGTTTTCGGTCATTTTTTGAAAAGTGACCGAAAGCCTAGGAAAAAACATCACTAATTGTATAAAACGGTCAGGAAAACCAAAACATATTTATAAACTTTCATGTGCTACAATTATGTTACTGAAGTTTGCATCGAAGCAGCAACGAACGGAGCGGGAGCCGTAGACGTACTAACTTCTAGATAACGACAATAATGAATTATATTTGTATACTTTAATTTATGTACTATGACTTGACGTTAAGGCCTTTAATGTATTAAGAAGTTATAAAACAAACTGTAAACAATATTTCCTAAACCTTAAATATGTTATAACGTTTCGAAGATGTACCGGGAAGGCGCGAGTGCAGTATTATAGAAAACACGTAAGAGATCATATTTTCCCACTTTTCTCAAAAATACAAAAAAAGTACCTCTTTTTTATTTCTGAAAATCAAAGGTAATCCCAAAAGACACAAGAGAAAAAATTTTGAGCCATTTAAAAGTTATGGAACACTTCGAAGCAGGACCGGGAAGGTGTGAGTGCAGTATTATAGAAAACACGTAAGAGATCACATTTTCACACTTTTCTCAAAAATACGAAAAAAGTACAACTTTTTTGTTTCTGAAAATCAAAGGTTATCCTAAAAGAGAGAAAAAATTTTGAGCCATTTAAAAGTTATGGAACACTTCGAAGCGGGACCGGGAAGGCGCGAGTGCAGTATTATAGAAATCAAATAACAGATAATATTTTCCCACTTTCCTCAAAAATA
This sequence comes from Philopedon plagiatum, assembly GCA_963971165.1. Taxonomy (NCBI): domain Eukaryota; kingdom Metazoa; phylum Arthropoda; class Insecta; order Coleoptera; family Curculionidae; genus Philopedon; species Philopedon plagiatum. Next base: position 76,214,698 of record OZ020191.1, on the reverse strand, counting down.
CGAAAAAAGTACCTCTTTTTTATTTCTGAAAATCAAAGGTAATCCCAAAAGACACAAGAGAAAAAATTTTGAGCCATTTAAAAGTTATGGAACACTTCGAAGCAGGACCGGGAAGGTGTGAGTGCAGTATTATAGAAAACACGTAAGAGATCACATTTTCACACTTTTCTCAAAAATACGAAAAAAGTACAACTTTTTTGTTTCTGAAAATCAAAGGTTATCCTAAAAGAGAGAAAAAATTTTGAGCCATTTAAAAGTTATGGAACACTTCGAAGCGGGACCGGGAAGGCGCGAGTGCAGTATTATAGAAATCAAATAACAGATAATATTTTCCCACTTTCCTCAAAAATACGAAAAAAGTACCTATTTTTTATTTCTGAAAATCAAAGGTAATCCTAAAAGACACAAGAGAAAAAATTTTGAGCCATTTAAAAGTTATGGAACACTTCGATGCAGGACCATGTATGCGTCAATCCAGTATAATAGTAAATGCGGAAAACAGCATATTTTTCCATTTTTCTGAAAAATAAGGAAAAAGTACCTTTTTTATCTCTTAAAATCAAAGGCAATCCTAATAGACACAAGACAAAAACTTTTAAGCCGTTTCAATGTTAAGAAACACTTCCATTTTGGAACGTAACAAAGTGCGTACAGTAATATGGGCAAAGAGCAAGTTTGGTATACATTATTATTTTTCGCAACAATACCAAAAGAGTACCAGTATTTTATTTCGGTGGTTTTTTGCACAGCTTTCCACTTAGAACTCACCTGGTAATTTCATTAAAATAAATAAATATCTTATTCAAACACTTTTTTAAGCTTTCGCTGTTCTGTTCTGCAGTTTCACACACTGCTGTAAGGAGTTACCACTCTGGACATGCAGCGTCAATCAGATTCTGCGCCCACTATTGGCTTCCACAGGGCCTCTACCTTCCCCTGGCACTGCCGGTCTTTCTGCGTTGAGGATCACTAACTACAACTAACACATGCTCAATGTATACTTTAATATTTTATTTATAGTACTGTGTATTTTTGGACTTTGTACTGTTGTACTTATGCACTAGTTTGTAAGCCTTTGTGAGATGTAAAATATGTCAAAAATAAAGATTTTTTAAAAGTAATATTTAATTTCGAAAAAAGATAAACACTTTCAAGACCAAGTTGCCAACCTTTGCTGATGAGCAAGGGGAGGACTATGAAATCGTCATCGATTTGTAATAAACCGTAAGCAATTAGGGCGTTACCTGTTTACTCCCTCTTAGTATTCACAGCCCTATTTGGTACTGTCTAATTCTTACCTGGTTATTTGAAAAGGTATTGAAAAAATTTTCATTTTGCCTAAATTGTTGTGTGTTTATTTTTCTCTGTTGTTGTTTGTTAACAGTGCTCCTTATTTTTTATCTGTGTTTAGTACTGAAGTGGAAGCTTGTGTTGGAAAGTTAGCAGTGAACTTTACCTTTCCAAGCTAGTTTCACATTTTGTGGATTATAAAAATATTTCATCTATGGGTAAGTGCTTTTATTTTTAACATATTTATCCGTCAGTAAAACCAACACATGAATTAGTGATGGGTCTTCACTACAACTATTTCTTTTATTGTCTAATGTGGTTATAAAGGAGGAACTGCTTTTGTGTCACCTGTTGTTTTTATCATTCGAAAAAAAATCAGGAGCTGTGCTTAGACGCTACAATAACATAAATTAATTACTTAAAGGGTAATTGGTCAAAAATAAATAAAGACGTTGTTTTCGACTCACACACAATGTAAGAAATTTTTTCTCTTGTGTCTTTTAGGACTACCTTTGATTTTCAGAAACAAAAAAGAGATACTTTTTTCGTATTTTTGAGAAAAGTGGGAAATTATGATCTGTTAAGTGTTTTCTATAATACTGCACTCGCGCCTTCGCGGTCCTGCTTCGAAGTGTTCCATAACTTTTAAATGGCTCAAAATGCTTTCTGTTGTGTGTTTTAGGATTACCTTTGATTTTCAGAAAAAAAACATAGGTACTTTTTTTCGTATTTTTGAGAAAAGTGGGAAAATATGATCTGTTACGTGTTTTCTATAATATTGCATTCGCGCCTTCCCGGTCCTGCTTCGAAGTGTTCCATAACTTTTAAACGGCTCAAATTTTTTTCTCTTGTGTCTTTAGGATTACCTTTGATTTTCAGAAATAAAAAAGAGGTACTTTTTTCGTATTTTTGAGAAAAGTGTGAAAATGTGATCTCTTACGTGTTTTCTATAATACTGCACTCGCGCCTTCCCGGTCCTGCTTCGAAGTGTTCCATAACTTTTAAATGGCTCAAAATTTTTTTCCCTTGTGTCTTTTAGGATTACCCTTGATTTTCAGAAATAAAAAAGAGGTACTTTTTTCGTATTTTTGAGAAAAGTGGGAAAATATGATCTGTTACGTGTTTTCTATAATACTGCACCCGCACCTTCCGGACCTGCTTCGAAACGTTATAACATATTTAAGGTTTAGGAAATATTGTTTACAGTTTGTTTTATAACTTCTTAATACATTAAAGGCCTTAACGTTAAGTCATAATACATAAATTAAAGTATACAAATATAATTCATTATTGTCGTTATCTAGAAGTTAGTACGTCGACGGCTCCCGCTCCGTTCGTTGCTGCTTCGATGCAAACTTCAGTAACATCTACAATTTGAGTTGTTATTATAGCTACTAGTTAATGTAAGTTACGTGCTACTGTAGACTATTAAAGACAAAATAGTTTACATTTTGAAAGTTTATTATTATTTCACGACAGAGAGTCCATGTAAAGATATTTATATATTTTCAGCACTGAACTAAAGTACTGAAGTTATAAGAGTATAGGCACAACCTTCTGTCTCTCCAACAGTACGGGTTTTAAGCATCGAAATGTACTAGCGATGCTATCTTCGGGTTTCTGGGGCGCCTGTATGTTTCTTTAAACTCAGTGATGACGGCTGCAGCAGTGTTCTGTGATTTGTCAAAGGCATTTGACTGCGTGAATCACCGAATGCTGCCATGGAAGTTGGCGATGTATGGGATCAGGGGAACGGCCCCGGGGTGGCTTCGCTCGAATTTGGCGGGGCGTGTGCAGACAGTTGTATTGAATAATGACTGCTCTGAGGAGATGATTATTAAGTTTGGGGTTCCCCAGGGGTCCGTTCTGGGTCCTCTTCTTTTTTTAATCTATGTAAATCACCTGCCTCATCTGCCCATCGAGGAGGAGTTTACTGTCTTTGCTAACGACACCACCATTCTTTGGCACGGTGCAGACATTGGTGGGCTTAGAATTGATATTGGTTCTGACATGGATAAGATAAAAAAAATGGTGTGATGCAAATATGCTGTCTTTCAATGTTTCCAAATCTAATGTGTTAAGCTTTAAATGTGAAATTGGCAGTATCTCTTTGGAAAACGCAAGAATTGCATCGTCTAATTGGTGTAAGTTTTTGGGTTTGTCAATTGACAACTCACTTAAATTTCAAAACCATGTCAGTAATCTCTGTAGCAGAATTTCGTCTTACAGTTATGCGCTCAGGGTTATTTCGAATAATTTAGATTTTTGCATAATAAGAAATTATTACTATGCCCTTATAGAGTCCCATCTCCGTTATGGCATTTGTTTTTGGGGTTATTGTTCTCATTATTTGTTCCGTTCAGTGTTTCTACTACAGAAAAGGGCTTTGAGATACACGTGTAGGGGATTTCGTGATTCTTGTAGGCCTCTTTTTTTAAGGAATAAAATTTTGACACTCTGCTGCATATTTATTTTGGAATCTGTCTGTATTGTATACAGGAAGCATAAGGGCGAAATTCTCGCAACTTCCCAACACAATACGCGTCAGTTATATTTTCTTGCCTTGCCTATTCCTCACTCGGAGCAAATAAAAAATCTATAATTTATGGAGCCAAGATTGTTTTCAATCATCTTCCTCTTGGACTAAGAAGGCAGCAATGTGAGAAGTTTAGGAGGGGTATAAGAAAGTTTTTGGTCGGCAAGGCATATTATACACTGGAGGAGTTTTTTGGTTATCCACTGCAGTGACCTTGCTATTGTGTTTAAATTTGGGTTATTTATTTTAGATTTTCTGTTTTTTAGGCTACAACCCAAACTGTGATAAATTTTTGACTTCTTATTATATTTGTTTATTATAACTTATGTTTCTTGTATTTTTTACATATATTTATTCTTTAATACAATTTTATATAAAAAAAATCCCTAAAAATTATTTTAAAAAATTCCAAAAAGAGTTAAGTACCTCGATATATTCAAATAATGGATTTCATTTAGTTACTTTTTATTTGTTCTTTTAATAATTATAAACATGCTTTTTCAATAAGATTTTCTTCTTTGGACAATAAAGCTTTATTGATTTGATTGATTTGATATATAAACTGAGGACCAAGTAGGAATTTATTCTCACCTTGACAGTAATTTTGAATTATTAAAACTGATTTATTTAATTTTTTTTTAATTTCCTATATATTTTTAAAAATTGCATCGCTGACTCACCACCCTTAAAAGTTTTTTTTATCAAGCCCGAGCTTTCTAGGCTTGTTGGATAATACACTCCTGTATAGGGCGGACAACTCTAGAAAATTTAACTCAATATTTATAATATATTAATATTTTTCACATATAGCTCTGTCGCTGGCAAAACTATATGCACTTTTTATTTATTGTTTCATCAGAGTATTTTATTCAGTATTTATTTTTTACAAAATAAATCTTACTTATTCTTGTCTATTATCCTTTTTGAGTGTTCCGTGAAATGGAATCACTTCGGTGTCCGTCCGTCCGTTCGGTCACCGTCCGTCCGTCTGTCAGAGGGGACTTTCTCTGAAACTCTTCAACGTAATAATTTGAAATTTAGCACAGACATAGAGTGTGGTGACCCAATTATAGACGTGAAGAATGGGAAGATATATATATATATATATATTTATATATATATATATATATATATATATATATATATATATATATATATATATATATATACATATATATATATATATATATATATATATATATATATATATATATATATATATATATATATATATATATATATATATATGTATATATGCAGGGTGGTCAAAAAAGTTTGCAACAAATGGAAAACTTTTTTATTTGACGTTTCTCAAAAAATTTTATTCTTGAGAAAAGTTGGTGCTTGTTTCAAAACCTTTAAATACCATGACAGTTTTTCTAACATTTGCGTACTAAGGTCATAAATTATAAAAAAGTGAAAATCGCCGAAGAATAAACTACCCCTATTTTTAAAAATTGACGAAAATTTTATTTAGAAAAGTTACTTAGAATTTCATAAAAGTCCCAAATTCAAAATTTGAAGTCAAAATTGTAAAGAAAAAAGTTTCCAATATTTTTCACAATTTCATATCGCCCAAGTACGGCTCTGGCTCTTTTTATTTTTTTAAATGTGCGACTCCTATTCATGCGGCGGTAAAACATTAAAACAATAATTTTTTAAGTTTTACTAACTAGTGTTAGTGATTAATTTTTTTTATAAAATTCAACTTGTTTTTTTGTTTCAATGAGAATTTTCTGAAACAGTGTGCAACAAAAATCTCCGAAGGAGATTTAAACAAACCAGTGATACTGTAAGGAACACGAATAAAGTCTAATTGCAGCAATTTATTCCAATGTTGCTTTCTTTTGCATAAATTTGGTAAGCCATGTTGGTGTTTAGTATCCGTAAAATACCTCCCATTTGTGAATAATAAACCATATTAAAGTTTCATAAATTAATACATTTGGATTTAATTTAAGAAAATAATAATATCTTAAGCCAAATGGTGTAAACTTGTATCAGTATCTTTATTTTATCCATAATTTTAACAAAATAAACCCCTATTAGTTCACTTCTAGTTCGATTCATAGAGAATATTTTTATTAGTTGGCTTGGAATGCATTTGTTTTAAATTAGGATGGTATCTTGCCGTAGCTGTCACTTTTATAAATGAAAGTCATAAAGACGCTTTTCATAGTAAAAACAGTTTAAAATGCCAGCTTCAAATTTGTCTTTTGTGGAAAAAGCAGAAATTAAATTGATTTGTGGCGATAACTATAAAACAGTGAGAGAAGCTGCCGTTATTTTCAATATGCGCCATCCTGACAAATATGTCAGTTATAGTACCGTGCAAAGATTGTTGCAGAAGTTTAAAGAAACTGGGTCCCTGGAAAGTAGTTATAAAAAACCTCATGAAAAACTGCCAGAACAGAAGAAAATGAGTTAGCTGTTTTGCAGACTGTAGTTGAGTCACCCCAAATATCTACTCGGAAACTTTCTGACCAGGTAGGAGTAGGAGTAACATCGGTTAAGACGATATTACATAAAAACAGTTTTCGTCCATATAAACCCCAATATGTGAATAAATTATATGATACTGATTACCATCAGAGATTTGGATTTTCTGCATGGATACAGGGCCAAATAGAAGAAAATCATGATTTCCCCAACTACATACTTTTTACGGATGAATCAACCTTTACCACGAACGGTGTTGTGTGTAGCCAGAATTGTCGGTGGTGGGCAGACGTCAATCCAAATTTTGTAATTGATCATAGGGATCAAAAATATCAAAAGACCAATGTATGGTGTGGAATTTTTAATGGAGAGTTAGTGGGGCCATATTTTTTTAGAGACACTCTAAACGGAGAACGATATTATGCCTTTTTGGAATCTGTAGTCCAAGATTTTATTGAAGAGTTGCCTATAGATATTCGATTAAAGATATGGTATCAACACGACGGTTGCCCAGCGCATAGTACTGGGCAGGTTTCTAATTGGCTTGATGTCACATTTCCCCAGCAGTGGATAGGAAGGTATTCGGAATTTAACTGGCCACCTCGTTCACCAGATTTATCACCTTTAGACTTTTTTCTTTGGGGATATCTGAAGGAAAAGGTTTATAAAAATAGGCCTTTTCAAAACTTAGAAGAACTCGAAAATACAATAAGAATTTGTGCGGCAGAAATACCACGTGGTATGCTAATTTCAACACTTAATGAGTTTAGGCTGCGTACAATAAAGTGTATAGAGAGACATTGTGGTCACACTGGGACTCAACAAGGATTGTAAATAATTCTTTAATTTTTTTTATTTTTTGTTCATTATTGTTTTAACCATAAATATGACCTTGTAACAAAAAAACTATAGTGTCTTCTGATAAAATATTGTAAAATTCCTCAATATTATTATTTTGTTAAATTAAATCTAAATTTACTAATCTATAAGACTTTAATTTGGATTACGACGGACTCAAAGGTGTAAGGTATTTTACAAATACTAAAAAGCAATATGGGTAACCAAATTTATGCTAAAGGGAGCAACAGTATAGAGAAAATTGCTGCAGTAATGGTTTAGACGTGTTCCTTATAGCACAACTGGTTTAATTAAACTGCCTTTTGCGAATTTTGTTGCACACTGTTCCAGAAAATTCTCGTTGAAACAAAAAAACAAGTAGAATTTTATAAAAAAAACATTAATCATTAAAACTAATTAGTAGAACTTAACAAAAATTATTCTTTTAATATTTTTTCGTCGCATGAATAAGAGTCGCGCATTTAAAAAAATAAAACGAGCCAGAGCCGTACTCGGGCGATATAAAATTGAGAAAAATATTGCAAACTTTTTTCTTTACAATTTTAACTTGAAATTTTGTATTTGGGACTTTTATGAGATCCTAAGCAACTTTTCTAAGTAAAGTTTTCGTCAATTTTTAAAAATAGAGGTAGTTTATTCTTCGGCGATTTTCACTTTTTTATAATTTATGACCTTAGTACGCAAATGTTAGAAAAACTGTCATGGTATTTAAAGGTTTTGAAACAAGCACCAACTTTTCTCAAGAATAAAATTTTTTGAGAAACGTCAAATAAAAAAGTTTTCCATTTGTTGCAAACTTTTTTGACCACCCTGTATATATATATATATATATATATATATATATATATATATATATATATATACAGTGACCGGCAAAAATTTCGCAACATATGGGAAAAATTTTTATTAGGTGAGTATTGGAAAAACTTTTCCGGGGGATCGGTTCTGCATGTCCGATAACCTAAAAATCGATTTTGACATACGTCACGTGACCACTGGTATAGCGTCAAATTAAAAAAAAAATTGTTAATTTACAAAAAGTGAGGTTAGTTGACGAGATATCAAAAAAAGTTATTTGAAAAAATTGCTTAGAATTAAATTCTAGGTCCTTGTGCAAAATTTTAAGATTTTATTTAAAAAAATTGGAAAACTCAATTTTTTTTAAATATTTTTTTATCGATTTACAAATTTCCAGTTTTTTTCGTTTAGATAGCTTGGCTAATGTAAAGCCCATGTATCTGGATGAAAATAAACGAATGTAGTAGCTTTCTCTACAATTGACAGGACAAAATTAAAAAAAACAGGGTTTCGCCGGACGCTAGCTGTTGCAATGATTTGTATCTAGCAGCAGTGTCAAAATTTTAGAGACATTTCAATGAGATTACATTGAGAAAACCTTAATCGTCTTAAATATATCTGAAGTTCGACTTTTTGTAAAGTTAAGGGGAGTAAAATAGATAATAAACAAAAAATTACCTGTTTATTTAATCGAAATTTCATAAACGAAAACCAATGTAAGAAAAACTTAAAAGTAGTCAAATTCTGTACTAACAACATAAAAAATCATTGTTTTTCCTTGGGTGCACAAAATTTAAAACTCAGTATGACCACCATTTCTCTCCATACATACTATTGTTCTCGAGCGCAACTCTCGATTAACATTTCGGAGCATTTTACGATTTATTTGCAATACACAATTTCTAATGACATTCTCTAAATTTTGTATATTCCTAAAGGGTCGATGTTTGTACACAGAGTTCTTTAGGTATCCCCACATAAAGAAATCTAACGGAGTCAGATCTGGTGATCTCGCAGGCCACGGATTTTCAGAAAACCGTCCTATCCACTGGTTTCCAAATTCTTGATCCAGCCATCTCTTCACCTCATTTGTGGAATGAATGCTAGCTCCGTCTTGTTGAAAGTATAAATTTCTTCTTTCGGCTAATGACAAATTGTCTAAAAAGTCAGATATCTCAGTTTGTAGAAATTCTAAATATCGTTCTGAATTTAAATTGTCTCTAAAGAAAAAAGGTCCCACTATTCTGAGGTTGAAAATTCCGCACCACACATTAACCTTAAAACTATATTGGTCTTTACTCTGAATTACAAAGTCTGGGTTTTCGGTGGCCCACCATCTACAGTTTTGTGAACTGACGGTTCCGTTAGAGGTAAATGTAGCTTCATCCGAGAAAAGAACGTTCTTTGGGAAATTAAAATCTTCCTCAATCATACCCTGGAACCAGGCACAAAAATCGAAGCGGGCGTCATAATCCCTATCTTTTAATACTTGTACAAATTTAGGTTTGTACGGATGAAATTTGTTTCTTTTTAATATCCTCCGCACAGATCTTTCGTGAATGTTAGTGATCTCCGATATTTGACTAACTGCTAATTGGGGTGTTTCTGTGATCGACAAACACACATCCAGAGAACCTTCGTCACCTGTTACCGGTTTTTCATGGGAAACTTTATACTGATTTTCTACCGATCCCGTTTCTTTAAATTTATTGACTAGACGAGATACTGTGGAATAATGGAGGGATTTATCGGGGTGCCTCTCATTAAAAATTGCTGCTGTTTCTCTATGGCTTTTGTAATTATCTCCAGAAATTAAAATAATTTCTATCTTTTCCTGAAGAAGTAGTGTGGGTGCCATTTTAAGGAATAAAATATTAATAAACTTATGTAAAATATCAAACTTAGTAAGATGCGAGACATAAACCAATGACATAGGTTGAAATCAAACAAATTATAATTTGTTTGACATTTTTCTGTTGTTTTTAACCTACTAGATTATTTGGTTGTTTTAATTTCAGAGCCTGCTTTGGTAGTTTTAAGTACAACTAAATAGACCTGGTTGTTAAATTTATGTGCGAAAAATCTTAATAAAATCTTGATACAGTCATTTCATTAGATTCAAACCATTGCAACAGCGAGCGTCCGGCGAACACCTATTTTTTCGATTTTGTCCTGTCAATTGTAGAATTGTAGATCTGACTCCGTTAGATTTTTTTATGTGGGGATACCTAAAGAACCCTGTGTACAAACATCGACCCTTTAGGAATATACAAAATTTAGAGAATGTAATTATAAATTGTGTATTGCAAATAAATCGTAAAATGCTCCGAAATGTTAATCGAGAGTTGCGCTCGAGAACAACAGTATGTATGGAGAGAAATGGTGGTCATACTGAGTTTTAAATTTTGTGCACCCAAGGAAAAACAATGATTTTTTGTGTTGTTAGTACAGAATTTGACTACTTTTAAGTTTTTCTTACATTGGTTTTCGTTTATAAAATTTCGATTAAATAAACAGGTAATTTTTTGTTTATTATCTATTTTAATCCCCTTAACTTTACAAAAAGTCGAACTTCAGATATATTTAAGACGATTAAGGTTTTCTCAATGTAATCTCATTGAAATGTCTCTAAAATTTTGACACTGCTGCTAGATACAAATCATTGCAACAGCTAGCGTCCGGCGAAACCCTGTTTTTTTAAATTTTGTCCTGTCAATTGTAGAAAAAACTACTACATTCGTTTATTTTCATCCAGATACATGGGCTTTACATTAGCCAAGCTATCTAAACGAAAAAAACCGGAAATTTGTAAATCGATAAAAAAATATTTAAAAAAAATTGAGTTTTCCAATTTTTTTAAATAAAATCTTAAAATTTTGCACAAGGACCTAGAATTTAATTCTAAGCAATTTTTTCAAATAACTTTTTTTGATATCTCGTCAACTAACCTCACTTTTTGTAAATTAACAATTTTTTTTTTAATTTGACGCTATACCAGTGGTCACGTGACGTATGTCAAAATCGATTTTTAGGTTATCGGACATGCAGAACCGATCCCCTGGGAAAGTTTTTCCGATACTCTCCTAATAAAAATTTTTCCCATATGTTGCGAACTTTTTGCCGGTCACTGTATATATATACAGGGTGTTATGAAATTCACTGCATATATTGGAATGGGTAACTCCTGATATGAATTCAGATTGAATAAAAATATTCATAAATGGTGTTTCACTATAAAAAAATGTAGATATCGGCCCTCGAAAAAAAATTTTTGAGTACCTGCGCGCCACTGTCACAAATACATGACCATATAAAAAACAGCAAGAAATGTCATTTACAGAAAAATAAGCTTTTGTTTCTACGTCAGACGTTGCCAAGTTGTTTTACCATATTTCTATGTATCAAGTTTGAAAACCTAATATTTTTGTTACCTTTAAAGAAAGAACTCCTAGTAACACTAATTTCAAACAGCTAAAATATTACAACACAAACCAATACAGAGAAGTGCTCTTCAAATGAAGTGTAAAATAATAATTTTCAACTAAACGTACCTACTTATTAGCACTGGAAGTGGAAACTTTCTTCTTCACTAAATAATAGCCTGAAATGTTCAGTGTTACAGCACTGGAAACATTCTTTTTAACTAAATAATAAAGTTAATATACTTATAATAATAAGTTACAAAACTCGATTAATGTGTAAGGAATGTAAACAAAGTGATGACAAACCCAAACCAGAGAAGAATATCGAAATTATGTATTTAAAGACTTTAGTGGACGAACTAAAGAGTAAAAATGAAATTCTTCAAGAAGACAATAAACTTCTTAAAGAAAAAAATGCTTACTCGGAAAAGAATATAGAAAATTTCGAAAATTCTAACCTCCTAATAAAAATAAGCGGTATAACCAAAAATTCCGTGAAATTAGCTGCGAAAGAAACAAAAGAAGAAATTGGCATCGAACAAAACGACTTGCAACCCTAGGACCACAACAACAGTCTAGCATGACTGCAAGCCATCCCAAGAAAAAAGAAGAAAATGACAGTTGACATTAACCCTACTTTCAACCTCTTAAAAGTTTTTCTCAAACCCTTTTATTTTCCTTGATTTTCCTATGCTTTCAACGAAGTTGAACAAAAACAAATAGAAGCTTACAGTAAAAAATAAAAGAAAAAACTGGACCCAAAACTGAGACCAAACTCAATCGAAGGCAAAAAAGAGGATGCAACCACCTTGAAAGCCGCTTCATCAGGTAGCTATTCTTGGATATTTGTATCACGATTGTCTAATGACAGAAAACCTGAGGATATTGGAAAATACCTAAAATTAAAGTATAACATCGACTGTGAATGCGAACGGATAAAAACAAAGTGGAAGCAGAAATATAGTTCTTTTAAAATTGGTGTGCCCAAGTATAAAAAATCTGTCATTCTTGACGAAAATGTTTAGCCAGTTGGTATTCAAGTAAACAGTTTTTTAAACCTAAGAAGGTTAGAACCTCAACAGGGGCGAAGCCTGGTGGTAGCAAATCGTCATGTATAAAACTGCTACGTTACAATTTCCGCTCTGTGAGAAACAAGCTTCACGAGCTCGAGGCTGCCATTGCTGATTGTGACCTGGGAGTCTTATGTTTAACAGAACATTGGCTGGAACAGGAAGAAATAGATACGCTGAGCCTGCTGGATTATGTTGTCAGCGCATCTCCATCACGAAGTCAGTCACGTGGTGGTGGAACAGCTGCATCTGTCATATCTAGATAGGAAGCTGAAATGGGATGTTCATGTAGCTAATGTTTGTAAAAGACTTGGAAGTAGTGTATTTGTTTTACGAAATTTGAGTGAATGTGTTTCAATAAATACCCTGAGAACAGCATATCATGGAATGTTCCATAGTGTTATGACATATGACATTATCGCATGGAGACGGTCACCTCATGCACAAGAGTCTTTGGTCTCCAGCGAAAGGCAGTCAGAATCATGGCTGGCTTAGGGTACAGGGAGGATTGTGGGAATGCCTTTGTTCAGTTGGGAGTTCTTACCCTTCCTTCGGCTTACATCCTGCAAAGTTTGCTCTACATCAAAGACAAGGACGACCTACTGTCTTACCAAGACATACACGACCATGACACTAGGAATAAGACCAACTATGTTCCACAACACTGCAGGTTGGGTAAATGTCAGGCTCGACCAGAATATTATGCAATAAATCTGTTTAATAAGTTACCCCAAAATGTTAAAGAGCTCTCTACTCAGCAGTTTAAAATGAAGGTGAAACAGTTCCTAATAAAACATGCTTTTTACATCACAAAACAGTACTTAGATTCTAGTTTTAATATATTTTAATATTTTTATTTAGATTTTTTGATGTGTTTGTATTGTGTTCATCTCGAATTATAAATTTCAATGCATTGTATGGTCAGGAATGTTTTTATTGTCTAAATATGAAAATTATTTTATCTGTAATTGACGTGTGTAAACAATTTATTTGTAATAGCATGAATAAATGAATTTGAATAGAAAATTAAACTCTTTTAAACCACGATTGTATAGGGATATCCAAATAAAAGTGAACAGGCCTTTTTTATTTTTAAAGATGGAAAAAAATGTTAAATATGAAAGCTTTGGGGATTTTTATGGATCATGCATATATCTTATCAGCAAAATAATCGAGCATCGAATAAAAAAATCCCAAAAAAATATGATAAAAATCATACCATCCAATTTAAAATAAGCGAGAAAATTTTGTTTTATACTATATTTCTTCTATTCGATACTCAATTGTTTTGCTGATAAGATATATGAATGATTCATAGAAATCCCCAAAGCTTTCATATTTAACATTTTTTCTCATTTTTAAAAATAAAAAAGTTATAAGGCCTGTTCACTTTTATTTGGATATCCCTGTACATATTACCACGTACACAGTATATCCAATTTGAATTTACTTTCCTAAGACTGAAGCTACAGGCAGGTACACAGAAAAAAATATACAGTATTTATTTACATAAGACAGTTTTTATTATATGTATAAGTAGATTATTATTAAGGACCGTAAACAAATTAAAAAATAATACTAGGTACCTATATAAAATAAGATACATATATACCGGGCCAGGGTGTTTATTTCAACTGATATCATTATGGAGTAGGTATATTTTTCAGTAGCGTGGCCAGCTTCTAGGGGGGGGGCAGGCTATAATGGGGGCAGCAAAAAGTGATCGTATTGATAAAAAAATTATAAATTGAAAGCAGAAAAATAAGATTACAGAAATATGCGCCGCAGATGAAAATTTTGGAAGAATTGTTGTAAAAATGCTAAAAATATATAAAATAATGCAAACAAGAGGCGCCATCAAGGAGGGGGGGGGGGCAAAATGAAAATTGGAGAGCTTCCAACTATACACTACTTAGTGGTTAAAACTTAAAATGGGCACCCCGTATATAAATTTGTTTAAGGGCACAACTATAGAGATGGTAGTGACCAGTGGCATATGGTGAAATTTCAAAGTTGTATATCTCTCTTCCTACGCCTACGTACAGGACCGGTCTCAATTTTTATTGGTTTTAATAGTGAGCCCACTGGGAATGTTCTTGTAAATAAAACAAAACGTTTTGAATTTGCGAAAAAAAGTTGAATTTTTGCTTCAGTTTACCAGAACATTCCCAGTGGGCACACTATTAAAACCTCTAAATTTGGTACGGGTCCTGTAAATAGGAACAGAGATATACAACTTTGAAATTTCACCATACGCCACTGGTAGTGACCTAGGTTTTACTAGCCATTATATCTAGTTCACGATACACTTACAATGGTATGCTACGTTATGACGTCACTTCGAGGGAAAATTTTAAATTGACTAAGGCTTACCTGGGCAAATGAAATATGACAATAATATTTTAATAAACGTCAACTCAATATACTACCCGACAATAAAATGACCTGTAATATTTTAATAAACGACAACCCAATACACTACCCGACAAGAAACTGACCTGTACTTATGTACAAGGGGTGCAAGCGTCTAGTCAATTTAGGATTTTCCCTCGAAGTGACGTCATGCATACTGTTGCAAGTGTATCGTGATCTAGTTTAATAAGAAGCATGAAATGATGATGATTCCCATCCTTCAGAGCAGTAGGTGTTTCTAAAATTAAATGTAAAATTGTAACTATTTTATACTAGATGCGTACTTTTATGAAGACCACTCTTAGGTAATTATGTAGTATACGGTTTTCAGCTATTTTTGCGTTTTTTGGGAAAATTCTTTTATGGTTACATTCTACTGTCTTTCCTGATTGCAAATATAAGTGCGCACATAATAAATTATGAGCAAACCTGACCACCTTTTTGCTCACCAACCTGAGCAACAAGGTGGTCAGTTTTGCTCAGTTTTGATTGATATAGATATATATGTATCTATATCAATCAAAACTGAGCAAACCTGACCACCTTTTTGCTCAGGTTTGCTTGGGTGGTGAGCAAAAAGGTGGTCAGGTTTGCTCATAATTTATTATGTGCGCACTTATATTTGCAATCAGGAAAGACAGTAGAATGTAACCATAAAAGAATTTTCCTAGAAAACGCAAAAATAGCTGAAAACCGTATACTACATAATTACCCACTCTTATAATAAACGCACTATAAAATTGACTTATAATGGCACTAATGAGTAGGAAAAAAACTGAAAGTGAATATCCACCGCAAGTCCTATATGTCTCTTGCTTTTCTTCAGAAATTTTTTTTTAAATTCCTTCTTGTAGTTTTTCCATTTTTCCCGTAGCTGCTTACTTGTGCGTTCCACATAGCCCTCAGCAACCCATTCGGCAGCTATCTGCTCCCACATCTTGTCTTTTTCTTTGGCCAAGTTCTCTTGTTCTCTCAAATTTCTTTGTATTTTTCGACAAACTCCACGAGTGCCTCAACTTTCCCTTCCATGAAATTAACACACCTGTTTTGGATATTCACTGCATAATTCTTAGTAATAATCCTCGTAATACTCTATAACTGTTTAGAAAATAAACTCAGACAGCAACAAAAACGTAAACAAACGAAAAAGTATGGTTAATGGTTAATTCTTCTTCCTTTCTTAAAATCGATGACGCCTTTTTCCTCTTTTTAGATATATGGGCTTAGCATTTACCTCTAGTATTTCAAAGGCAATAATACAAACGCGTTCTATTTTAAATTTTCGCGCCAAATCAGCGCCACCTACAGGAAGTGACAAAGAGACAAGATATATGTTTCATGATGAAGGGAGATCGCAAGATCTGTTTTATCTAGTTTCTTTGAGTGAGTAGCGTAATAGGGTTGAAAACTAAATTTAATTTAAAACACTAATATTTACGTATTATATGGTAACGTTTGCCGGTGCAAAAGTAATTTAGCGGATCTGGTTATACTTTTGAAGTAAGTACTATGTAGTTGTGCTCAATTAGTATTTTCGTTTTGATTTTTAACTTTTCCTTGGCAGAAAGTTTAAGCTAGTAGGAATAACGCTTATATCATTAATAATAACGTAATATAGGGTGTCTTAAATATTACTTAAAACTAAGGCTACTGACAAAAAGGATTGATTTCGCACTGCCTTTTAACTATTTTTTTTTTAGTTTCTTCGTAGGAAGAGGTTAAAAAAAATTCTTAATGTCTTAAATTACGCTTAAAAACAGAAAATAAATTCTCCTTAAAGATTTAGGTCTGGCAACGTTTCAACAAATTCATTTGTTTAAAGATTTTCGCGCGCAAATTTCCGTCAAGCGCCTTGTGTACGATCAGCCAGATGCGGCGAATATAGACTGGTTTTAGGGTATTTTTGAAAATTTTTAAAATGTTCGATTTAAGACAAAAAAAGTATTGGGTATGTCTGTAGATTACCCCAGGAGTCACCCATTCCAATATATGCAGTGAATTTCATAACACCCTGTATATATATATATATATATATATATATATATATATATATATATATATATATATATATATATACACAGGGTGTTTCATTAAAGGTGATGAGGTACCATATCTCAGGAATTGATACTCCAATCCAAAAAATCTCAAGAAGGAAAGTGGCCAAGAGAAATTGCTGGAAATAATTTTTAAGTTCCTAACTCTGCCGCTAGGGGGCGTAATTGCTGTGGTTATGTAAAAAAGGACATTTTTCTGGAAAATATCCCTATAAAAGCTATCAAAAAAATATCACACTGATAATTCTACTAGAATTATTCTACATCTTTTTGGTTTAACACTTTTTGCTGTAAGATGTAAAATTAGGGCGGGAGAGGAGGGGGAAAGTCTACTGATAAAAGTGTCCATAATTTTGGTTTGTCTCAACCGAATTTGATGAACTTGGTCTCGTTTAAGAAAGGAAAGCTTGCTAATTTAAACGAAATAATAGCTGTGTTACATTGACTTTCGCGGCACTCGCTAGAGGGCGTTATTTGAAAAACTCCGTGTTTTTTCAATTTTTCGTCGAAATTTTAAATGGAATGACATAGTTATTATATCATTCGATTCGATTCGATTCGATATCTTCATTAGTTTCGGAGTTATAGCCAAAAGAATAATTAATATCCTGTTAATTAAAAAAAGCAATTGTTTTTATGGGTCCGTGGTCAAGCGTGCCATGAAAAATAAAAAAAATGTTTTTAAACTTTTTATTAAGTGTGATACCTGACAGCATATTCACGTTCCGCAAGAGGAGCATTTTCAAAACACTGAAAATATATGGCCAGCATATCGTAAGCCTCAGCGCTGGTACCAGCCATTTTTGAAAGATGCAGCACAAAAGTTGAATAGCGATAAACTCAAAATTCACAAAACATTCGAGATAAAATTTGGACAGATACTTATCAAAGATTGATTAGAGTGACATTTCAATTCATTTGCTTCCCTGAAAACCTGCCGATTAGTTTCGGAGTTATAGCCAAAAGAATAATTAATATCATGTTAATTGAAAAAAGCAATTGTTTTTCTAGGTCCGTGGTCAAGCGTGCCATGAAAAATAAAAAAAACATTTTTAAACTTTTTATTAAGTGTGTTTTTCACTTTTTATTCCATTACTAGTGCCTTTAATTTACTTACCTGTCGTATTATTAAAAAATTATCTAGTAAGCCATGAAACAAAATCGGCAGGTTTCCAGGGAAGCAAATAAATTGAAATGTCGCTCTAATCAATCTTTGATAAGTATCTGTCCAAATTTTATCTCGGATTTTTTGTGAATTTTGAGTTTATCGTTATTCAACTTTTGTGCTGCATCTTTCAAAAATGGCTTGTACCAGCGCCGAGGCTTACGATATGCTGGCCATATATTTTCAGTGTTTTGAAAATGCTCCTCTTGCGGAACGTGAATATGCTGTCAGGTATCACACTTAATAAAAAGTTTAAAAATATTTTTTTATTTTTCATGGCACGCTTGACCACGGACCCATAAAAACAATTGGTTTTTTTAATTAACATGATATTAATTATTCTTTTGGCTATAACTCCGAAACTAATGAAGATATCGAATTGAATTTTTTACATTTTCTCTTGCAAATTTATTCTACTTTTCGATTATGATATAATAACTATGTCATTCCATTTAAAATTTCGAAGAAAAATTGAAAAAACACGGAGTTTTTCAAATAACGCCCGCTAGCGAGTGCCGCGAAAGTCAATGTAACACAGCTATTATTTCGTTTAAAGTAGCAAGCCTTCCTTTCTTAAACGAGACCAAGTTCATCAAATTCGGTTGAGTCAAACCAAAATTATGGACACTTTTATCAGTAGACTTTCCCCCTCCTCTCCCGCCTTACTTTTACATCTTACAGCAAAAAGTATTAAATCAAAAAGATGTAGAATTCTAGTAGAATTATCAGCGTAATATTTTTTTGATAGCTTTTATAGGGATATTTTCCAGAAAAATGTCTTTTTTTACATGACCACAGCAATTACGCCCCCTAGCGGCAGAGTTAGGAACTTAAAAATTATTTACAGCAATTTCTCTTGGCCGCTTTCCTTCTTAGGATTTTTTTTCCAAAGCTCCTGGAGTATCAATTCCTGAGATATGGTACCTCATCACCCTTAATGAAACACCCTGTATATATATGTATATATATATATATATATATATATATATATATATATATATATATATATATATATATATATATATATATATATATATATATATATATATATATATATATCTTCCCATTCTTCACGTCTATAATTGGGTCACCACACTCTATCTCTGTGCTAAATTTCAAATTATTACGTTGAATAGTTTCAGAGAAAATCCCCTCTGACAGACGGACGGACACCGAAGTGATTCCATTTCACGGAACACTCAAAAAGGATAATAGGCAAGAATAAGTAAGATTTATTTTGTAAAACTGAATAAAATACTCTGATGAAACAATAAATAAAAAGTGCATATAGTTTTGCCAGCGACAGAGCTATATGTGAAAAATATTAATATATTATAAATATTGAGTTAAATTTTCTAGATTTGTCCGCCCTATACAGGAGTGTATTATCCAACAAGCCTAGAAAGCTCGGGCTTGATAAAAAAACTTTTAAGGGTGGTGAGTCAGCGATGCAATTGCAAGATATATATATATATATATACATATATATATATATATATATATATATATATATATATATATATATATATATATATATATATATATATATACAGGGTGATTCACGGTCGATGGTAGGTTAGACGTTTATGGAGAACGGAACGCGGGATTTTTTTGAAAATTTGGCTACGTGGGTAATTAGCTATGCTCTGTCCATCTAAAATATTTTCAGCATTGCGACGTTGCCGCTTCTATCAAAAAGTCCTAGCAACTTTATTTTTTTAAATGGAACACCCCATATATTAATAAATTTTTAGAATCGCTCTTTTATTACAATACTTTTTTGTTAATATTACCCTATACCTATCTCTATCGGTTTTCGAGATAAAAATTAGTTTGTGTTAAATATGGTCCAAAACATGGCCCTAATTACACGTAAGTAAATTAGTGCTCTCAATTCATGGAAAGTTGATATTTTGGCGGTAGTTTAGACAGACCCGGTGTATTTATTTTTCACCATGAAATCGACTCCATATCATACAGGGCGTGCTAAGATTACTATTATTTCCGTTGTTCATAAAAGGGGTCAAATGTTCGTTTTTTTAAATGAAACCCCCTGTATATTAATCAATAAATTGAAAGACGAAGAAAAACGCTTTAAGATGGTACATCATATTCCTATACCTAAATCATCAAGTTTTCTTAATAAAAGCGCTTTTTTGTGAAAAAAAAAATAAAGACTTTAATTTTAAGTAACCATGGATATCAAACATCAAAATATCAAACTTACGACATTTTGACGACTGTGTTTAAAAAAATCTCCCAAAATGAACGCAGATAATCATTATTCAAACGAAGTTCTTATGAAATTATTTATTTTACACGGACAATGTGATCAAATCATTGCCAGAACTTGCAGAAAATTTAACCAAATGTATCCTGAATTGACACAAATGAACGAAAGGAAGTTTGTAAGATTACAAAATAATTTCATTAACTATGGCTCAAATTTAAAAGCGCCTCTAACATTACCAAAACCTGTTACTTCAAATGAAGATAATATTGTCAACGTTTTGGCATATTTTTATGCATATCCAGAGGCTTCCATTCGTAGTGCAGAAAAAGATTTGGGTGTATCATATGCTTCAATACAACGAATTTTGGGAAATCACGAAATGCATCCGTTTAAATTTACTAAAGTGCAAGCCCTCAAAGCAGAAGACTTTGAACGTAGAGTGCATTTTTGCGAAACCCTTTTAATACGTATACAAGAGGATCCGGAGTTTTTGTCAAAAATCATTTGGAGCGACGAAGCAAAATTTACAAGGGATGGGATTTTTAATAGAAGAAATAAGCATTTTTGGGCTGATCATAATCCTCACGTGACAAAAGAAATGGGATTTCAAGAAAAATTTGACCTAAATGTTTTTTGTATTTTAAAAAAGCACAAAATTAGCTTTTTTATTTATGATGCCACTTTAAATGCTGAGAGATATCTCGAAATACTAAGGACGACTGTTACCGATTTCGTCGAAAATTTATCTTTAGAGGATTATAGGAATTCGTGGTTTCAACTGGACGGAGCGCCAGCTCATTGCACCCAGGAAGTTTCCAGGGTACTTTATGAAATATTTGACGATCGTTGGTTTAGGCGCTTAGGGCCGTGGGATTGGCCACCGAGATCCCCCGATCTCACGCCGCTTGACTTTTATTTATGGGGTGTTTTAAAAGAAAGAGTGTACAGTACTCCAGTGCCTACCAAAGAAGAACTGCGACGGCGAATAGTTCGGTGTATTGAAGATCTGGATCCCCATGAAATTGAAAAAGCAACTACGAGTCGCGTACAAAAGCACATACTAAAATGTTTAGAATGTAATGGACAACATTTCCAGCATTTATTGTAAAAATTTCTTATTTTGTTTACAGTTTTGTTTTTTGAACCTTCCTAATTTTGTTATTTAATTTATTTTCACATGTTAATGAAATTATTTTGTAATCTTACAAACTTCCTTTCGTTCATTTGTGTCAATTCAGGATACATTTGGTTAAATTTTCTGCAAGTTCTGGCAATGATTTGATCACATTGTCCGTGTAAAATAAATAATTTCATAAGAACTTCGTTTGAATAATGATTATCTGCGTTCATTTTGGGAGATTTTTTTAAACACAGTCGTCAAAATGTCGTAAGTTTGATATTTTGATGTTTGATATCCATGGTTACTTAAAATTAAAGTCTTTATTTTTTTTTTCACAAAAAAGCGCTTTTATTAAGAAAACTTGATGATTTAGGTATAGGAATATGATGTACCATCTTAAAGCGTTTTTCTTCGTCTTTCAATTTATTGATTAATATACAGGGGGTTTCATTTAAAAAAACGAACATTTGACCCCTTTTATGAACAACGGAAATAATAGTAATCTTAGCACGCCCTGTATGATATGGAGTCGATTTCATGGTGAAAAATAAATACATCGGGTCTGTCTAAACTACCGCCAAAATATCAACTTTCCATGAATTGAGAGCACTAATTTACTTACGTGTAATTAGGGCCATGTTTTGGACCATATTTAACACAAACTAATTTTTATCTCGAAAACCGATAGAGATAGGTATAGGGTAATATTAACAAAAAAGTATTGTAATAAAAGAGCGATTCTAAAAATTTATTAATATATGGGGTGTTCCATTTAAAAAAATAAAGTTGCTAGGACTTTTTGATAGAAGCGGCAACGTCGCAATGCTGAAAATATTTTAGATGGACAGAGCATAGCTAATTACCCACGTTGCCAAATTTTCAAAAAAATCCCGCGTTCCGTTCTCCATAAACGTCTAACCTACCATCGACCGTGAATCACCCTGTATAGTAACAAATATAGGATATACAAGGATCCACTTTACATGAATATATATCCACTTTAAAGCATCCACTCGCCCTACCAAAATCCCCCCACTCTTCACCCCACCAAATCCACCCACCCTACCACTTCCCCCCATTCTTCTCCCTACCAAATCCTACCACTCCTCTCCCCGCTACTATCCCTCTACCCATATTTAAAACAATACCGAATGATTTTCTTGTTAGTTATGTATCCTCAGTGGTTACTCGAATAAGCTTCGATATTATATTAAGGTATCATTGTTTAGTTTGCAAAAACCTAATTGTTCAGAGTAATAGTGCTTGTATACAGTATTGTGCAAAGTGTTGTGAGACCAGTTAAAATATCCCAAGAATTGTTGAATAAGTATCAGTCTTTTTTGCTTTTTTTGTTCAGTTCTCAAGATGTATCAGTGCAGCGAATGCAACAAGAGTTTTACTCATCAATCGAACGTGTATAGACATAAAAAAGAATCGTGTCCCACGAGACCATCTTGTTCGCGAGAAAAAAGAAAAACCAACACTCATTTATGTGATGTACCGATGAAAAGACCCAAAGTAGAAGATGACGAACAACCCCCCATACCTAAACTTACTTTATCACGATGTAAAGATTGTAATACTTGGTATATAAAAAATAAACTTGCTGCGCATTTACGGTCAAACCTACATAAAAGTGCACTTAAAAGTGACGATGAAGTGAAAATTTTAACTTCCGCGTTTAAAAACGGGATTGTGTCCTACATGTTGCTTCCATCGAAAAAATATGTAGATATTGAAGAATTTTTGTTGAAGTACAACAAAAGTTTATAAGTTTACTTTCCGAACAGTTAGTTAAGCATAAAAGTGTTAAAATTAATGTAGAACTATTTGGACAATATCTATTACAAACAAAACAGACAATCGAAACTAAATCGTTTAATACGAAAAATAAGATCATAACTTCAACAACAGATTTATCTGATATTTATAAGAAGTTTTTTTCAGAAATAAAAGAAAAAGTTTCAATATTCACAGAAAATGGTTCAGGATGGGCGTTGGAAAAAATATTACATTTGGAGCTTAATATAAATAAATTTAATCCAATTAGAGCTTCATCCTATATACCATTACCAAAACAAATTTCAAATAAACGAGGTGTTATTAACATCAAAAATAATGATTCACACTGTTTCGGATGGAGTGTGATAAGTGCATTATTTCCAGCTGAAATTAATGTTGATAGAACAACCCTAATTTTTTTAATTTTTTAAATTTTAAAGGAATTGAGTTTCCTGTAAAGTTGAAAGATATACATAAATTTGAAACTCTTACAGCGGGTTGCACAAAACTTTTAATCAAGTAGTAAATTTAATTGACGTTTAGAGTCATATTTGGCAATGACGTTAGCATAAGTGCTGTCACATTACAAGTGCCTTATTAGTTTAATTCGTGATTAGATTGTTTGTGCAACCCGACGTTAAACACATATCTGTAAATGTTTACGGTTTGGAGAGTGTTTATGAAGATAATAAATTAAAATATGATGTAGTTGGTCCTCTTCATTATACCAATAAAAAACTTCCAGTACATATTTTGTTGTTGATAAGTGAATGTGAAAACAATCATTATTGTTGGATTAAGGATATGTCAAGATTAGTGTCATCTCAGATTAATAAAACAGACCATAAAAAATATTTTTGAAATGGATGTTTAATTTATTTTACATCAATGAAATGACTTGAAGAGCATCAATTAAATGATTGTAATCATTTGTTTAAAAAAGTTCCTACCAATGACATTAAAATAAATAAGTACGGTCAGCATATACCAGAAAATATTGTACAGTTTGAAAATTTTCAAAAACATTTAAAAGTTCCATTTGTTATATACGCAGACTTTGAATGCTTTTTAAAACCTTTACAGCATCAAGAACCAGGAAACGAACAGAATTCTTATACGTTAAATACATTTAAACACGAACGGTACGCCTTTTGCTATTTTATTAAGTGCTCATATGACGATTCTTTATCAGTATTAGATTCATATTTTGGTTTAGATGCGGATGTTGAAGTTTGTAAAGGAATTGAAGGTCTAATACATAGAATTTCTAATGAACATCTTAAAAATGTAGTGAAAATGCTTCCTTTATCAGATGAGGAAGAACTAGCTTATAAAAATAGCACAATTTGTCATAATATGTAATAAAAAAGTTGAAGAAAATGAAAAAGTCAGGGATCACGATCATTTAACTGGTAAATTTCGAAATATAGATCACAGTATCTGCAATCTAAATTTCAAAATACCAAATTTTATACCCATCTTTTTACATAATTTAACTGGTTATGATAGTCATTTATTCGTTAAACAACTGTGTTGTGAAGAAGATAACATTGATGTACTTGCACAAACTAAAGAAAAATATATTTCATTTTCAAAATCCATATTAGTTGATAAAGTAAAACATAAATACAATAAAGAAAGAAATATTTTTATAAAAATAAGATTTTTAGATTCATTTCGTTTTGTTAGTTCCTCTTTGGAAAAGCTTGGTGAAAGCTTGGAACCAAATCAGTGCATTGAGATTAAAAAACATTTTGAAGATCCTAACCAGTTTAATGAAATTCGAAAAAAAGGTGTTTACCCTTATTCTTATGTTGATTCTTTCGAAAAATTACATGAAAATCAACTTCCAAGTATTGATCATTTTTATGATAAACTTAAGGATGAACCCATAAATCCTTCAGATTACAACAGAGCAATAGATATCTGGAACTTGTTTAATTGTCAACATCTTATGGATTACACTAAAATTTACTTAATATCCGATGATATAATTAACAGATTTTTTTGAAGCATTTCGAAGTATATCTCTGAATAATTTTAAGCTAGATCCTACACAATATTATACATTTCCTGGTCTAAGTTGGGAAGCAACGTTAAAAATAACTAATGTGAAATTAGAATTATTAACAGACATAGATATGATACATTTCTTTAAAAATGATGTAAGAGGTGGTGTCTGCCATTGCAGCGTTCGGAAAGCTGAAGCTAATAATACATTCTTGGAAAATTATGATCCAAGCAAACCGAATTCATTTATTTTGGATGCCACTAACTTGTATGGACATGGTATGAGGCAATGTCTCCCCGTAAGTGATTTTACTTGGATGACGAAGGAAGAAGTAGATGATCTTGATGTACGAACTATACCTGACAATGCAGAATATGAGTATGTTTTGGAAGTAGATTTAAAGTATCCTCAACGTTTATATCAAGAACACAATGAACTACCCTTTTTGGCTGAAAATACTTGCGCACCAGGTTCAAAACAAAAGAAATTAATATGCAATTTAAACCATAAAGGAAAATTTGTTATTCATTACCGAAATCTGAAACAGGTGCTTCAAAATGGATTAAAATTAACTAAAATTCATAGAGTTATAAAATTCAAACAAGCAGCATTTCTAAAACAGTACATCGATTTAAATACCGAAATGAGAAACAAATCTAAAAATATGTTGGAAAGGGATACATATAAATTATTTAATAATGCCAATTACGGTAAATCTTTAGAAAACATTGACAAGCGAAGTAGTTAGTTTTCACAGTTTCTAGATCAATCCAAATCCAAAATCCAATTCCCCCCACTCTTCGCCAATCCAAATCCAAAATCCCCCCACTCTTCACCCCACCAAAATCCCCCCACTCTTCACCCCACCAAAATCCCCCCACTCTTCACACTACCAAAATCCCCCCACTCTTCACCCCACCAAAATCCCCCCACTCTTCACACCACTCCTCCCCGCTCCCCTCTCCGCTCCCCTCTCCGCTCCCCTCTCCTCTCAGGAGCTTAAAACCATTCCACAACACACACTCTTCACACTACCAAATCCTACCACTCTTATATCAAATCCATTCCTCCTACCCGCCACACCACTTTAATTCTCAATATTTGCAGTATTTAACACGATTCACAACGATGTCTGTAGCAGTCCCTATTGATTATCCATGGGACACAGAACATTGCGAAAGCTATAATCCACAAGAGTACATAGAAAACAATTTAATAATAACAAATCCACCTCCCAATCTATCTAAGAGTGCTAAAAAAAAGTTTCGAACTCAACAGAGAAAGAAAGTTCAAGAATTGGAAGCAAAAAAGGAAAAGACTGCAAAAAAACTATGTCTTGTCCAACAGCAAATGTAATGTTTAGTCATGTAAGCGGAAAGAAAACCTTGATAGATTTTACTACAGAAGAACTAGAAATGTTACCTTTGGAATATCTAATTAATTATGCAGATCCTTTGGAACTCTTGGATGTATGGGGAAAATTACCAATGTCTTATAAATCAAGTTTTGATCTTCAAATTAAATTGCCATGTTTTATACATTACAATCGTCCTGACTGGAGCACACAATTCGATGGTCCTCCTGTATCCCAGAAATCATGTTTCATGTGCTATAGAAACATAAAGTAGACTAATGTAGACATATTGTTATTTTTGTTCAAAAGTAAACCTGTATTTTAATAAATGTTTTATAAATGTCAAACAAATAATTAGAAGTATTATTCATTAATCCATGGATTTACAGCATCCCACCACCACCAAATCCCCCCACTCTAAATCGTTAAACATCATTACACAAAGCTTCACTCATTTCATCGTATTACAGCGCGTTACTCAAAAGGGTAAGTGCGGTTAAAACGCAAGTGTTGTACTAATTCGAACAATACACAGGTCAATACAGACCCCATATGTAGAGCGGTAGACCCGCCCAAAACAACAAATTTTTTATTTGTGGCTTCACTATTGGAGTTATATTCTTAAAAGTGGGTGGGTTGGAATGTACACACTAAAGTATATCTCCTAACACTCCGTGCGCATGTCTAGCACGCTCGGTGTGCGCGTGGTACGCATTTTGGTCTACTGCGCATATAAAAAAATGGCGGCTCAAAAAAAAAAAAAAAAAAAATGGCGGTTGAAAAAAAAAAAAAATAAAAAAATGGCGGCTCAAAAAAAAAAAAAAAAAAAAAGCTTTTTTATATTTTTCGTTTTTTTACATCTGCGCAATAGAGATGCGCATGGGCATGCCCCGCCCACACGGATTCTCTTTATATTCTCTCTTCGCTTCTCGTTCTGCAGTCGCATCTTCAGCTCGACAGTTGTGTCTTCTCCTTGTTACCTATATATCCTCAGCGGTTAGTTAGCGTTGATATTATATTAATTGTTTAGTTTGCAAAAACAGTATTGTACAAAGTGTTGTGAGACCGGTGAAAATATCCCAAGAATTTTTACAAAAGAACTGCTTTTCTGCTTTTTTGTTCAGTTCTCAAGATGTATCAGTGCAGTGAATGCAACAAGAGTTTTATTCATCAATCGAACGTGTATAGACATAAAAAAGAATCGTGTGCCATGAGGCCATCTTGTTCTCGCAAAAAAAGGAAGGCTAATACCCAGGTATGTGATGTATCCATGAAAAAAGCTAAAATAGAAGATATTAAAGAAGACAGACCTCCAATACCTAAACTTACTTTATCGCGATGTAAAGATTGTGATACTTGGTATATAAAAAATAAACTTGCTGCGCATTTACGTTCAAACCTACATAAAAGTGCACTTAAAAGTATATTATTAAGTATATTGTTAGTAGTGTTTCTATGTTCAATAGATATGATATTATTCAAAGTATATTTGTATTATAAATAAAATTCAATAATAAAAAACATATCTACCATTGTACAGTATAAGTTAAGATTATATTATTTCAATAAAACTTCAATAGTGACACAGGAATGGAATCAGTTGTATAGAAAATCTTGTATAGAAGAATGTAATTCAAATGTGTGTCTAGTATTATTAAGTATATTGTTAGTAGTGTTTCTATGTTCAATAGGATATATATTATTCAAAGTATATTTGTATTATAAATAAAATTCAATAATAAAAACATATATATAATAATGGTTTTTATTCATAACAATACCTATAATTATATAACAATTTTACGTTTGCTAATGCACAATGCCATGGATTCACATTTTTGTGAAAATAACATTCTGGAATTTTCTTAAATTTTCCTTAATTTTATTAAATTATTATAAATTAATTAATTATTTTAAATAATTATTAAAATTACTTAATTTTGGTTCTTGGGCAATAGGAATAGCGTATATGAAATCTTCATCCAAAAACTTTTTTAAGAAGTTTATTTTTTCATTCCCTTTCACGTAAATTTTGGGCGATTGGTAAACTTCTAACATATGCTTTAAAATATTATCAATTTCATTAAGTTCTATATTTCCAAATTCCCATTTTAGTCCATGATACTCTTCGCCCCATTTAACCATTTTGAGATCGAGAGCAGATAACATATTTTTTTGAAATGGTGATTTAAACAGATAATTTGAGCAACGAATACCATCATAAATCGCTAATTCTTTTGGAATGTATCCAAAGGAACTGTTATATCCTTGAATGTCGATAAAAAGTTCTGTCTTACACTCATTCATGGTTAGTCGCTAAATGATGTTTAAATCTATAAGATTAGTGTTTAAATCCCCCCACCACTCTTACTACTCCCCACTACCACGCTTATTATCCCCACTACCACGCTTGCTTATTTAAGCACTCACCCACAGTTCTACAACCATTATTTCAAGCAAGCATCTGAAAATGTATCAACCAACAGGAAACCAACAAGAGTTTAGTAACAAGCGCAATGTAGCTCTCGTCAATGAAACAATTTACTACATTAACAAATCCAAATCCAAATGGGTCAGCATTGGATTTTCCTTAGAGAGAAAATATATTCCTGTTGTTAAACTCTGTGGATACAAATATAATCAAAATGTCACTTTTAATGAAGATCAATGGATCTCCTTCCTAAATAATCAAGGAATTATGATGAGCTTTATTTATTCCAACAACACCGGGTGGCAACCCATGAAGGGAAATGGTTATGAGATTCACTTTGTGTTTATTGGGGATGCAAGAATTATCAAGATTACACAAGATGGAGGTAATGAGGTATTCCTAGCTGGTGATACCATAAATGAATTAGTAAACTTGGCAAATTTAATCAAATATCGTGTTGATATCTTAAAAAACCAGGAATTTTCCAAATATTACAATATTTTAGTTAGTGGAATCTCTATGAAAAATGGCGATTTGTTAAAAAATGTATATGATGTTATTTCACCTATGGAAAATAGTTTAAATGTTTGCTGTGTTTTAGAATTATTAAACTTTTACTCAGATTGTGTTCTGGAGGATGTAGAAACATTCGTATGTAATGAATTTGTAAAAAGTTGTAGTGAAAATAAAAATGTATAGGTATATTTTTCTTTTTATTCCGCCCACCTCCTAAATTAATTTTTAAAGCTCTGAACTTACTTTAAGTGTCACATACTCATACAAGATGTGGTTAGCATATACATCTCAACGAGTAGCATATAACCTAACAAGCGCTATAGATAATCTATCACAACACTTTAGTAACTTAAAATTTGATGCTGTCCATGAAGCCGAGTATGGATTCGAAAGATTTTATACGTATGAGGAATGTATGGATATGGCTAGAAAATATGAAAAAGCAGCAGAAGCCTGTAACATATATTTTCATACTTCTGATCTCTCTTATGTTAACCGGGTGGCAACCCATGAAGGGAAATGGTTATGAGAATCACTTTGTGTTTATTGGTGTTGCAAGAATAATTAAGATTACACAAGATGTTGGTAATGAAGTATTCCTAGCTGGTGATACTATAAATGAATTAGTGAACTTGACAAATTTAATCAAATATCGTTTTGATATCTTAAAAACCAGGAATTTTCCAAATATTTCAATATTTTAGTTAGTGGAATCTCTATGAAAAAATGGTGATTTGTTAAAAAATGTATATGATGTTATTTCACCTATGGAAAATAGTTTAAATGTTTGTAGTGTTTTAGAATTATTAAACGTTTATTCTGATTGCGTTGTGGAGGATGTAGAAGCGTTCGCATGTAGTGAATTTGTAAAGACTTGTATTGAAAAATAAAATTTTAAAATATATTTTTCCTTTTTATTCCTCCCACCTCCTATTCCTCCCACCTCCTATCCTAAATTAATATTTAAAGCTCTGAACTTATTTTAAGTCTCACATACTCATACAAGATGTGGTTAGCATATACATCTCAACGAGTAGCATATAACCTAACAAGCGCTATAGAGAATCTATCACATGACTTTAGTAACTTAAAATTTGATGCTGCCCATGAAGCCGAGTATGGATTCGAAAGATTTTATACATATGATGAATGCATGGATATGGAAAGAAAGTATGAAAAAGCTGCAGAAGCCTGTAACATATATTTACATACTTCTGATTTAAAGTCTTTTCTGCAAACCATAAAGGAAATGGGATTTGAGGAGCATTTGGGTGAAGTAAAACAGTTTATTCCACAAGACATCATTGAAGAAATATTTGAAACCTAATTTATATCAAATAAAAAACTTTATTTCATTTATGTGTGTTATTCAATCATTAAATAATTATTATATAAATTGTATACATTAGTAAGTGCACATATACATGGTGATTTAGAATGATAAAAACAATGAGCTTCTCCTTCTTGTAACGATGGATTTTCATCAAGTTCCATGACTGGTTTTAATGAATATTTTCGAATGTATTCGGATTTCTCTCTCCTTTTTACTACCTCTCCTATGCCACCTCTCTCTTATGCTACCTCTCTCTTATGCTACCTCTCTCTTATGCCACCTCTCCCTACCACCTCTCTTTCTTATGTTACTTTCTCGCTCTCTCCCTATGCTACTTCTTGCATACAAGCTGCCGTTTTACCATTTGTTTCTAACATTACATAGTTCTAACGTATAAAAAAGAATGTACAAAAAGGTATAAAATGTCTATTTTTTCTGAATTTGGTTTCAGATTTTTCCAATTTATCTTTATAATATTGTTTATTACCTATACCAAATTTAAATTAGATTTATCAGCCACATCGCCAGCTAAAAGCTTGGTTTTTCTCTTCCGAGCCAGAAAACTATTTCTTCCATGCCTAATTACACACTCTTTATGTTTCCCAACTAATACCTCCAAATGAGAGCCATTCGACTTATCATTAACTCAGTCCTCCCAAGGAAACTCTCTTATTTATTTTCTATCGATACTTGCACGGATTTTGCTTTGAAGACCTCACCGCTATAATTATCATCCTTAATTGTTTATAATAGAACAACAAAAGGCGTGTTACGTATGCAAGGACCTCCAGATTATGGATCAAAATTGTCTGCAGACGTTTTTCCCTGCCCCATCCCAATCTTCAATCCTTTAAATCCTGTGTCAATAGATCACATTTTCCTTCTCTCTTCAGACTCCCACGACACATTAGTACTTATGCTTGAAGTTTTCGTGGACTGTCTCAGATAAAAAAGCCAAGTGTTTCACCTTTATTTGTGAAAAGACAATATTTTGATGTGGAATAAATAATGCATTTTTGATCTTTTTCTAAGACCGATATCTTTCAAAAATCTTGCTCTTGATGGTAGTTTTCGACTGAACAAAATCCTGGCAACGCATAACTGGTCAACTAGAACACCTTACTTTAAACCAATACTAAATCTAAACTTTCCTAGTGAATCTGAACGTTTATGTCGACAACACCAAAAAAGTATTAATCCAGTACACTTTGACGCTAAGAAATGAAACATCCTTTAAAGCTATTTTTAATAAATTTGATCTTAGATCGGTACACTTAATTGTAGCAGCTCGAAAAGGTGGATTAAAACTTTGTTCTTTAACTTGATGCATCCCAGAATAATATAATGACAACTTGTGTTACTATCTTTATTTAACCCATCAGTGTACATCTTACCTAGTAAAAACATTATTGAATTCACAACTAAAACTATTAATAAAACTCAATTCCAAGTTGCTCCAGTTCTCTTAAAATACTCATAATTTTGGGTGTATTAATGCCATCCGTATTATTCTCTTCCAAACATCGAAATTGGTCTATCATGTCATTGACATCTGTATACTCTAGGATAGGACTCTCCGTCTAACTTCCTGAAGCCCTCCTCCCCATTTTTCTACTTCGTAGTTCCCATCGCTAGTGTCTTCGATTAATTTTCCCCTTTGGATTTCGTTTTGAAATTTTAAAAATTTTAAATATTTCGTATTTTTCTTTTTAGCCACTATATTATTCAATTCTTTATCAGTGCTTCGGGGAGGAAATAGCTTTTTAATAATATTTACATACTTCCAACCAGACGATGAACTAATGCGTTCACACCGTTTAAAGTTTCTTTTGTGGGCATTTGTTAGAACTAAAATGTTTCTATATTGTAAGAGGTCGTTATCGGTGTACTCTACAGGGTGTTCCTCAGTCAGGAGATTTAGGAGGCCATCTGTTAACTTAAACTCTTTCTCACTAATAATTAGAGTATTTCCTTTAAAAACAGCTGGCACATTTCCAAGAAACCAACTAGAGCACACCTCCCGAAAACCAAACACGTTTTTATTTGACATTTCCATCAACTTTAAAGTTATTTTGCTGATAACCATCTTATCTCTTTAACATCTAACTTGATAATGAAGCTTTCTTAGTGATAGTAGGATATTTATTAACACGTAATGGCGTCGTAAAATAGACGTAACATAGACGTAACATAGACGTAACATAGACGTAACAGAGACGTAACATAAACGTAAAATGGTATATCACCTGTTTTTACCTGGTTTTCAGCTGGTTTTAGCTGTTTTAGCTGGTTTTTACCTGTTTTTAGCTGTTTTTAGGAAGAGTCCTTTCTACCAGTTAAAAAAATAGAATATTTCTTAACGAGGGAGAAAACACAATTTACACTCGTGTAGCATCATCCCGAGCCGAAGGCGAGAGATGATCGAACGCCACACTCGTGTGGCATCATCCCGAGCCGAAGGCGAGGCATGATCGAACGCCACACTCGTGTGGCATCATGCCACACGAGTGTAAATTGTGTTTTCTCCCTCGTTAAGAAATATTCTATTTTTTTAACTGGTAGAAAGGACTCTTCCTAAAAACAGCTAAAAACAGGTAAAAACCAGCTAAAACAGCTAAAACCAGCTGAAAACCAGGTAAAAACAGGTGATATACCATTTTACGTTTATGTTACGTCTCTGTTACGTCTATGTTACGTCTATGTTACGTCTATGTTACGTCTATTTTACGACGCCATTACGTGTTAATAAATATCCTACTATCACTAAGAAAGCTTCATTATCAAGTTAGATGTTGAAGAGATAAGATGGTTATCAGCAAAATAACTTTAAAGTTGATGGAAATGTCAAATAAAAACGTGTTTGGTTTTCGGGAGGTGTGCTCTAGTTGGTTTCTTGGAAATGTGCCAGCTGTTTTTAAAGGAAATACTCTAATTATTAGTGAGAAAGAGTTTAAGTTAACAGATGGCCTCCTAAATCTCCTGACTGAGGAACACCCTGTAGAGTACACCGATAACGACCTCTTACAATATAGAAACATTTTAGTTCTAACAAATGCCCACAAAAGAAACTTTAAACGGTGTGAACGCATTAGTTCATCGTCTGGTTGGAAGTATGTAAATATTATTAAAAAGCTATTTCCTCCCCGAAGCACTGATAAAGAATTGAATAATATAGTGGCTAAAAAGAAAAATACGAAATATTTAAAATTTTTAAAATTTCAAAACGAAATCCAAAGGGGTAAATTAATCGAAGACACTAGCGATGGGAACTACGAAGTAGAAAAATGGGGAGGAGGGCTTCAGGAAGTTAGACGGAGAGTCCTATCCTAGAGTATACAGATGTCAATGACATGATAGACCAATTTCGATGTTTGGAAGAGAATAATACGGATGGCATTAATACACCCAAAATTATGAGTATTTTAAGAGAACTGGAGCAACTTGGAATTGAGTTTTATTAATAGTTTTAGTTGTGAATTCAATAATGTTTTTACTAGGTAAGATGTACACTGATGGGTTAAATAAAGATAGTAACACAAGTTGTCATTATATTATTCTGGGATGCATCAAGTTAAAGAACAAAGTTTTAATCCACCTTTTCGAGCTGCTACAATTAAGTGTACCGATCTAAGATCAAATTTATTAAAAATAGCTTCAAAGGATGTTTCATTTCTTAGCGTCAAAGTGTACTGGATTAATACTTTTTTGGTGTTGTCGACATAAACGTTCAGATTCACTAGGAAAGTTTAGATTTAGTATTGGTTTAAAGTAAGGTGTTCTAGTTGACCAGTTATGCGTTGCCAGGATTTTGTTCAGTCGAAAACTACCATCAAGAGCAAGATTTTTGAAAGATATCGGTCTTAGAAAAAGATCAAAAATGCATTATTTATTCCACATCAAAATATTGTCTTTTCACAAATAAAGGTGAAACACTTGGCTTTTTTATCTGAGACAGTCCACGAAAACTTCAAGCCTAAGTACTAATGTGTCGTGGGAGTCTGAAGAGAGAAGGAAAATGTGATCTATTGACACAGGATTTAAAGGATTAAAGATTGGGATGGGGCAGGGAAAAACGTCTGCAGACAATTTTGATCCATAATCTGGAGGTCCTTGCATACGTAACACGCCTTTTGTTGTTCTATTATAAACAATTAAGGATGATAATTATAGCGGTGAGGTCTTCAAAGCAAAATCCGTGCAAGTATCGATAGAAAATAAATAAGAGAGTTTCCTTGGGAGGACTGAGTTAATGATAAGTCGAATGGCTCTCATTTGGAGGTATTAGTTGGGAAACATAAAGAGTGTGTAATTAGGCATGGAAGAAATAGTTTTCTGGCTCGGAAGAGAAAAACCAAGCTTTTAGCTGGCGATGTGGCTGATAAATCTAATTTAAATTTGGTATAGGTAATAAACAATATTATAAAGATAAATTGGAAAAATCTGAAACCAAATTCAGAAAAAATAGACATTTTATACCTTTTTGTACATTCTTTTTTATACGTTAGAACTATGTAATGTTTGAAACAAATGGTAAAACGGCAGCTTGTATGCAAGAAGTAGCATAGGGAGAGAGCGAGAAAGTAACATAAGAAAGAGAGGTGGTAGGGAGAGGTGGCATAAGAGAGAGGTAGCATAAGAGAGAGGTAGCATAAGAGAGAGGTGGCATAGGAGAGGTAGTAAAAAGGAGAGAGAAATCCGAATACATTCGAAAATATTCATTAAAACCAGTCATGGAACTTGATGAAAATCCATCGTTACAAGAAGGAGAAGCTCATTGTTTTTATCATTCTAAATCACCATGTATATGTGCACTTACTAATGTATACAATTTATATAATAATTATTTAATGATTGAATAACACACATAAATGAAATAAAGTTTTTTATTTGATATAAATTAGGTTTCAAATATTTCTTCAATGATGTCTTGTGGAATAAACTGTTTTACTTCACCCAAATGCTCCTCAAATCCCATTTCCTTTATGGTTTGCAGAAAAGACTTTAAATCAGAAGTATGTAAATATATGTTACAGGCTTCTGCAGCTTTTTCATACTTTCTTTCCATATCCATGCATTCATCATATGTATAAAATCTTTCGAATCCATACTCGGCTTCATGGGCAGCATCAAATTTTAAGTTACTAAAGTCATGTGATAGATTCTCTATAGCGCTTGTTAGGTTATATGCTACTCGTTGAGATGTATATGCTAACCACATCTTGTATGAGTATGTGAGACTTAAAATAAGTTCAGAGCTTTAAATATTAATTTAGGATAGGAGGTGGGAGGAATAGGAGGTGGGAGGAATAAAAAGGAAAAATATATTTTAAAATTTTATTTTTCAATACAAGTCTTTACAAATTCACTACATGCGAACGCTTCTACATCCTCCACAACGCAATCAGAATAAACGTTTAATAATTCTAAAACACTACAAACATTTAAACTATTTTCCATAGGTGAAATAACATCATATACATTTTTTAACAAATCACCATTTTTTCATAGAGATTCCACTAACTAAAATATTGAAATATTTGGAAAATTCCTGGTTTTTAAGATATCAAAACGATATTTGATTAAATTTGTCAAGTTCACTAATTCATTTATAGTATCACCAGCTAGGAATACTTCATTACCACCATCTTGTGTAATCTTAATTATTCTTGCAACACCAATAAACACAAAGTGATTCTCATAACCATTTCCCTTCATGGGTTGCCACCCGGTTAACATAAGAGAGATCAGAAGTATGAAAATATATGTTACAGGCTTCTGCTGCTTTTTCATATTTTCTAGCCATATCCATACATTCCTCATACGTATAAAATCTTTCGAATCCATACTCGGCTTCATGGACAGCATCAAATTTTAAGTTACTAAAGTGTTGTGATAGATTATCTATAGCGCTTGTTAGGTTATATGCTACTCGTTGAGATGTATATGCTAACCACATCTTGTATGAGTATGTGACACTTAAAGTAAGTTCAGAGCTTTAAAAATTAATTTAGGAGGTGGGCGGAATAAAAAGAAAAATATACCTATACATTTTTATTTTCACTACAACTTTTTACAAATTCATTACATACGAATGTTTCTACATCCTCCAGAACACAATCTGAGTAAAAGTTTAATAATTCTAAAACACAGCAAACATTTAAACTATTTTCCATAGGTGAAATAACATCATATACATTTTTTAACAAATCGCCATTTTTCATAGAGATTCCACTAACTAAAATATTGTAATATTTGGAAAATTCCTGGTTTTTTAAGATATCAACACGATATTTGATTAAATTTGCCAAGTTTACTAATTCATTTATGGTATCACCAGCTAGGAATACCTCATTACCTCCATCTTGTGTAATCTTGATAATTCTTGCATCCCCAATAAACACAAAGTGAATCTCATAACCATTTCCCTTCATGGGTTGCCACCCGGTGTTGTTGGAATAAATAAAGCTCATCATAATTCCTTGATTATTTAGGAAGGAGATCCATTGATCTTCATTAAAAGTGACATTTTGATTATATTTGTATCCACAGAGTTTAACAACAGGAATATATTTTCTCTCTAAGGAAAATCCAATGCTGACCCATTTGGATTTGGATTTGTTAATGTAGTAAATTGTTTCATTGACGAGAGCTACATTGCGCTTCTTACTAAACTCTTGTTGGTTTCCTGTTGGTTGATACATTTTCAGATGCTTGCTTGAAATAATGGTTGTAGAACTGTGGGTGAGTGCTTAAATAAGCAAGCGTGGTAGTGGGGATAATAAGCGTGGTAGTGGGGAGTAGTAAGAGTGGTGGGGGGATTTAAACACTAATCTTATAGATTTAAACATCATTTAGCGACTAACCATGAATGAGTGTAAGACAGAACTTTTTATCGACATTCAAGGATATAACAGTTCCTTTGGATACATTCCAAAAGAATTAGCGATTTATGATGGTATTCGTTGCTCAAATTATCTGTTTAAATCACCATTTCAAAAAAATATGTTATCTGCTCTCGATCTCAAAATGGTTAAATGGGGCGAAGAGTATCATGGACTAAAATGGGAATTTGGAAATATAGAACTTAATGAAATTGATAATATTTTAAAGCATATGTTAGAAGTTTACCAATCGCCCAAAATTTACGTGAAAGGGAATGAAAAAATAAACTTCTTAAAAAAGTTTTTGGATGAAGATTTCATATACGCTATTCCTATTGCCCAAGAACCAAAATTAAGTAATTTTAATAATTATTTAAAATAATTAATTAATTTATAATAATTTAATAAAATTAAGGAAAATTTAAGAAAATTCCAGAATGTTATTTTCACAAAAATGTGAATCCATGGCATTGTGCATTAGCAAACGTAAAATTGTTATATAATTATAGGTATTGTTATGAATAAAAACCATTATTATATATATGTTTTTATTATTGAATTTTATTTATAATACAAATATACTTTGAATAATATATATCCTATTGAACATAGAAACACTACTAACAATATACTTAATAATACTAGACACACATTTGAATTACATTCTTCTATACAAGATTTTCTATACAACTGATTCCATTCCTGTGTCACTATTGAAGTTTTATTGAAATAATATAATCTTAACTTATACTGTACAATGGTAGATATGTTTTTTATTATTGAATTTTATTTATAATACAAATATACTTTGAATAATATCATATCTATTGAACATAGAAACACTACTAACAATATACTTAATAATATACTTTTAAGTGCACTTTTATGTAGGTTTGAACGTAAATGCGCAGCAAGTTTATTTTTTATATACCAAGTATCACAATCTTTACATCGCGATAAAGTAAGTTTAGGTATTGGAGGTCTGTCTTCTTTAATATCTTCTATTTTAGCTTTTTTCATGGATACATCACATACCTGGGTATTAGCCTTCCTTTTTTTGCGAGAACAAGATGGCCTCATGGCACACGATTCTTTTTTATGTCTATACACGTTCGATTGATGAATAAAACTCTTGTTGCATTCACTGCACTGATACATCTTGAGAACTGAACAAAAAAGCAGAAAAGCAGTTCTTTTGTAAAAATTCTTGGGATATTTTCACCGGTCTCACAACACTTTGTACAATACTGTTTTTGCAAACTAAACAATTAATATAATATCAACGCTAACTAACCGCTGAGGATATATAGGTAACAAGGAGAAGACACAACTGTCGAGCTGAAGATGCGACTGC
Source organism: Philopedon plagiatum (assembly GCA_963971165.1). Lineage (NCBI taxonomy): Eukaryota > Metazoa > Arthropoda > Insecta > Coleoptera > Curculionidae > Philopedon > Philopedon plagiatum. Next base: position 76,175,639 of record OZ020191.1, on the reverse strand, counting down.
AGAACGAGAAGCGAAGAGAGAATATAAAGAGAATCCGTGTGGGCGGGGCATGCCCATGCGCATCTCTATTGCGCAGATGTAAAAAAACGAAAAATATAAAAAAGCTTTTTTTTGTTTTTTTTTTTTTTTTGAGCCGCCATTTTTTTTTTTTTTTTTTTTTTCAACCGCCATTTTTTTTTTTTTTTTTTTTGAGCCGCCATTTTTTTATATGCGCAGTAGACCAAAATGCGTACCACGCGCACACCGAGCGTGCTAGACATGCGCACGGAGTGTTAGGAGATATACTTTAGTGTGTACATTCCAACCCACCCACTTTTAAGAATATAACTCCAATAGTGAAGCCACAAATAAAAAATTTGTTGTTTTGGGCGGGTCTACCGCTCTACATATGGGGTCTGTATTGACCTGTGTATTGTTCGAATTAGTACAACACTTGCGTTTTAACCGCACTTACCCTTTTGAGTAACGCGCTGTAATACGATGAAATGAGTGAAGCTTTGTGTAATGATGTTTAACGATTTAGAGTGGGGGGATTTGGTGGTGGTGGGATGCTGTAAATCCATGGATTAATGAATAATACTTCTAATTATTTGTTTGACATTTATAAAACATTTATTAAAATACAGGTTTACTTTTGAACAAAAATAACAATATGTCTACATTAGTCTACTTTATGTTTCTATAGCACATGAAACATGATTTCTGGGATACAGGAGGACCATCGAATTGTGTGCTCCAGTCAGGACGATTGTAATGTATAAAACATGGCAATTTAATTTGAAGATCAAAACTTGATTTATAAGACATTGGTAATTTTCCCCATACATCCAAGAGTTCCAAAGGATCTGCATAATTAATTAGATATTCCAAAGGTAACATTTCTAGTTCTTCTGTAGTAAAATCTATCAAGGTTTTCTTTCCGCTTACATGACTAAACATTACATTTGCTGTTGGACAAGACATAGTTTTTTTGCAGTCTTTTCCTTTTTTGCTTCCAATTCTTGAACTTTCTTTCTCTGTTGAGTTCGAAACTTTTTTTTAGCACTCTTAGATAGATTGGGAGGTGGATTTGTTATTATTAAATTGTTTTCTATGTACTCTTGTGGATTATAGCTTTCGCAATGTTCTGTGTCCCATGAATAATCAATAGGGACTGCTACAGACATCGTTGTGAATCGTGTTAAATACTGCAAATATTGAGAATTAAAGTGGTGTGGCGGGTAGGAGGAATGGATTTGATATAAGAGTGGTAGGATTTGGTAGTGTGAAGAGTGTGTGTTGTGGAATGGTTTTAAGCTCCTGAGAGGAGAGGGGAGCGGAGAGGGGAGCGGAGAGGGGAGCGGAGAGGGGAGCGGAGAGGGGAGCGGAGAGGGGAGCGGAGAGGGGAGCGGAGAGGAGTGGTGTGAAGAGTGGGGGGATTTTGGTGGGGTGAAGAGTGGGGGGATTTTGGTAGTGTGAAGAGTGGGGGGATTTTGGTGGGGTGAAGAGTGGGGGGATTTTGGTGGGGTGAAGAGTGGGGGGATTTTGGATTTGGATTGGCGAAGAGTGGGGGGAATTGGATTTTGGATTTGGATTGATCTAGAAACTGTGAAAACTAACTACTAAGCGAGTTGACATTAGATTAATCACACACTGGGAGAACACTGGTAAAAAGCAAGGAGCGCAGACATTGATTGCTCTTTAATTTGGTCTTTAATGAAAACTAGGTTGCGATAAAAATGGAAAGAGTAAAGATAACTTACAATAAATCTGTTTATGTTGGCTTCACGTCTTGGAATTATCAAAAACCGTTTTATATGATTTTTATTATGAGTATATTAAGAGCAAGTATGGAGACAAAGCAATTTTGTTATACACGGAAACAGATAGTTTGATCTTGCAAGTAGAGACTGAAAATTTTTATAAATATAAGCAAGACAATTTAGAGAAATTTGATACTTCGAATTACAGTGAAAACAATATACACAATTGAACTATAAACAAATCTGTCTTAGGGCGAATGAAAGATGAATTTGCGGGCAAACCAATTTTAAGTGTTTATGGAACGGGAGCTAGAGCCTACTGTGTTAATTTAGAGAATAAATCTGAAAAAAAAAGCAAAGGGAGTTAAAAAATATGTTATAGAAAATTCCATTACTAAACAAGATTATAAAGACGTAGTTGAAAATTCTGAAACCAAATTTAGAAAAATGAATATTTTTCATTCAATTTTACATGACATGTTTACACAATTAAAAAATAAAGTTGCTTTGTCTCCACAAGATGATAAACGCTATATAATTCCAGATTCTTTTAGAACTTTAGCTTGGGGACACAAACATATAAGTATTTTGGAAGAGAAATCCAAGACTGATGATGAGATGGTTAATAATGTAATTGATATTCTAAAAGATTTAGTTCATTATGAATATAAAACATAAGAACCCTGGAAAAATCTTTTACTTTGAAAATGGCTCTGCTACCAGTAGGAGTTATATTTCTATCAGCATTCGTTAACAATACTTTGTTCATACAAGTTGTACCTAATGTTCGAGAAGCATTTATTTGTCTATCTGTTAATAATGTCAATAATGATAGTTGGCCATCAACATGGAAAAGAATGAATATAAATAATAGTTTCTCTACCTCCAAAATAGATGATAATATTATAAATAATTCTACCGTTGTACAGGGTCTTCCAACGAGGACTGAACAGGGGCTCATTTTTGAGCTTCCTTGTATTTAAAGAAAAATCTAAAATAGCCAATCGATGTACTTTTTCCTGCAGAATTCAAAAATGAAACCAAAAATTTATTTGAACCAGAAACAAAAGAGTTACGCTATGGATAAGGTGTTTTTTAAATGGAACATAGCTTTTTTTATACGATTTTCGGAACGAGTGATTTTTTTATGTCCGTTCTGATTAAAATATTTAATATTGTGACAGCTATTTTTATTAAATTTTAATGTTTTATCCAGTATAATTTAACTTCAACCTGTTTGAAACATACACTAGGTAATAAAGGTAAAATCACCTTGAAATCCTTCAAAGTCAAAAAATTTGACAAATTTCTGGAATTATTTTTCTGTCATGTAATGTTTTATTTTCCTCGAATAGGTTCTTTATCCTTAGAATAGTATTGACGGATATGTTTCTGTGAAAATTTGCAATAAATCTTCTCCTTGCTTCTCTTGCATTTTCTTGGCATTTGTAGAACAAGATAACAATCTGCAATGTCTCATCTAATGAATATTTCATTTCGGCAATATTATAGTAAATTTGTCAAATTTTTTGACTTTGAAGGATTTCAAGGTGATTTTACCTTTATTACCTAGTGTATGTTTCAAACAGGTTGAAGTTAAATTATACTGGATAAAACATTAAAATTTAATAAAAATAGCTGTCACAATATTAAATATTTTAATCAGAACGGACATAAAAAAAAATCACTCGTTCCGAAAATCGTATAAAAAAGCTATGTTCCATTTAAAAAACACCTTATCCATAGCGTAACTCTTTTGTTTCTGGTTCAAATAAATTTTTGGTTTCATTTTTGAATTCTGCAGGAAAAAGTACATCGATTGGCTATTTTAGATTTTTCTTTAAATACAAGGAAGCTCAAAAATGAGCCCCTGTTCAGTCCTCGTTGGAAGACCCTGTACAGTATAAGTTGAGATTATATTATTTCAATAAAACTTCAATAGTGACACTGCAATGGAATCAGTTGTATAGAAAATCCTGTGTAGAAGAATGTAATTCAAATGTGTGTGTAGTATTATGAAGTATATTTTAATTATTGTTTATATGTTCAATAGGATATTATATTATTCAAAGTATATTTGTATTATAAATAAAATTCTGGGGTCAATAAAATACATATTTATAATAAAGGTTTTTATTCATAACAATGTCTATAATTATATAACAATTTTACGTTTGCTAATGCACAATGCCATGGATTCACATTCTTGTGAAAATAACATTCTGGAATTTTCTTAAATTTACTTAATTTTGGTTCTTGACCAATGGGAATAGCGTATATGAAATCTTCATCCAAAAACTTTTTTAAGAAGTTTATTTTTTCATTCCCTTTCTCGTAACTTTTGGGCGATTGATACACTTCTAACACATGCTTTAAAATATTATCAATTTCATTAAGTTCTATATTTCCAAATTCCCATTTTAGTCCATGATACTCTTTGGCCCATTTAACCATTTTGAGATCGAGAGCAGATAACATATTTTTTTTTGAAATGGTTATTTAAACAGATAATTTGAGCAACGAATCCCATCATAAATCGCTAATTCTTTTGGAATGTATCCAAAGGAGCAGTTATGTCCGTGAATGTCGATAAAAAGTTCTGTCCTACACTCATTCATGGTTTGACGCTAAATGATGTTTAGATCTATACGATTAGTGTTTAAATCCCCCCACCACTCTTACTACCCCCACTACCACGCTTGCTTATTTAAATACTCACCCACAGTTCTACAAACATTATTTCAAGCAAGCATCTGAAAATGTATCAACCAACAAACTATAACCAACAGTCCCAAGAGTTTAGTAAGAAGCGCAATGAAGCTCTCATCAATGAAACAATCTACTACATCAACAAATCCAAATCCAAATGGGTCAGTATCAGATTTTCCTTAGAGAGAAAATATATTCCTGTTGTTAAACTCTGTGGATACAAATATAATCAAAATGTGATTTTTAATGAAGATCAATGGATTTCCTTCCTAAATAATCAAGAAATTATGTTAAGTTTCATTTATTCCAACAACACCGGGTGGCAACCCATGAAGGGAAATGGTTATGAGATTCACTTTGTGTTTATTGGTGATGCAAGAATAATTAATCGGCGCTACTTTTTTGTGAATCGAAAAATGCCATGAACAGAATTTTCATAGCTTTCTTTGTTTTCGAGCTACAGGGTGATTTTGAAAATTTTCCCTTTTTGAGCACCCCTTGTATCTCGGCTATGCCTCATCATATCAAAATAGCAAAATTTGGCTTTTATGCAGAATGTTACGTAAAATACGATGACGTAGTTGATTTTTTTCTAAATATTATAATTTTCGAGTAATGGTGTAAAGTTGTAGTTTTTTAAATGGGACGCCCTGTATATTTATACGTCATTACATCCCGCTTATCAGGGGCCTTTTAAAAATATATAACGCATGATATATATTTTTTCACTGAAGCCGATGAATCACGATTTTTAATAAAAATGTCAATATTTTATAGTAGGCCGTGAAGTAAAACGTATACCTACACATTACACGGATTGTTCGAATTGATTTCCGTTATTCTGAATACAATATTGTCACATTTTGTTATTCTTCCTAAAGCAATTAAAAGGATAACTGACCGTGCTTGCAAATTTCTGAATTCCATTTTAGTAACGTTAAATTCTTCTATCGTTTGATGCCGGGTATAAAATATTTTATTTTCCAAATAACCCCACAAAAAAGTCGAGAACTAACAAATCAGGTGACCTGGGACTCCCAGGTCACCTGAGTGCCGGTTTAACCTAACTTCGGGCCCTGGGCACTGGAGACATAGGGGCCCCCATTGCTGTTGGTTTTTTTCACCAAGTAAAAACGTGTTTTAATTGTTAAATGTTTATTATATAAACTATAATGTAGGTACATTCCTTAGAACAAAACAAAAAGAAAAAAGAAATCCAAAAAATAATATTTCAAAAAATACAAAAAACAGAATATTGCAAACAATACAAAACAAAAACAAACAAAGAAATAAAACATTTTTTACCAAGTAAAAACATGTTTTGTTAAATGTTTATTATATAAACTACAATATTATAGGTACATTTCTTAGAAGAAAAAAAAATGAAAAACAGTTCCACAAAATAGTATTTCAAAAAATACAAAAAACGGAATATTGCAAACAATACAAAACAAAAACAAACAAAGAAATAAAACATTCTAGAAAATACACAACAAAATTCAATCTTTTTTTTCTCGCTTTGGCATTAGCAAACTCATATATAATTTCATCGCAGTTCATTTGCTCTAGTTCAGCATTTTCTATATATAATAGGGATAAGGCATCCAGGTTTTGTTGGCCCAAATTTGACCTTAAATATGTTTTTATTCGTTTTAAGGCCGAAAAAGACCGCTCGCCTGATGGATTTGAAATTGGTATGGTCAAATAAATTTGCAAGATAGTTAAAATATTGGGAAAAGTTGCTTTTACGTTCTGGATGACCTCAAATTTTTCATAAATTGTAGTTTTATTTAAATTTTTACACAATTCGATAAAATGAGTAATTTCATTATTTAAGTTCTCTTTGGTTTCATCAACATCTTTTTTATATTCCTCGCATAGAAGATTGATTGACGTCTTGATTTCTTCTTTATCTTGGGTAAAAAAGCATCTGAAGGCTGTTGTTACTTCTTTGTAACAATCAATTCTTTGTGAAAGATCTTGCGAAATATTGTCGCATATGACATGAAATACTTCAATTCTGAATCTCTCTTTTCCCTTTAAAACTGTTTCATTTTCATCTGTTTCGTCAAAAAATCTTTTTCTTTTTTTGTTCTTTGAATGTCAATTTTATAGGATATGTTAGAGATATCCGCGTCTTCGCAAAAGAAAGTTTTTGCTTCTAATTCAATTTCGTTCAACAAAGGTCAAAAGAGATGTCATCAACTCTACTCCAAATGACACACAGGTCCATAGTTTCTAAAGTTTTGCTTGTTGCATTTACTCTTTCCAAAATTCTTGCCCAAATCAATGTTAATAGAGCTGTCTCAAAAGTGTCCATTTTAGTGTGCAGGGCCTTGGCTTCATTTCTAACTGCTGATTTTTCGTCTGTATTATTGCTTAACTTAAAAAAAATATGTTTGATGGCTTTGTAGTTTTTAAGTAAAGCGTTTACGGCGTCAAATCTGGCAGACCATCTAGTTTCAATCAATCTCTTAACAAAACATTTGCAGCTTTCTTTCAGTAAATTCCACCTTTGGGGAGAAGCCGAAAAAAATGTGTAAATACTTTGAACAGTGCTGAAATAATCAGTTGCTTCCAAGCTGGATTCACATGCAAAGTTTACTGCAAGATTTAAAGAATGATTCGCACATGGGACATAAATAGCGCTCGAGGACAAAGCTCGTATTCTTGCTTGAAGCTCCGTATACCGACCCGACATATTTGCCGCATTGTCGTAAGTCTGTCCTCTACAGTTTTCAATATCCAAGCCTAACGTTTCTAACTTATCTATAACTACTTCTGTTAAATACTCCGCAGTGTGTCTCTCCAACTGAATAAAACCAAGGAATCTCTCAACTACTGTATTGCCCTTTACATACCTGAGAATAAAAGACAGCAGGTCTTGATGGCTGATGTCCGGGGTAGAGTCTACAATTATAGAGAAGTATTTGGCTTCTTTAATTTCTAGTATGAAAGTCTCGACAAGTTTTGTTTTCATCACTTTCAGGAATTCATTGCAAATTTGATGAGAAAGATAGCTAATTGACCCTTTTCCTTTATTCGCATATCGCTGCAAATGCTCAGCTAAGAAGTTGTCAAATTTAGCCAAATACACAAGACAACTTAAGTAATTTCCCTTATGACGACTCGTTAAATCTTCATTGGATCCACGGAAAGCTAATCACTGAGAAGCAAGTAATTTAATGGTGGCCACAATTCTTCTTAGGACTTTAACCCAATAGTCAGCTTCGCGTTCTACTTGCTCTTTCAAGCCAGCGTCTATAACTCCAATTAATGATGATCTTGTTATTAATGTAACAATGGAGTTCAGATGAAACTTACTTTCTTCGTGATATTTGAGCAAACTATTCAAATGTTTCCAGTCAGTACATCCAAAATCAGTTAAACTGTTTTTGTCAATTGAAAATAATTTGCACGGGTAACAATAAACAGCTTTAACACTTGCGTCGTATATTAGCCAATCTCTCTTCTCTTTGCCTCCATTAGGTTTTACTCTATAAAAGTTGTTCTCACTTAATCTTCTATAATAAACTTTGTCTCCATCTTGGTACCTTTTTTCAGTATTCTCTAGGGAATCGCTCTTTGGTTTAAAAATAATCACAGTTCTAATAAAATGATCAGTTTTAAAATCAGGCCATTTTGAACTCGCAGGTATTTCATCGTTTTTTGGGACAACTATCTCCATCGGTACTACATCAGATCTGCTCTCATTTTCTAGTGTAATAAGATCTTGATCTTCTGAGCTGTCTACATTTTCATGTTGATTCGTCTGAGATCCAGGTGTAGAAGAAAGATTTTCTCTCACTTCCATCGGAAAAGAACAACTGGCTCCTGTTTCTTGGGCGTCATTTTCTGTTTCTAGATTTGTAGTAAAAAAAGTCGTTATCTTGGTTAATTTTTTCTTGGCTTGTTCTTGCACCTTCTTCTGTTTCCTTTTTTCTGAGCCTGATTGATGTCGATAACTCATTTTTGCCCTACAAACAGACAAGTCGTAAGTAACAGACCTTGATTCTTAATAGAATATTATATTATGATATTAGGAGAATAAGAGACACACTTCATGTGTTGAGCGTGGAAAGCTTGTCTGACGAACATAGTGAGTCTGACAGACAATCCATGCGAAGCACATAAAGTATCTTATTCTCCGAATATCACGCCCTTTAAAAACCTCGCCTTCTGCCATGCCATTGGCACTTTTTTGGCTCATTTTCTAAGAGCAAGAGCTCTTCCGGCTCTTGCGATAAAATCAGAACTTATGAAACTGATATTTTAATGTACTAGGTATTTCACTTACCTCTCACTCTTTTGTAACAGATTTGTTCATTTACATAACTCTAACACCAACCAAACGCCCTAATCTAGTATGTGCATATTGTTGCGTATGCGTGTTCGCAAATAAGTGAGACTTCTATAACAGGCTTCTACACACTTTATTTAATTTAACACTAAGAAATCACTAACACAACGATTACAACTCTATAAACACTACTAGACTACTTTTACTATTCACTAGACTAGTTCTCTTGTTCTTCTCACTTGGCTCGTCTATTCAATACTGACTGTTCGGCGGCTGCCTGGCCACTTATATACACCTTTCGTACGACTAGACTTTTCTAGAATTCTCTTCTGGAATCATCTGGTATTAAAGATTCGGGAAGCGACGACGTCAGTCCTGTATACAGGGGCCCGTCCCCTGTATACAGGACGGGCCGTCCCCGTCGATAAGTACCTAGTGACCCCTTCGACGACTGAGACTACTGAGAGAATACCAAGAGGTGGATACCAAAAATACATGGGGTTTAATGGGTATCTCGGTTATTTTAGGCCCTAGGGGGTTGAGACTTTGTGGTTGGGGGGTCATCCCCAGGCACCCCCCCATGCGGTGTTGCTAAGTTGTGCACAATTTCCCTGACTAAGAAAACGTAAATTTGGCAACGTCGCACCCCCGTATGTTCATAACAATGTAATAATAATAAACTACCCACTTGTTATAAGCTACAAACGGAATGTGGAAACATTCGAGCGGGCTATATTGCCAAGTTTTCAGAAGGTATTGCCTCCTATTGTCTTTATTATCTTTTTTAAGCGAAATAAAATATAGATACTCACAATCACGATTGATTTCTAAGCCAGTACTATCCCTAAATTCAGTATTCACTTATGTAAGAAAGAATTAACTTTTTTAAATAGTATTAGTATTTGCAACACAGGGCCTTAGAAAGAATTCCAAACTATTAAACCAGACAACAACGCTTAACTCTTCAATTGCGCAATGGCGGGTGGCCGCCCGAAAGAACCGCATCGCTCGTTGCTATGGTGATCGGCTTGTTCCACGTGCCAGGCCTTGAGTTGGATCAGGTCATTCGGGTATTCACGTATTCGTTTAATCAGTGGCGTTGCAAGTCGAAGCAAATTTTGATAATTTTTGTTGTATTTAGGATCCCATGCTTCGTTTCAGTGGTGGATGGGCCGGAAGCCGGGCATCGCATCGAAAAATAATTGAGAGCCCCAAACCACTTTACTTTATTTTAAGCAAACTTAATTCCGGGCCCCTGGGCGCCAGCCCCAAGCGCCCAATGGACGAACCGGCCCATCTTATTGTGCGAATTCAGTGACCAGAAAGTGATTTTCCAGATAAGTTCTTATAACGAGAGAATTATGAGCAGGAGGTTCGTCTTGCTGAAAAAATATATTATTTAACTGGACCAAAGGAACATCTTCGCGAATTTCTGTTAACATATTTTCCAGGAAATGTAGATATCTGTTTGTAGTTAGGATTCCTTCATAAATATGAAATTTTATATTAGACCCCAATATGAAGCACGAATCACTGAAGCCAAATCTGCCTTGTCGCTTCCTTGGAAATATAACCTGTTCGTTTTCCTGCGACCAGTATCTACTATTTTGTCGATTTAAAATTCCTACGCTGCTAAAGTAGGCTTCATCCGACCATATAATTTTACGGTAAAAATGTCGGTTTATTTTAATCTTTTGTAAATAGCAGTGACAACAATCTAGGCGTCTGAGGATCTCCGGGATGCAAATTATGTACCAGCTGAGACTTATACAGCTTGAAATGATGTTTTTTAGTATTTCCTGAACTCTAGATTTTGGCACTCCTACTCCGTCTTCAACTATTCTACATGAACTTGTAGCGTTTGTCTCCACTGTTGCCAAAACATTAATCTAATCATTTTTCTCTCTGTGGTTTATTATAAGCTTTTGGATGAGGTTTCAAAAATGATCCACAATTGACAAGATTAGCTTTAATTCTGTTATTATTCACTTTCTTGGGTTGCCGCCTTTCTGGATATCTAAAAATATTGAAAGTGAAAGAGATGCCTCTTACTCACTTACCTCATAAAATATTAATTTACCTCTCAAATTACAGTTGTGACGTCTCATCGCTATTTTCGTTGTACTGATTAAAACAGGTTAACATATCATGTTTTTCAAAATTCTTAATCGTCTCGCTTGCAGCCATATTAATATAATGAGTGCCAACAAATATAACAAACTATAGGTAAATTAATAAATGATATTGCAAAAATTAAATTTGAATAATAGAAAAACAGGCTCTAACATAATATCAAATTGTTAAAATGGATAATATCAACAACTTAACACAAGATTTCTAAAGTGTATGTCAATTGTTTTGTAAGCCAAAGCCTACTATATAAAAATTAAGATTTTTATTAAAAATTGTGATTTACCGGCTTCAATGAAAAAATAAATATGATGTATTATATATTTTCAAAAAGCCCTCGATAAGCGAAATGTAACGATGTATAAATATACAGGGTGTCCCAATTAAAAAACCACAACTTTACTTCATTACTCGAAAAATAAAATATTTAGAAAAACACTAACTACGTCATCGTATTCTACGTCACATTCTGCATGCAAGTATGTTTTTACTATTTTGATATGATGCGGCATATCCGAGATACAAGGGATGCTCAAAAAGTGAAAATTTTCAAAATCACCCTGTAGCTCGAAAACAAAGAAAGCTATGAAAATTTTGTTTATGGCATTTTTCCTTTCACAAAAAAGTAGCGCCATGACGTGTAAACCGCAACCTTCTATCTCTACTAGTAACAGAGACAACCCGCAAATACAACGAAATCCGGACACCCTGTACATTGGGTTGTACAAGTTAAAAATGACATATTTGTTATATCGATATATATTATTTATCTCGAAATATTAAATCGATATCTACAGTCGTTTAAGAGGGGTATCAGAAAAAAAAGGTCTTGCAGAGCAGTGCGCAAAAATGGTCATTGCAAAAACTACTAATTTTGACATGAATATCAAAAGATAAAACATCAAGCTAGGAGTTAAGCCATTTTCGTAATGAAATACGGCCAGATAATCACGAATGTGACAAAAAGAAATTACAAATTTTTGTCACGGAACCTTACGAAAATGGATCAGCTCCTTGTCTATATTACCATAAATGTTTTGTCAAAAGTTTAGCCTAAACATCTCCTTAACAAGGACGATAACCATTCGCGGACAAAATTTTATAATTTTATTTCCTATGTTTAATTTTGACAATCAGCTGCTTAGTCATCATACGAACCATAGGCCTACCATATAAAGACAAGTAACAAAGACAAAGTAAACGTCCAGACGAGGGATGGAAAATGTTAGTAAACAATATTTGTTGTGTTGTACTGTATTGTTTACTTAGTCCTCCACGCAACGATAAACCCAAAGCCGGTAATCAATTGAACTCCAAGACCAACGGATTCCGGTTATCCTTTTTTATTTGCAACTCCTAGAGAAAGATAACAAAGCATCGGCTGATGCGGTTTAATCCTGGGTCTAGGGGTCTAGACGTACGTCATGCAACTGTTTGTTTGGGTGACCAGCCATTTTTGTTTGGCGTACACACGTGTCGGTGTGTTTACAGTGAGTTTTGAGTTTTTTTACAATTTGTGAGTGTCTTGAAAGCTTTTAACAGTGTTTAATAGGTGTTTGTGTGAGACAATGGGTAAAAGATGCATAGTTTGTGGCCATGAGTACCAGAAAGGTGGTGCCAGGTCATTTCATCGGTAAGTAAACAACAACAATACGAGTATTTCAATGGCGTATTTTATAAAAGGGAAGCATTAGCCAAACCTGTAACACGAAAAATAGTTTTCGCCGATTAAAAATTGACGATTTCGGTTTCACGTTTCTCATTAAAAGCTATTTAACGTTTTCGGATTTGTGAAAATACGCAGCATGGTAGTGTGTCATGATTTTCTCACTTTCAATAGCTTTTGGCAACAAAAAAAAGCAGTGACACCTGATGCTACTTTGCATTTTCTTTTGCAGGTAGCTCCAAGGGAAAATGGTAGTTTTCAAGTGTTGTATTATTTGAGGTCTTTTATTTTTAATATAGCATTAATATGTAGACCTAATGTGCCTAAGTGCTTCAAGTTATTGTAAAGGGTTTTCACTAAAATTACCTTGTCTAATACTATCTTTTCATACATGCTTAGATATTATGCAGTAGAACTCACAGTTTCAAGTAGATTTCATCAGTAAAGTATTATTTAGATATCTAGGTTGTAGGTATTAAGAATTAAGAAATAAGCCGAAAAGAAACAAAAGGAAAAAATGTTTAAACCATCAAATTTTCTGGTGACCCATACATTTTAACACGTATATAAAGAAACCTAATCGTGCCTTTTATAGGAACATAGTTGTACAGCGGATGTAACAATTTTTTAGATTTCCTGATGATAAAAGAAGGCAGTCATGGCTTGAGGCCCTTCAGCTAAAAGACGAAAATGTGCAACAATGGACATACATATGTATGGACCATTTTACAAATACAGATTTTATCGTAAGGAAATCAGGAGTACGAAACCTAAAACTTACTGCGGTACCTTTTAAACCCAAGTAAGTATTTTTCCCAATTGCTTATACTAGGTATATATTTGCTTTGTTTGTTTTTTGTTAATATGTGACTTTCTTCTTGTGTATGTTTTTTTATGGTAATGTGTACTTGGGATTGAACTAACAGTTGACACAACATAACTGTTCTGTTATCTGTGTTCCCTTTCTTTTTCTCTATGTCCCAAGTAGAACGTAAGTATGTCTCGTAAGAAAGGGTATATTGCTATTACAAATATCTAATTTAGAGTAATTATAGTATATTGTTACTTTAGAGTAAATATCAATAAACAAAAACATACTTGACTCTTTTCATAACGTATCGATATACCTTCATTAGGCTTTATGATAGCTAAAGGTAGATAAATCGAGTAGAAGGGGTGGGTATATACATATACATAGGTATTCTTACTAAGGAAAGGGTGGGTTTGTTCTATACGGAACGGACCAGTCGTATAATTACGATTGAACTTCCTTCCTTCCTTCTAGAACAAGGTGTGAATCCTCAAAAATATGTCTCTTTTTTTCTTTTTTTTTTAAATATATGTACAAATGTAATGTATTCCGGATAAAAAGAACCACCCGGTATATGTATATAGTACAACGCACGAGGTCAGATTTCAGTTTAATCGGATGTTTATGATTTTTAAAGAACCCAAGAAAGCTTATATAAACACAACAATTATGAATGAGAATTGTGTTACAGAAACCTTTTAGCAGCATCTATGTTTCAGGGTTATAGATAGGCATGTTTTTGAATTTTAAAATGGATATTATGAGTAAATTTCCAGGTATATGCAATTTTTTAATACAGAAAATGGAATCTAGACAAGTTTGGAAGATGAGTAAATCTCTCTGTCTAGGTATCGGTATACGGATGATGAGAAAATCATCCAGTACTGCATATCTTCACTTGTATTTTTTTAAAATTGAGTGTAATTTATATGTAGATGATGAGTAAATCATCCAGTCTAAGTATGCATATCTTCAACACTTACAAAGTGTTGGAATAGGAATCCATAGTATTTTATTTTAAAGAAGATGACAAAATATGAGTTTTTTGAGAATAACTTTGTATTTATTTTTACTTACTTGATGAACGAGAAGAGATATCTTCTAACAGGTCTTCTAATTTCCACAATTTCTTCTTGCTTTTCTCTAGTCTTTCGGTGGTCTTTCTCTTTGTCACTTTCATATTTATTTTTATGCACTCACAAATCAAACCGGCACTGTTAGCACTAAAAAGCGTAATGACTAATGAAGGGATATCGATACCTTCTGAAAAGAGTCAACTATGTTTTGCTTTCCACTTAGTGCACTGTCATCACTTCAGAAGCAATTACAGGGTGTTCTATTACGAATGGACCAGGAAGTATAATGGGTGGATTAAAATTTGAGATTAACAATTTCTTCCAAAAAATGTGAAATAATATGCCCTTTTCGGGATTATTAAGGCCAGAACATCTAATTTTGTGTAATAGATGTGAACAAAATTAAAGGGGAAGGGGGGAGCTATTGCCAATTTTATCAAAAATGTTAACTAATATGTTATTTTCGGGGTTATTGGGGGTCAGAAAATCTAACTTTGTCTTAACAGATGTTACACAAAGTATCGGGGAGGGGGATAAAAGAAAGTGGCTGAAAATTTCTGCAAAAATATTAACGAATATGTCAGTTTGGGGGTTATGGAGGTCAGAAAAGTAATTGTGTCTAACATATTATATTAAAAACTTAACGGAGGGGGGGGGGGGTTGAAAAGGACCGGCTGGGCATTTTTCGAAAAATGATAAATGTGTCATTTCGGGAATCATTTTTTGTCTAATGGATTACCACATGGTAAAAAAAAACTGGGAAGGGGAGGAGGTAAAAAGGAGCTATTGGTAATTTTTCACAAAATGTCATTTTCGGGGTTATTAAGATAAAAAAAAATCCTTTTCTGTTATTAATGTTGAGAAACTTAAGGGAGGGGGGGGGGGTTAAAAGGAGCGACTGGCAGTTTTTCTAACAATGGTAAATAACATGACATTTACGGAGTTACTGAGGTCAGAAAAGTAATTTTGTGTAACGGATGTTATAGAAATGGAGGGGGGGGGGGGGTGGAAATTTCTTTAAAAATGTTAACTTAGAAATTTAAAGAAATATATATTATTATAGTATTGTTACGAATTGTAGGATATTGGAAGAGTTTAAATAAAGAAAATTGACTTTACGATTCAGTTTTCCTATAAAAACCAAAATGATGCTTATAATTGTTACAGAAGGAAAACTACTCGAAGACGTTTATTGGAGATTTTACAAGTGAAGACTTTAACACGCCACAAAAGGCAAAAAAAGCTTTCAATGTTGCAAAGGCTAAAATTATTGCTCAGAAGCGAAGGATTGATGCAATGAGAAAACAGAATGCTCGATTTCGAGCAAGAATATCATCATTAACATCTCTTCTACGGTTTTTGAAACAAAATAATTATATTTCAGAATCAGCTGAGGAGTCTATTGAAGTAAGTACCAACGCAGACTGTTCTCATAAATGATTTGCTGTATACACACATTTCCTAAATCATACCTGGATAAATGTAAGATAGCCTTGTCATCGCTTTCATGTAAAATGTATGTTAGTTTTAATGTACTTTGTAGGTAAGTAAACAACAATTAACACACCAAATTGCCCAAAACACGATTTATTACGTTAAAATAATACAATACCTTCGATGTTTCAAATCAGACTGACTTTTTGCATTATAAACAAAATCTTTATTTGGTTCGAGCCTTGGTTGATTTCTTAACACGCATCGTCAGCAGGAGAGATCTAGAATGACATAAGCTAACATGTATTAGGTACACTGATCGTAAAGCAATATGATTCCCTGGGACATTGGTCACGTCTTTACCATAATATCGCACCCTTGCGCGCAATTTGTAAGGTCATGCAAGTTACAGGTTGGCACAAATAAACTTTCCTTAAATGCTTACAAGTTTTATATTAAATATTGTAAATAAAAAAATGCAGTTAATTTAATACACTTTTCCTGATTAATAAAGCATTTTTTCCCTAATCCGATGACCATATTAACACTAAATCTGCAATTTTTGAGTTGTGTCACTTTTGAAGCAAGCGTGCGATATGTTCAATTACATTATACTGACATCGTGGATAACCGCAGCGCCATTATGTATTTTCGACAACAGGCTTAACCTTTCGCTGTATAACTACGAATATTACACCCAGCATACATTTTCTTTCTCATTTGTTTGTATTTTTAGGCATCATTACCTAATGGCCCAGGACGAGAGGTCGTTACGAGAATTCTAAAGGGATCTAGAGGTGAAAAATATTCAGCAGAGTTAAGAGCATTTGCTCTTACACTACATTTTTATTCTCCTCGAGCATACAAATATGTTCGAGACAAATTTAACAAATCGTTGCCACATCCATCCACCATATCCAAGTGGTACCAGAATATTGATGGTTCGCCAGGATTTACTAAAGAAGCACTAACTGCTTTAAGAAACAAGGTGGAAGCTAATAAGAAATATGGAAAAGAAGTTTTTGGCAACTTAGTTATGGACGAAATGTCGATACGGAAGAAAACAGAATGGGTGGGTAACAAATTTTGTGGTGGTATTGACATAGGTGCACGGTTGGATGGAGACACTGTACCCGAGGCAAAGGAAGTCATAGTGTTTCTTGTAACAAGTATTAATGGGCATTGGAAAGTCCCAGTGGGATATTTTTTTTTATTGATGGCCTGTCTGGCGGTGAAAAGGCCAACTTAGTAAATAGCTGTTTAAAACTGTTACATGATACAAGAATAATAATACCATCACTCACATTTGATGGAGCTGCTTCGAACATGAGCATGGCCAAACAACTGGGTGTAGATTTTTCTAATCCAATTAATTTAAAAACATTTTTTAACCATCCCATAACACATGACAAAGTTTATGTCTTTCTAGACATTTGTCACATGATGGAGCTAGTGAGAAATTGCCTAGGTGACATGAAATGTTTAAAAATAAAAGATGGTAATGTCATTCAGTGGAAATATTTACAAGATCTAGTAAATATTCAGGATGAAGAAGGACTAAACGCAGCCACAAAAATCAAAAACAGGCATATGCAGTATGTGAGGGAGAAAATGAGAGTTAAAATAGCAACACAAACATTTAGTAAAAGTGTTTGTGATGCTTTAACGTATTTGGAGAAGGACTTAAAACTAGAAAAATTTCAAGGCGCTGAAGAAACTGCAACTTTTTGTGAACGTTTTAATGACCTTTTTGACATTTTGAATTCAAGGAATCTTTTTTCCAATTATAAATATAAGAGAGCTTTATCCAGTCAAGGGCGTAGATATGGGGGGGTAGAGGGGGTAATTACCCCCCCCCCCCCAGAACGGTACGAAAAGCAAACCCAGAACCGCAATCATTGCCTTGATTTAAGTTATTCAGGCGTTATTTCGGTTATAAAATTCACATACTATTTACTGAGGTTGTTGTAAAAACTTCCAATTAGAAAGTTATTTTTTGTCTCTGCTTTCTTTTCTGCCACAATTTGTAAAGGGTGGCTGAAATTTTTTGTATTTGCTGGTTTTGTGGTGAAATCCTTAAAAAAATGTATAACTTGTGCAAAATGTATGTCTTTACTGGAAAGTAATGAAACATATTCACTGTTGCAAACAAGAAAAACATATGGAAAATTATGCAGACCATCAAAGTTTGTAAGTGATTTATGCACCTGGGGTGAAAAATCGATGAGACTGGTGGAAGCTAAATCGGGTATATTCAGTGCCAAATATAAAAATATTTTAAACCTTTTAGTCAGTAATACTATTCGATCTTTACCTGCACAAATTCTTCAGATTAGTGGTGATCACATCTTTGATGGAGAACTCCTCGACAACCACCAGTTATCACTAATAAAATTAATATTAAAACGGTACTTTCTAATAAGAATTCACCACGAAACCAGAAAAAGAAGTGATCAAGTGAGTTAATAGGGTCAGAAGTATGTTTACGCATCAAATTTTGTACCAGAATCAGTAGGTACATTATAGGGCTTGCAATCCCAGGATCCCGAAATTCCGGGATCCCGTTAACAATTCAGCCCCGAAAAATGTAAATTATAACATATGTTAAAAAAGCCTCAGTCACATAACGCTTCAAGCATCATCGCAGTATTTTTCCTAAAAATAATGTTTAACTCAAAATATGGCACCCGTGGAAGATTCATTTAAGTACTTATGTAAACTAATTTGAATTATTTTTACTTCTTATACTTTTATGTGTCCTCGGCATAAGATTTTTCTTTTTAGGTCAAAATTACTATACAGGGTGTTAATACAGTATGTGGCCAAACTTCAGGGTATTATTCCTTACCCAATTTTAAGACAAAATGTTCACATACATATGTATACATAGGTTCTAAACGCCTTTTTTTTTAATACACAGGGTGTTAACTTTTTTTTAAATAACTACGAGACGCAAATTATCACGTTGAAACTTGTCCACAACTTTGAATGCGTAAAGAGGAGTCTTGCTAGCTGTCAAATTTGTTTAAAAAAGTGTTTTTGATTCCATGGCTCTCTTACATCTTATTTTCAAGAAATTACAGTAATAAGTAATGTTACGCCTTATTTTACATTTTTTCGTTTTTATGTAATCAATCTGAGCGAAAAAATTCAAGAGATGATTTTTGTGTAATTTTGTTTGCTACGTCGTAAATCCTATCAGAGGGAAAAAAACAGTAGCGTACCTTTATTAATGTTAACATTGTTGGGGATCAAACCCGACATCCCGGGATTTTGTTTTGTTCGATCTCGAAAATCCGGGGATCCAAATATACGTCCGGGATTGCAAGCCTTAGTATATTATTATCTGTTCGTCTTTCAATTTTAGTATTCTATGCTATACGTTTTTGTCTCAGGAGGAATAGTACCAAAACCATTGTATTTGCGGAAAAGTGTACTTTATCTTTTCGTTAATAGGTTTATTATGTAGCAATATTAAATATTAACATTTGACTTAACTGGTTTTAGGTGACCTATCTCTAACTTTGTAAATCATTGTTTTGTAGTGTTCTGTTAAATGGAACACTTATGTAATCACTTCGGTGTCCGTCCGTCCGGCCGTCCGTCTGTCACAGGCGATTTTCTCTGAAACTATTCGACGTAAAAATTTAAAATTTGCCACAGAGACAGAGTGTGGTGAACCAATCAGACTTTAAGCATAAAAAGTAAAATTTTAATTGAGGGGAGGGGGTAAATTGGGAAATGGTAAACAAATTTCGAGGGCATCATGTAGGGTGTGAAATGAAGGCTTATTGAAGCACGTATTCAACGATATACATATATCACTTTTTTTTATTGTATTTTTTATTTTTTAAAACATTTTTCGGGAAGAACGATTAAAAATTGCTGTCCTCCGCCCTTATCACCAGAAGGATCGGTCAGAAAAAAACTGAAAAAAATCATGAACATTGCCAATTACGTGTATATTGAGCGAAAATTATCAGGATTAAAAAATTGTAGCGCTGTCAATTGTTATAACCAATTTAATTGTTTATTTCCTTATAACTGCTGAACCATTGGTTTTAGAGAAAAAGTATTTCGACAAAAATTATTTCTCACGATATAAGGAACAATTTTTGTCCTTACACATTTTTCAAAAAATTTTAATTTAGCCCACTCAGCCCCGCACATACGCGATGTGATACGGCGTTGGTGCCGTCGGCGCGCGGCGGCGGGTAGCGCGGCAGATAGACGGAGATCGGGCGGCCGACATTTTCTCAGGTTTTAAGTGGGGGCTAATGGCACGAAACTACTTGTGCAAGTATAGCTTGCACCGATTTTTTCATCTATTTGTGTATTATTAAACGTCCATGCTTACGAATTAAACTTTGTTTCTGCAGTAGTTTCCAACCCGTTAGAGCCAATTACTTTTAAGGTAAACGGTGCGCCGTGTAAATGTGACAAGATTCATTGGCTTTAGCTAATTCAAAATTGCTGCAGAAACACCTAAGAAGAACTATGCATCTTATAATTTTAGTCTTGCTCAGTTAAACTTTCTTTTTAGAGGGCTGCATGTTTATAGCTGCATTTTTGTTCTCATTATCTTTTAAGAGGGCAAAATTCCTGCTTACACTTGAAGGCTCCGCTGCAGAAAACATGAAGGTCACATTGTTTTTAATAAGTATTATTCCAACAAAATCCTTGGGTTTTAGTAAACTACTAGTTATTGCACAGAATTTTCTACTAACTTACACACACATTGGTGAAAGACGATTTCGTACATTTGGCAGACTATAAAGCTAATTGGGTTTTTGAATTTTAAAATTAATTTTGTGATGAAAAAAGTTTTTGTGACATCCATGTTTTTTTGCAGTGGAGTCTTCACTTACAATCACTTTATTGTTATGATAACGATATTGATATAAGTAATCCTTTTACTATAATTATTTTATTAGAAGTTCTATTTATAGTACTATAATAAATTGCTCCTTTTTTCGTCGCATAGTCTACACGACCTTCACATTAGTGAGTAAGTACAGTATATCCGATATAACAATCGCCATTCTGTTATTTTAAAACCTAAAGCAGTGATGAAGAAAGCTTCATTTACAACTTTTATTTTTTCTCGTTCCCATACATATGCAGTTTTGGGTATTATTAGGGCTGCTACTATTATTAGTATTATTAAATCCCCTATTTAGCCATTGCTAGTTTTATTTTTAACTCAACTTTAATGGAATACCCTGTATATTAGCTTTTTATTCTGTGATAAATTGTAGGCAAGTTGCATATAATGCACCATATGTTTACATAGAATAGTTTTACAGATATTTCCCTGTAAGACCTACTTTTGTTCTGTTGACGGCCTGTAGCATCTAAACGGAAGGGCAAGCAACATAAGTCATACTTTCATGTCTTAGTTTTATTACCTCTATCGAAACATATACAATTTGATCAAAATTATTTCCGCGCTGCTTCTGGAACTGTTGTGGTTAAACCGGAAGTTGACATTTCATGATAGGTAATGTAACCCTGAGACAGGACAAGTCGTTTTTCTGTAAGTTGCACTACTACAGGTATGAAAAGGAAAATACACTATTTTTACATTTACCTTGCATTACTAACTGGTAAACTTAGACCTATGTATGATATCTTATACCTTTGTAATTTGTACTAAAATCTGAAAGTTGCACAATATAGTGTTCCGTAAATTTAAGTTAGTACCTGCCTAGCCGATAACCTAGCCCCTGTATATACACCAGCTATAAAAATATAACTTCAAAAGGGTACAAAACACTGCTGCAATACACATTTTGCTCTTTATTATGATTTATTGTAATCGTTGCTACTACAAGATGTGTGGCGCGTTTACAAGCATAAATAATGTAGCAATTTATTTTTGTGTTGTTGCGTACGCCATAGTTGCACTATTTTTTTGGACGGTACAACGTGGTATAATTAGTAGTGAATACATTTTGCAAAAACACATGGAATGTGGAGCGTCTCACACAACAAATTTAAAGTTGTTTAAGTTGTGAGGCAGATTTAGCTATAAACAATTATTGGCTTATTTCTAATTTAAAATTGTTACATGTAAGTTACTGATACATAATGTTAAAAGTATTTACTAATAATGAAACAATAAAAAATGTAGCAATGATGATTGTAAATGATCATAAAAATACTGCTATAAGTGCAATTATGACTTTTATTGCCCTTTTCCTTACTTTTGTTTTTCTGTACCTACATGAAATGCTAATTATTAAAGTTATTGCTAATTACTTTCATCAATCCACCTCTTACTAGCACCTGCTTGGCTTTGTGTTATCATCACCCTGGTAAGTCATTTTTAGAACAAAAAAAAAGTAAGTCCCTACTTGATTTGTTCTCATTGCTTTCAAACTTTATGAAAAGACACTTTTAAGCTGTAATACAAACGGCATTAACCTGTGATTTGGGTTGCTATATAAGTATAAAATACATATATACCAAAGCCCGTAATCTTGACACTGGCAAGGTTGGAAGCATGGGAGGCACTTGCCATGCTTCCAACCCCTATCTAAAGCAGAATCATAATATACCCCTACATTATTTTACGAAATCATCTGAAAAGTTTGGTTACATTCATAAGTATACATTCTTCATTTGTTTCTAACAAATCGCCGTTCATCCGAATATGTTTGCTTAAAAATTTTAATTAATTCTAAAAATCCATAAATCTTTTATTTTAAAACTATCATCAAATAGGTTTCGTATTATCACAACTTTTCACGCCGCCACTGGCACATGTTTATAAACAGATCGTCGTCTGTTTATAAACAACCTTCACCCCTTGCCTCTCGTCCCCGCATTTGTGTTTATCCTATGGGACAAACAATTCCCATGCTTTGGGTATTTGCGTTACGTATCTTTATAATAATTTCA
The DNA here is from genome assembly GCA_963971165.1 of Philopedon plagiatum. Classification (NCBI taxonomy): domain Eukaryota; kingdom Metazoa; phylum Arthropoda; class Insecta; order Coleoptera; family Curculionidae; genus Philopedon; species Philopedon plagiatum. Next base: position 76,152,868 of record OZ020191.1, on the reverse strand, counting down.
TCTTAGATACGAACCCCTAAAGTTCAGCCACTACCTTCCAGAGGGCAGCAGCGTAACCCAGATATAGTTTAATTGCAGTTTTCCGTAATTCTTTCATAACACATGTTTGTAAAAATGAACTGGAAATATATAGTGTACCAATTAAAAAATCTCCAATGTGACTACTGAAAAGGGTTTTATACTCGCTTAACGAAGCAAGCTTATTTTAACCGTGATAATACATAATATGCAAGCAAGTTACGTAATTATTCGGATTAATGGAAACACGAATTTTTTCATGAAATTTTGCACAGACCCTAATTTTGGGTCGTAGAACACGAATCCGAAGTGGCGGTCTCGTCTCGTATGGTTTTTCCAAAAAAATTCCTTTTAACTTTTATGTTAGCTTTTTCTATAGATTCCTTTAAGTTTCGACACTTTCACTTAAACATATTTGTGAACTTATAATTTTAATTTTTTTCGTCACACAAAACACCACATTTAGGCATATAGCTAAGACAATTGCTTTTTTCTATAGAAAATTTCATTTTAACTCGCTATTAGCCGCCATTATTTTCCCACCTGTCAACAATATTCCTGTGTCCGGTGTTGCCACGTTTACTTGTTTTTTTATGAAAACGTTGTAAATTAAGAATACTAAAAAAGCTAACAAACTAATGTTACTATTCTGACCAACTTAGTCAACAACATTTTTTAAGTTTAACCTACATCAGACCTAAGCAAAATCCTATTGATCAGTAATCCAACACCTGCATGCTAATGAATTGAGGAAAGAGAATTTATTGCTAATTTCTAACTAATTAGTTGCCAAAGAATCAGTTTTGTTGCTCAAACCGATCTCTAAAAATCGTGAACACTGCTAGCTTTACATAAAGGTAGTGGGGAAATGCGAAAATGAACAAAATCTGAGCAAAAAGGTGCATACGGGTGTAACCCGTAAACCCGTAAACCTGAGCAAAAAGGTGTTCAGGTTTGCTCAGTTATCATTGTCAGTCGCACATATTTTTGGTATACCATGTCTAGCAAAATTCTTTCTGCATATATCAATTATTGATTTTGCAGTTAAGTCTTTAATTCTGTCTATTTCAAAAAAATCTGAATATTGATCAACTGTTATTAAATATTTTGCCCTCGTATTTCTTTTATCTATTTCCATGACATCCATATTTATTACTTCAAATGGGAGTCTAGGTACAGTATGTGATATTATTTCAGGATTTTGTTGATTAATATTTGAATATTTCATACATGTATAACATTTTGATATTGTTTCTTTAATATCATTTGTAATATTCGGCCAAAAGACTGAATCTCGTGATAGTTTAATTGTGGCTTCTGTACCTTGATGACTTGACTGCAGTTTTCGTAAAATATTTTTTCTTAGTTCAAATGGTACCAAAATTCTATTTTGTTTTAGTATTATGCCTTCAAATATAGCTCATTCTTCTCTATACTTCCAGTATTTATGTAAGTTTTCTTTCATAGTCTGTTTATTTTCTGGCCACCCTTTAATAATAACTTCCTTGAGATCTTGCATCTCATAGTCCCTTTCAGTTTCATTTTGTAGTTCTATAATAGTCTTATCAGAAATCTTTAAGAATTCTAATGATATTCTATCTGATATTTCTTTAATATTTTCAAACGAGTATATTTCATAGGCTGTATCTTCTTTGGTTAATCTTGATAATGTGTCTTCAATATACATTTCTTTTCCTTTTTTGTATTTTAGTTTAATATTATATCTTTGTAGAGTCATTAACATTTTCTGTATTCTTCTAGGAGCATTGCATAATGGTTTTTTAAATATTGTTAACAAAGGCTGATGATCTGTCTCTATGATTACTTCATTCAGGCCTACTATATATTGATCAAACTTATTACAAGCGAACAATATTGCTAGTGTTTCTTTTTCTATCTGAGCATAATTTATTTCAGTTTTCGTTAGTACTCTTGATCCATAACATACTGGTAGTCCTTCTTGCATTAACATGCATCCTATGGCAAAAGAAGATGCATCTGTTTGTATAGTGACTTGTTTTGATGCGTCAAAATATTTGAGAACATTTTCCTTGCTTATATCTTGCTGCAATTTTTGTAATTCTTCTTCGTGGATTTTGTTCCACTCGAACTTTTCACTATTTGACAATTTTCTTAAACTTTGAACTTTCTTCGAAAATTCTGGCAAAAATTTGCTTAAATATGATACCATTCCTAGCAAACGTTTTAATTCGTCAAGATTATTTGGTGCTGCTAACTTCTTTATCGCTTCAACTTTGGATGGATCTGGTTTTACCCCGTTTTCTGTTAGTAAATGTCCGAAATATTTAACTTCACTTTCACATAGTTTGATTTTGTCTTTATTTAGTTTCATGTTTGCATTTCTTAGTGTTTTTAGCAATTCTTCTAAATTCTATTGTGGTCTGTTAATGCTTCTTCTTTTGTTTTCCCTTTTCCAAATAGTGTAATATCGTCGGCCATAACTTCTACTCCTTTGAGCCCTTGAAGTACGTCATGTTGTCTTTTCTGGTATATTTCCATAGCTGGTTGCTGGTTTTATTCCAAATGGTAACCTAAGCCATCTGTATCTACCGAATGGAGTCTAAAAAGTTGTCATTTTACTGCTATTTTCGTCTAAAACTAACTGCCAAAATCCATTTTTGCAGTCAAATGTAGAGAATACTTTTGCGTCTTGAAGTTCTGGTAAAATTTCTTCAATTTTTGGCATTTGGTATTTAATATCTTTTAAAGCTTTATTCAATTCTAATGGATCTATGCATACTCTTAGTTTGTTATTCCTTTTTACTAATGCAATATTACTTGTCCATTCTGCGTGTTCTTCTACTTTCGAAATAATTTTATTATTTTCCATTTCCTCTAGTTTTTGTTTCAGTTCATCTCTTAATTTTATTGGAATTTTTCCTGGTGTCTGAATTTTTGGTGTACATTTTTTGCCAATATCTAATGTAATTTCGCCTTCCAGTTTTCCAATTCCAGAAAATACATCTTCATATTTCTTTAGAATCTCTTTACTTTTCTGTTGTAATCTTATTTCTTGTTGAGATATGTTTACATCTGTGCTAATTACTTGACAAATCTGAATAAGTCAATATATATATATATATATATATATATATATATATATATATATATATATATATATATATATATATATATAGTAGAAAAATGGAAGATTTCTTGGCCTATAGGTAATATAATAAATGTAAATGCGAAGATTTACTTCTTCGCTAGTGCAGCGATAAGGCCGTGAATGAAAAATAAAAATAATGAGGACTATCTTTGATTCTGGTCTGGGTGACCTCCTGCTATCGATTTCTGGGCCCTTACCCATCAGCGAGCAGGCTTACACCCAGGGTGGCTGAAGAACAGACCACGATTTGACCAGAATCAAAGAGAGTCCTTATATCCAAAATGTTCGGAAAGGATGGGTAAGATGTAGTGGCTCGCGCCAACTAGTTCACCCAGTGTTGCTCCAAAAATGTTTGGCTGCTAACACAATAATACTCGAAAGTGAGTCTTTCGAGTGTGTCTTTCGAGTATTATTGTGTTAGCAGCCAAACATTTTTGGAGCAACACTGGGTGAACTAGTTGGAGCGAGCCACTACATCTTACCCATCCTTTCCGAACATTTTGGATATAAGGACTCTCTTTGATTCTGGTCAAATCGTGGTCTGTTCTTCAGCCACCCTGGGTGTAAGCCTGCTCGCTGATGGGTAAGGGCCCAGAAATCGATAGCAGGAGGTCACCCAGACCAGAATCAAAGATAGTCCTCATTATTTTTATTTTTCATTCACGGCCTTATCGCTGCACTAGCGAAGAAGTAAATCTTCGCATTTACATTTATATATATATATATATATATATATATATATATATATATATATATATATATATATATATATATATATATATAATAAATGTAAATGCGAAGATTTACTTCTTCGCTAGTGCAGCGAAAAGGCCGTGAATGAAAAATAAAAATAATGAGGACTATCTTTGATTCTGGTCTGGGTGACCTCCTGCTATCGATTTCTGGGCCCTTACCCATCAGCGGGCAGGCTTACACCCAGGGTGGCTGAAGAACAGACCACGATTTGACCAGAATCAAAGAGAGTCCTTATATCCAAAATGTTCGGAAAGGATGGGTAAGATGTAGTTGGCGCGAGCCACTACATCTTACCCATCCTTTCCGAACATTTTGGATATAAGGACTCTCTTTGATTCTGGTCAAATCGTGGTCTGTTCTTCAGCCACCCTGGGTGTACGCCTGCCCGCTGATGGGTAAGGGCCCAGAAATCGATAGCAGGAGGTCACCCAGACCAGAATCAAAGATAGTCCTCATTATTTTTATTTTTCATTCACGGCCTTTTCGCTGCACTAGCGAAGAAGTAAATCTTCGCATTTACATTTATTATATTACCTATAGGCCAAGAAATCTTCCATTTTTCTACTATATATATATATATATATATATATATATATATATATATATATATATATATATATATATTTATATATATATATATATATATATAGAGAGAGAGAGAGAAGGGTAGTCGTTGCTGACTAGTTAAGGAGTAAACTAGTAAATATTGGGGTATGCAGCAAATGAAAGTGTACTCTTTAAAGTTTAGTCCGAGCTTTCGGAAATTTTTATTTCCATCATCAGGGAATCTACAATTAATAGTTAAATGGGAGTGTGTTACATTAAACGAGCTTAAAGTAACTTACAACTTTGTTGAGGTTGGTCATCAAGATATCAATTGTAGAACTGAACATTGTCAAGACAAAAAGCCGTAATTTGGGTCCAAAACATTAAAACAAGTTAAAATTAATTTTTACAGAACACACAAACACTGATAAAATTGCTTAATTATTAGGAAAAGAGGCATTAGTTATATAAAATATTGTTTGAGTTTAATCTTAGGTTTCATTTTGAATACTGTCAATGACAGGAGAAAATAATTTTTTTATATTCTTAACATTTTTGTAGGGTTAGGGACTAAATGTGTATAGTGGTTACACGAATTCAAGTTTTAGTGTGCAGTATCCCGATACCCGAACAATAGCAAAGTTAAACCAAAGAAAAAATGGTACCATTCATATTAGAGGGTGGTTTATTATCTAGGAAAAGAAGATAAGAGTAGATTGAACTTAAATGATTAATATCTGTTTTTTTATTAATGCAGTTAGGCTGTTGTGAAATAAAGGCCATCTCCAGAAAAAGCCTCCTGGTGTAGTTAGGTTCTGAGATTAAAATTTTTGTGGAATTGTAGTCCATGTTGTGATTAAATTTATTTGCATGTTCTGCTAAGGCGCATCTTTCTGGGTGAAGTCTACAGTCACTCCTGTGCGAAACAATGCGGTTAGAGATAGGTCTTGAAGTTTGACCAATGTATATTTTATCGCAGTCCGCACAAGGTATACTGTAGACCACATCAGACCTAGCTGTTAAAGGGGTTTTATCTTTGAGTTTAGAGTATACAGAGCGATTTTTAGTCACATTAAAGATATAAAAATTGCAAACAAATCAGTTCTTACAATTCGCTCTGTATACTCTAAACTCAAAGATAAAACCCCTTTAACAGCTAGGTCTGATGTGGTCTACAGTATACCTTGTGCGGACTGCGATAAAATATACATTGGTCAAACTTCAAGACCTATCTCTAACCGCATTGTTTCGCACAGGAGTGACTGTAGACTTCACCCAGAAAGATGCGCCTTAGCAGAACATGCAAATAAATTTAATCACAACATGGACTACAATTCCACAAAAATTTTAATCTCAGAACCTAACTACACCAGGAGGCTTTTTCTGGAGATGGCCTTTATTTCACAACAGCCTAACTGCATTAATAAAAAAACAGATATTAATCATTTAAGTTCAATCTACTCTTATCTTCTTTTCCTAGATAATAAACCACCCTCTAATATGAATGGTACCATTTTTTCTTTGGTTTAACTTTGCTATTGCTCGGGTATCGGGATACTGCACACTAAAACTTGAATTCGTGTAACCACTATACACATTTAGTCCCTAACCCTACAAAAATGTTAAGAATATAAAAAAATTATTTTCTCCTGTCATTGACAGTATTCAAAATGAAACCTAAGATTAAACTCAAACAATATTTTATATAACTAATGCCTCTTTTCCTAATAATTAAGCAATTTTATCAGTGTTTGTGTGTTCTGTAAAAATTAATTTTAACTTGTTTTAATGTTTTGGACCCAAATTACGGCTTTTTGTCTTGACAATGTTCAGTTCTACAATTGATATCTTGATGACCAACCTCAACAAAGTTGTAAGTTACTTTAAGCTCGTTTAATGTAACACACTCCCATTTAACTATTAATTGTAGATTCCCTGATGATGGAAATAAAAATTTCCGAAAGCTCGGACTAAACTTTAAAGAGTACACTTTCATTTGCTGTATATATATATATATATATATATATATATATATATATATATATATATATATATATATATATATATATATATATATATATATATATATATATAACTTAAATGATTTTGAGTGTAAGGCCCTTTTTTAAAAACTTTATTTTTCAGTAAAGAAATCGACTACAACATTTAGGTTTCAGATCTAGACTGCTTTATTAAAATAAAATAATATTGAATATTACAAGTATTGTCATATGCTGATCACAGCAATTACATAATTAGGTAATTGTTAATTGGAGTCATTGTCCATTGCTACACAGTGGCGTGGTCCGATAACTCCTCCCCCATTAGAATGAGGCATCCCCTGGAAGGGTGACTTGTTATCTTGAAGAGGGACGTCGGCGTCGGTTTCTTGGATTATCTGATTCCTCTTCTTTTTGGATTCTTATACCAGCAGTACCCGATTAGGATAATGGCTACCATGTATAAGATTACGCTCCATATACTGGGCAGTACGTATTTTGTTAGAGGGTGCATATCTTCAGTTGGAATTATAGGGCTTCCCTTGTTTATTAAGTAATTTAGGAGTTTCTAAGTGGTCGTTGCATCTCAGTTGCCTTCTTCTGGGAGCGTAGCTAAGTATTGGTTAATTTCAGGTATTCATTCGATCTGGTTTTCAGAGATCTTAATTTTTGATGCTGGAAATATCATTTAGAAGAATATCTTCTTCATAGGGTGTTTTGAAGTGTCCTTGCAGGATATTCGGACAATGGTAATGTTTACTGTCGGTACACAAGCCATTTATAGGTTTGATTAAATTTAATTTAAGTTTGAGAAAATAATGTGCGATATAGTAACAAACTCTGATTCGCAGACTGTAGGGATAGGTAGGATAAAATATAGGTCATACTGAAAAATTAACTGGTAATGAAAGGAGGTTATTATTTTGCTTCCTTCAATTTTACATTGAACCTTTAACAATGATTCGTATTTAAAGATGTTTGCAAGTGTTATTTTAAACGAAAGCTGATTTTTAAAAAAAGAAAAATTCTTTTAAGTGCTAAAAATAGATTTTTGGCAATATAGTACTATTTTATCATAATGTTTTAATTCTCTAACTAGTTTTGTGTCATAAATATAAGTAAGGTTAAAATTATTATTTTGGTTATTTAGATTTTTATACTTTACAATTTTTGGCTATGTTTTTGATGTCTGTCCGTTGTCCTGGGATGAGGAACCGCAATTATTTTTTAAAATATAGGTTTTTCGTTTCGGTCTTTTTATGTTAGATAGGTGTATTTTGTCCGTAGTGTTGCCATGCGTAGGCTTAATTTTTGCTGTTTTTAAGTTTTCACTTACTTTAATTATTTCCTCGGGTTTATATTTGTTAGAGGTTTTTGATTGTTTCTGTTTATTTTTGACAAACACCTTTGTAGGGATTTCTGGTAATTTTTCACGTGATTCATTAGCTTTGCTAATACTTTTTTCTTTAGTGTGTTGCATGGATTCGTTTAATTTTTGGTAAAATAGTTTCATTTTGTCGCGATGTTTAGATGTATAGTTGTTTACTAATTGCTTTTCTATTTCAAGCTCGCAGGGAGATTCCGTTCCTAGATATCCAGTGATTATCTCATAGGGTGCTAAATTAGTGACTGAGTGGATCGTATTGTTATACGCCAAAATCGCAGAGTTAACTTTGTTTTCGATTGGTTCATTTTTGAACTCTTCTTGATTATTTAATAATCTAATATGTTCGATCAATGTAGAATGAAACCGCTCGATTACGCAGTTTGATTCTGGATGCTGGGAACTTATAAAGTGAATTTTGATTTTGTGTGTTTCTAAAAGTTCACGGATTATCGAATTTTTAAACTCTAGTCCGTTATCTGACACTATTTGCTCCGGGATACTGTGATGAGAAACATATTTAATAAGATTGTTAGCAACTTCGATAGATTGAGCTGAGTTTAATTTATATGCTTGTGCATATTAGGAAAATGAGTCAATTATAGTTAGGAATTTACAGTTTTCTAAGGAAATACTGTCAATATGTAAAATTTGAAATGGCCTAGTTGCCGTAGGTGTAGTATTTAATTCTAATTTTAAGGGATTTCTATCGTACTTTGTTAATTGGCAAATTTCGCAATCATTAATGTAGGTTTGAATTGAGGCATGTTGGTTGGGCCAATAGTAGTTGTTTCTTTATACGTTTTTCAGTTTCATCAATACCTCGATGATTGGTTTTGCCCTCGTGATGATCTTGAACGGTTTGTTTAATTTCGTCATTGTCAGTAACGTCAATTAATTTTTTCGTACACTTGATCATATTAATTTGTGAATTTTTAAAGTATTTTTGTAAGGTGGTGCTAAACTTTTCGTATACAGGGTCTTCGAAATAGAGATGGTATTTAATTTTAGGGACTATTGTTTCTTTAATAAAATTAACAACTTCTTTCTCAAAGTTATTTTTTGAAAACTGTACAAAAGTACGTTGTTTTGAATTAAACAAATCAATACGAGATGGACTGGCAGGGGCATATTTAACGTCTGAGATTATTATTTGATTTTTTCCGAGGTAGACGGGACATTCTACAATGGGAATGCCTATAATAGGATTTTCGTTAGATGAATGAACCGTACATCACTATCTTCTATCGCATTTTCCGCCGTATCTAAGTCTCCAGTTTCAACCAAGAAAGATTGATTTTCAAGGTCGTTACGAGTGTTGTTTTCAGTGAGATTGCGATTACAATCATCTACATACTCTTGTAATTTAAAAATAGCGTCGGGTCTAGTTTCCGTTTCGTTTGCGTGTAACTCAATCCGGGAGGGCGCGTCTGCGTTTTTGTTAGGGCATTCCTTTTTATAAACAATTTTGTCATCGAGCTCTTCCCTATTTATATGTTCTATTCTACTTTTAGAAATTTCAAATTTAACCTTTTCGACATTAAAATTGTTAAGGTTTGGATAATCGTTAGAAGAAGTTTGAAAATTTCTAAAATCAATGACGTTTACTGGTTCTGGAAAGTAAATAGATTTCTTTATTTCTGCTTTATTTAGGATGGCACAAAGAGCTTCATAATTTTTTACTTTGGTCAAACATTCGGGTATTTCTAAGTCGCCAAATTTTGTATAAGGTATGATTACGTCACCACTTGCGACATTTCGAATAGGAATTTTTATGATTTGTTCAGTTTTTGGCTGAACAATTATGATATTATTAGAATTATCCGAGATGCTATGGTAAAACATCTTAATTTTTGAACTCGGTGTTGTTAGTAAATTATTTAGAAGGTCGACATTTGCTTTAAGAATTTTTAAGTTGTCTATACCTAATAGGCAATCAAAATAATTGTGAAAATTAAAAAGATAAAATTTTTGTGGACTAATTTTTTCTTTAAATAATTTAGCAAGCGGAATGGTAGTGTGAAATGCTCTGAAGATGTACCGTGTGCCGTGGATATTTGAAAGGGGTATTTTCGGATGAATTTGCCAAAATATTTTTGGGCAATATCAGGTTTAACGAACGATCTTGTACTGCCTGTATCAATAAGGATTTTTAATTGAAGTTCCGGCAAAATTATATACGGCAGTTGGCTACCGTTGTAGGCAAAGGTCATTAGATTAAATTTGGGTGGTTGTGATCTGAGGCCGTCATCTGAAAAAACTCGTTTTCAGGTTGGTCTTCAGGTTCTTCGGGGTCCTCAACATACGGTTCGCTATAAATTTGGTAATTTATTGAATTTTCTGCATCACATTGATTGTCAGTTTGTTGTTGATTGTCAATGTTATACAGTTCTTCAAAAACAAATTTAGGTCGATTGTTGTTAAAGGAATTTTGTCTAAAATTTTGGAAATTATTGTTTGGTGTTTGATTGGCCGAAAAATTGTGTCTTTGCGTTTGTTGGGGTTTAAACGTATTTCTTGTACAAATTGTCATAGGTGTGGGTTTTGTCATTTGTTGACTACTGGTTTGATTGGGCCTAAATACATTTTGATTAGAGGGGCCAGGACTAGAAGAATTTCTGGGGTTAAATCTATTATATCAAAGTTGTGTGTTATTTGAATAATTTAAAGGTTGTGGTTGTAATCTAGGTGTGAAATCTTGTTTTAGGACCTGCGGTCTTTGTTTTTACATTTTAACCGATGTTTTTTGAATTTGAAAATCATTTGTCAACATGTTTAGCGCGCTATTTAAATCCTTTGGATTCTTTGTTCGCATTAGAGAGCCTATTGGTTCTTTGAGACCTCGTAATAAAACTGTTAATGCTAATTTTTGGCAATATTCTGCTAAAACTGGAGCTTGAACTGCACTTGCTCTAGCAGAAATATGGGATAGTTGTAAGTTAAGTAATTTTTGAACTTTATTAAGGAAATCGAAAGTATTTTCATTTTCTTGTTTAAGTTCAACCATTTCAATATTTAATGTGAAAATATCACGTTTGTCAGCATATGTATTCAAGAGGGCTTCTTTTAAATCTGCCCAAACATTGATAATACATGACGAGATATTTATGGCCGCTTCGCCTTTAATTTTTGACAAAATCGAACTCATAAGATACTCATTTTGAAAATTATTTGTATCGACTGTGTCGTCAAAATTATTCACAAGCTTTTCGCAAACATTTATAAATCTTGGTAAAAGTTCAACTTCACCATAGAATTCAGGGATCATTTGTAAATATTCTTGTTTAAGCTGTGGGGCCATTATTTTTGTTTTAATAAAATTTCGAGTAAAATATACTTATAAGGGGTAATTATGGTTAATTTTAAATAATGAAGGATAAATAGTTGGTAAGGTTTGAGCCTAGCTGAACCAGAATTTGTTGTACCTATTTTGTCTAACTTATAAAGTTTTCGCGGGCAACCTCTATATGACTAAGAAGTACTTACATCAAGATCACTAGAATGATGTCCATGCACCTGTCTTTGATATGCCTTCAAAGATCTCTGCGTTGCTGGCCCTGATATCCACTCAGGTTTTGCCTGTAGAATATTCGCTTCTACTGCAACTGGACTCCCGGTTTTTCGAACGATTCGAATTGGGCTACTCAGTTCACCCTGGACCGGTTACGAATTTCGACGATTTTCACTAGCTTTTTCGCGAAACCGATGGAATTGTAGGTTCTTTTTTCATAAGTCGTAAAAACGAACCAGATTTTTCGAAAACTGTTGAAATATACTACCACGACTGCGCCACTTAAATGATTTTGGGTCTAAGGCCCTTTTTTAAAAACTTTATTTTTCAGTAAAGAAATCGACTACAACATTTAGGTTTCAGATCTAGACTGCTTTATTAAAATAAAATAATATTGAATATTACAAGTATTGTCATATGCTGATCACAGCAATTACATAATTAGGTAAAGGTTAATTGGAGTCATTGTCCATTGTTACACAGTGGCGTGGTCCGATAACTTATATATATATATATATATATATATATATATATATATATATATATATATATATATATATATATATATATATATATATATATATATATATATATATATTATATATATATATATATATATATATATATATATATATATATATATATATATATACACACTACGTGCATGGCTATCTAACTGGGCTCCATACGTTATACAGGCACCCAGGCCTCCACTGTAAAGAATAAAGGTTGGCGTGTATATTGTATTCAAATTGCATTAAATAGTAAATGTCTACGTGAGCAACGTGAGAAGGGTAAGAAATAAGCATCAAAAAAAGATAGCAATTTTTACTATACTTTTAAATGTAACACGCCTCCATACATTTTACGTCTAGTAAGCCTCCTCTGCATTAGTTTTTATGCTCACAGCGATCGCATACACCTCCGACAATGTTGCCAAATTTAAGTAACGCCTTTAACAAAGTGGCACGTGGTAAATTCGTTTTTTACACATATTAGCTTATAATAGTATTGTAAAATATAGTGAACAGCAATAAAAAGTCTCCCATTCCGTCGGTCTCTCTGTCTCCGCGCGACACCTTAAAAACTAATTGACGGAAAACTAAAATATTTTAGCAATAGATTAGTCTGTGACCTAGCTTAAAACCCAATACATTTCCGATTAACTATGTACAGCATGAACACTTTAAAACATTAATTTCTAAAAATAAGATTTTAGTGTCCGTAATAAATAATGTAGTAAAATAAAAACGTTTGGGGCATAACAGACAAGAAAGACACTGTGTTCTGCGCTTGCATTAAAGCATGTGACCTCCAAAAACTAATGGAAAATCCTGGGCCAGGAGGACAGTAAACTTTCACCTTGTTGGGGATCATCAGACTGACGTAACCCCTCAGGCAGCAGACATAGTTCTGTTTTAGAAGTAATGTTGACTATGCGGGATTGCTATTGATAGCTACGTCAGTCTGATTATCCCCAACAAGGGTGAAAGCTTACTGTCTACCCGGCCCGGGGCTTTCCATTAGTTCTTGGATGCTCCCTACTTTATGGAGGAGCAGAACACACTGTCTTGTTTGTCCGTTATACCACAAACAGTTTCATTAATTTCTAATTTGGCTTTAACTTAAGAACTGTTTGTTAAAAGAGAATCTTTTGTAAATGACGAAGGGTTTTACTGTAGATATGAAGAAGAACACTTGATATAGAGCCAGAGGCGTATATAAGCCATCATAGGCGCCCTAAGCCCCCCAAAATTTTGCGCCACATTCAGATTGTTGATATTTTGACTTCTATCGCTAGAGAAAGTATTTTATTGGCGAAAAAAAATCTTTCCAGATTTTTCCAGATCACTTTTGGGGGTGTCCAGATCAGGAAAAACATGGTTTCCGATTTCCGTCTGTATGCTGGCGCGGAAACTTAAAAAGAGTGTGAGCGAGCACCTTTTAATAAATAGTATCTATTTTTTGTTAAGAATGATACATTTTACACAAATTATACTTTGTATGTAGCTAAGGCATTTACCGTTGATATAATAGTATTTTTTATTGTTTCTTTAATTCGAAAACATAAGTATTGTGATGAACCCAGAGCTTTTAGTTATAATTTCGATTTTTCATACAACAGAATGTACAAGAGTAGAAAAATGTTTGTTTAGTTTTGTAATATCTCTAAAACATTAGCTTAAAAGAAATAAACACGCAAATGACGATTTTACGTAAAAAATTAACTTGATAATAATAATAAAGTTTATTTAAATTAATTACAATTTAAACATGATTCCACATATGTATATTATAAACAAACTTTTTAAAACCCCCGAAGACGTGCTTGTTTGGAGTAAATCTTATATTCAGTATTATATTATTTTATTATATAAATTATTCAATTTAAATATATATATATATATATATATATATATATATATATATATATATATATATATATATATATATATATATATATATATATATATATATATATATATATATATATATATATATATATATATCGACACCCCCAACGAACAAAGTTGTAACTCATTTTTGGTCATTTTTCAGAAAAGCAAAAAAGCTGAAAATAATATTTTAAAACAAATTTATAAAAAAAACTTGACAACATATTGTTTTGTTAAGTAAACATAATAAAAACATAATTATTTGTTGCCCTTTTTAGTATAATTTGGTAGTTGTAGGTGCAATGGAAAGAGGAATTTTACTGAGATACAACCATAAGTGGTTATAGAATTGTTCGTAGAACAAGGTTGTAACTCCCACTTACGACCTTCTTAAAGACCATATTATGCTTGTTTTCCAAATTTGGACGCTGAAAAGGACGAATCTTTAAAATTGTTACAGTTTTAATGTATCATCACTAGCTGTTATGTGCGATGGTTTAACTGATTAGTACTTTAAACATTACGGCACAGCGCTATTTATCATTAAAAATATGTACAAGCAATTTAGCGGCGTATTAATAATAATTAGCGTTAGTAATTAATTAAAATCCTGCAGCATAGTTTAAAGTAAGAAATTGAATTTGGTAAAACAGCCAACTCTTTTACGACATGAGATTTTTTATTTTTTAATGTCAGTAAATGAACTTTCTTAGTTTAAATAAAATACCTCCTTAAATTATTGTGTGACGAGTGTTATTTACATACTAAATGAAAAAAATTAAAATAGACTTTGTATAACAAAACGATACCCGGTTGGGGTAATTGTATAAGAAATGTCTATACATTGTCAAAAATATCTATGTATATTCTAAGCACTAAGAATAAAGATTCAAGTAGTACAAACAAAAAACTGTACAAACTTAACATTTCTAATTATATTACATAATTAAGTTAAACAACAAATCAGTTTTCAATTAGTTCTAACTAACATATTAATATACTTAAAACCGAGTAAAAAACATATCAAAAAGAAAGTTTCAAGAGCCAAAAATAAAGGTTTGATGTTAGGGAAAAATGTTTAATCTATACCGAATCTGACAAATCTTGTGTGTTGTTATCGGCACTATACTTTAAGTTTTTATAATAACTATGATAAAGTTCCGGAATAACTTTGGAGTTGCAGAGGTTATTTAGATCTTTATGGGCTTAAAACTAGGAATTGGGCCATTGTAGGCCGGTAGGATAACGGATAATGAGGATGACTCTTTATTCTTTAAGTTTCGAGTTGAATGTGAGGCTCGCTTTCGACCCAAATCAATGTAGTAATTGGTTTCAGATAAAAAATCATAGTTAACCTGTATCAGCTTTGGACTTTCACATTTAATACTCAAATGTCTAACTTTGTTCCATTTAATTTTGTTATTGTCAGTACCTAATTCGAAATTAAGCTGCTTATTATTTATCAATATTTTAAAATTTAGAATGTTGCATTGGTTTAGCTCATTTACTGAATAGGGTTTACCTGAACTTTTTGCACATCTAATTATTGTGACCCATTGCTATGGCACATAAACGATTTGATTTTTTTTGCGTCTCTCAATGAGGGCATGCATCGAGTCGCCCCCTCATTTGAGTATGGCCTACTTCAAAAAGCACATGAGTAATATTAACATTAAAATTGTTCAGCAGCATAAGAATACATAGCAAAAACTATTCGGTTTCGGTTTTGTCCTGCGCAATTATCGGAATAAAAAAAAGTCTTTAACCACCTCCTTCACCTGCATTTCAATAAACAAGTATACCGAACTAGGTACTTATTTTGTTTGCACCCTTTTTGCTATGGTTTCATCCCAAACATAACAAAACCCTTCGCTTTTCCCAACGTCAAATATAGTGAAGTTGTAGACAGCAAGCTTTCGCGTATAATAAAATAAAGATACTTCAGACCTAGGTGTCGCCAATATCTTCTGCAAATCATAAGTAGCTATTAGCACTGGGTTACTTTGTTGAGCTAACACTTTATGTTCTGCCTTAAGTTCTCTCACTATAGATTTGTGAGCTATGTGATGTGTAAAATTTATTTGAAGGGCTTCTTTCTCTTCACTTGAAGGTCTTTTATAAATATCGCACGTAGGGCACAGATCTTTTTTTGGCTTAAAGAAATTAATATTATATTCATTATAAAACAGAGTTCGATATTGCCTTTCTGTAGCCCTCAGCTCCGGTTCGTAATGATTTTCGACTAGCCACTCTTTATAAAGCTTATATAATTTTGGAAATGTTAACGATTCCTCGAAATATTTCTTTTGTGACCTAGCTTACGTAATGCGAGTCGACTAATGGTATTTGCGAAATGTGCGACGCATTTTGTTAAACAATTTAACTCACTTTAGCTAAATAAAAACCATGTATTATGGAATAAAACCCACAACGACAAATAACGTGCAATGTAAACAACAAACGTTACACACTGAAATAAAGCAGTAACTCAAGAACCATGGCAGGTTTACAGTGCTAATTTTTGTCGAACAAAGTTGTATTTCAAATTATGATATAAATTTAAAATTTGATGATAACAATTTTACTAGGAACAAGGTTGTATTTTATTTAACGTCCTTTATCACGGATAACTGCCCAAAATTATTGATATTTAGAAAGCCGTATATTACATTACAACCATTTTAAAGTTGAAATTAAAATATCAAGTTAAAATACTTCCTTGTTAAATTGGGGTTTTTGCAAAACTATTAGTCGTAGAGATACGTCTTTATTATTGCCATGTTCGTCTCCTCTCGCTGAGTACACCTATGGTAAAAACTCAAAATCTATTTAACTTGAGTTACAACTTTGTTCGTTGGGGGTGTCGATATATATATATATATATATATATATATATATATATATATATATATATATATATATATATATATATATATATATATATATTATATATATATATATATATATATATATATATTATATATATATATATATATATATATATATATATATATATATATATATATATATATATATATATATATATATATATATATATATATATATATATATATATATATATATATATATATATATATATATATATATATATATATAATATATATATATATATATACATATATACATACATATACATACATATAAACATACATACACACACATATACACATACATATATACAGTCATACTCAAATACATACATAAAATTTCTTTTTAGGTCCTTAGAGAAAAACAAACACATATATTCTTATTATACAAAATAGTATCAGAGTAATTCCAAAAATTTCTTTAAATCATTTGTTGTTAATATCCAAGTTTTTATTTCAATTTTAAATTTTTTCAATGATATAATTCGTTTAATATTTATTGGTAAATAATCGTTTAAATAAAAACATAAATATTTATAACTTTTTTGTGCTATAAACTTATGTATTTTTGGTTTAATGGAAATTTCATTTTTATGACGCGTGTCATGGTTATGTTTTTTAAATTGTATTAGATTTTTATTTTTAAAAATGTATACTAAAATATTATAAATATATATTTGCCTAATGTCCATTTTTTTGTTTCTGAATATAATTCCTTTGAAGGATAAAAATAGTCTTTATTAAATATAATTTTTAGAAATCTTTTTTGTAATAGGTACTTCTATTTTTTTACTAAAATTCTATTTATTCCTCCCCAACCTAAAATTCCGTAATTTAAATGAGTTTTAACTAAGGCATAATATAGTGTTTCTAATTGTTTTGTATCCAGAAAGGTTTTAACATTTCTGAATATTGGTAGCAAACTTCTTAATTTTTTAATTAAGTAATCTACATGTAAATCCCAATTTAATTTACTGTCAAAAATTATTCCCAAGTATTTAACACTGTTAGTCTTTAAAATGTGAATATCATTGTCTATTTTAATACTATCCACATTTGAGGTATTATTATTTTGATTTGGACTAAAATTAAGATAATTTGTTTTGTCAAAATTAATTGTTAATAAGATATTATCAAACACAATTTTTAACTATTTTAAAATCTTTTTTAATTTTGTTATGTATGTTGTTCCAATTTGTATCACTATAAAAAATAACAGTATCGTCTGCAAAACTATGAATTTCTCCATCACAATTTATACTAAATTAATCATTAATGTAAATATTAAAAAATACAGGTCCTAAAATTGTTCCTTGGGGAACACCGTATTTAAATACTTTTGGGTAACTTTCTTCTTTATCTATCATAACATGATTTGTCCTATCTCCCAGTTAGTTTTTTATCAACTCTAATGGTATTCCTCTAAATCCAATATTTTCTAATTTTTTAATAAGTAAATCATGGCTAACCTAAATCTAGAAAAATAGCAATACAAGGTTTTTTATTATCGAATGCATCATATGTCAGGAAAGGGGACAGGGGACAAGCTGAAACTGATCTGCCTATGCTATCAAATTTTATTCACTTACTCAAACGGTTGATCATCGGGATCGTTTAAAACTACCCAGGCCTTAAGCTTGTCTACAGCAACTACCGTTTTATGCGTCCTCTTGTCTCGCATATCTTCCACAACATACCTATCATTTGGCAACACAGCTGTGACCTTAAATGGGCCCTTAAAAACCGGATTAAGTTTCTTGCTTTGTCCAGTAGGAAGATCACTTGTAATTTTGGCCAGTACAAGGTCCCCTACTTTATAACATTTTGCACGGCACCGTTTTTTATCAGACCTCGCTTTTTCTTTGCTTTGAGCAATATCTATGCTTTCTGCTACCTTTTTTCTTATATCTTTTAAGTCACAACCTTTAATCTCTTCACCCACGACGTTTACAATTTTTGCTTACCTCTAGTCTTTTGGATTTATACCCATTAGCACGTTATACGGCGTCTCACCCCTGTAGTTTTATTAACGGACGTATTTAAACTATACTGAATTATTTTTATGTGGGTATCCCAATAAGTTTCGTCTTTATTAACACTTACACATTTTAAGCTGCCTAAAACAGTGCCGTTAAACCTTTCGCACTGTCCATTTGCACGAGGCGTAGCCACCGCATTTAATACATGTTTAATACCATTATTCTTACAAAAATAGCCATAGATTTGGACGTAAAGACAGAACCTTTATCAGATATAATTCTTGTAGGTACGCCAAAAATATACATAAAATTTTCCAGAGCACGTATAATATATCTGACTTTAGTTGATTTTACTAGCTCTAAAAATACAAATTTGGTAAACCGATCCACTAAAACAAAAGGATGAGTATTTCTTTTTCTTGAACACACAAAACGCCCTAAGTGATCGATATGTACTGTCTCGAATGGTATTTGCGACTTAAGTATAGGGTGTAAAAATCCTTGCTGGGGTCCTTTTGTGTTTTTCATGTACTGACAGTTTAAACAAGCTTTAATATATTTTTTAAGAAACTTAGCCAAACCAGTAGTTTTGTTTAATTCGACTAAGTGTTTTTTCGAATCCAAGGAGTCCACACTCGTCCTGATTTAACTTACAGATTAACAATCTGGATTCTTTTGGGACCATCCATTTTAAGGAATTTCCGTCACATTTTCTGTATAAAACCTCATTTTTTAGCGCAAAATTGGCGAAATATTTTTTTTTTGCTGACGATTTTTTTTTTAGTGTAAAATATCTATTATTCCTAAAAGTTTTTCGTCTTGGCTTTGAACGGCCTTAACCCAGTCTAGTTCAGTTAAATTTACTTCTGCGTTAATATCATAGGTTTCGGGCACCGCATCCCGGCTTAAACAGTCTACGTGAGCCATTTTATATCCTGGACGATATTTACGTGTATTCTTGTATTTCTAGTCAACACCGAACAATTCTCGGAATAAGATCTTTTTTTTTGTAGAAGGGGCTCTCAAGGCGGAACAATCAGTATATGTATATCGTGAACTCGGCGCCCAAAAGATATATACGAAAATGTCTTAATGTAAAAACCAAGGCCATAGTTTCCAATAATTCATACGAATGGTATTTATTTTGTTCATAAGTGCAGAGTTTGCTAAAATAAGCTACAGGATGAAGTCCGTCATTACGTTTTTGTAACAAAATACCAGAAACAGCAATACTGCTTGCCTCTGTGTGTAACTCAATGGCATGTCAGGATAAACGCAAAATCAAAACACCCCTGGATTTTTGTATACTTTTCACTGATTTTATTTAACACTATACGCAACAATGCATCATAATGCCTGACTGACCTTTATTTTGCTCACATGTATTAAAAATAACCAAACTGCTAACTAAGTGTTTATATTATTCTTATTTGGGCGGTTTCAGATTTCACCCACTTAAACTTTGTTTTCTACTCGGTGTTCCACATTCGGACATCCTGTCATTGTTTCGCCCTCGAAACAACACACGCCCTTTGATGACTTTTGACGACTTTATGTTCCAGGATGCCTTTCTTAGAGATGACAACACCAAGCAGACGCTTTTTTCAGAGCAACCTTTGTTTTTTCCAGTATTCATTCTTCAGATTTCATCTTAAGGCTTAACCTGTGAATATCATGACCCTATAAAAATTTGAAGAGTATAACACCCTTCCCTTTAATTTTTGTTTTTTTAGACGTCGGAATTTAGCCTATCATTTACTTTAAATTTTCTTAAATTTAACATTTCAGTACAATTTTGTACAGCCACTGACACCTGTAGTGTCCCTTAACTGTCGCATGAACAGAATACAGTCATGCCCTGGTACACGTAGTACCCCTTTGATGCCTGTAATATCCTTAACCTTTTTGCATGAACAAAATACAGTCATGCCCTCCTGGTACACGTAGTACCACTTGGTACCTAAAGTATCCTTCACCTTTTGATACCCTTAGTATCTCTGACACCTTTAGTGTCCCTTGGTACCTATAGTACCCTTCACCTTCAGGTCAAAACTCCGACCAATCAACAATAATTATTTTAATTACTACCAAGATCTTATTCTTTAGTGTGTTTACTAAAGAATATTCTTTAATTTACAATTTTCTTTTGGAATTATAACAAATTCCGCTATTTGTATAATAAAATTACACAACTACTTTAAAATTTCAAAACCAAATTCATTATAACAAATCTGTTAACCTAATTACTGTATGATATACATACAAAATTACAAGGGTAGTAAAAGTAAAACTACCGCCTATAATATATAATACACATATACATCATATATTTTACTCAAACGGCCGGTCTTTTTCCGCATGTAGAACTACCCATGGTTTGAGCTTATCCACTGCTACACCGGTATTTCTCGTTTTACTTTTCTGTTTTAAGTCTTATACCACATACCGATGGTTTGGTAACACTGCCTTGATTTTAAAAGGACCCTTAAAAATCAGTCGTAACTTACGACTTGACCCACTGGCAGGCTCATTAGTAATTTTGACCATAACTGGATCACCCACCCCATAAATTTTAGGTGTCACTCGTTTTTTATCAAAACGTAATTTTTCTTTTATGTCCCGGTTCGTCACAATAGAACCACATGTTTTTAAAATTGCCAAATTTTACAATCTTTTTATTACTATTTTTATCCTTTATTGAAAAAATCACTGCTACGCAAAAATGTCAACAACTCATCTAAAGTTTTATAATTATTGGTAAATGCTAACTGACGGATACTTGGGTCTGCAATACCAGATATGATTATATTTTTCTTATCCCACTCCGGAATGTCCCACGATAGCTTATTTAAAAGTGTCAATTTTTTATGAAAATAACTGACCAGTGTCTTTTCTTCGGAACTCGCAAAGACCGAAGCACACTTAAAGATTGCACCAGTTGATTGAGGATCAATGTCATAAATTTCCCGGAAATGTTTTTTTTTTCATGTCATTCAAATTAATTCCAGAAAAACCGGAAATTTATGAACTACTCGCGTGCTCGTCCGGCTAGTTTATCAATTGCATTTCGCATTACAGTTACCTCATCCCAACGCAAAAAGTAAGCTTTTTTTGATCAAACAGTTTCAACCACTTGTTCGCGGTACTGTTTTTAGCTGACGGATTAAAATCTGGTATCTTTTCCCAAGTATACATATCATTATCATCGTCTACCTTGATCTGGGATTTTTTTTTTTTAGTTCTTTTAGTTCAGCCACCAATTGTTTCACCTGTTCCTCTACAGATACGCTTACGACAGACTCTGTCTCACTGCTCCGACCCTCAGCTGGAAGCGAGACTGAAAGCGGGGGAGTGTAGCTTCTTTCAGACATCTTCTTTTCTTTGTCAACACACACAGACACAAGCACTTTATGGATTCCACTTAGTTTGTGAATCCCACTTCTGACTTTGTCAGCAGTTTTAAATAAAAGAGGTTTTGTAGGCCATAAAACTCTATTTTACACCGGTACAGTAAGTACAAGTAACAACTTAGAAAGTCTCAAGAACACTCACTCCTTCACCATCTACTTTGTTCCTCATCATCAAATATCGTTATCCATATAAACATACGCGCCAGTCACGTATGTTTATATAAACAATCTTAAAGGCGACGCCGACGATTCGCAGGCAGATCAGTTTCAGCTTGTCCCCTGTCCCCTTTCCTGACACATATATTTTTTCTGTTAAGTAGCAAATAGCATGTTGTGTTGACTTATTTTTTTGAAAACCTAATTGTTTTTCAGAAATAAAATTTAATTTTTTTAAATAATTATCAATTCTTATTTTTAAAATTTTTTCAAAAACTTTAGCTAATGAAGATATTAATGTTATCGGTCTATAATTAGTAATTTTACATGAATCTCCACTTTTAAAAATAGGTTTTATTACACCAATTTTGAAAGCTTCTGGATATATACTTTATTTATAAGAAAAGTAAGTGGTCTAGAAATACTAGTTTTAATACATTTTAAAATTTCCGAAGTTATGCCATCAGCACCAGGTGACTTTTTTATTTTTAAACTATCAATCATATCTTCAACTTCTTGCCTATTAGTTTTTTCTAAATTAAATGAATTTATGTTGTTGATTTTTTTATCTAGAAATGAATTACTTGTTCGCTAATTTTTCTCCCACTTCAGAAAAATAATCAATAAAACTATTAGCCATAACCTTCTTATCGGTAATTGATTTGTTTTCAACCCTAATCTCATTTATATTTTTTTGTTTTTGATTTTTATTACATAATTTTTTAATGGTTTTCCAAAGATCTTTATTATTGATTTCACATTTGTCAATTTGAGATTTATAAAAATTAATTTTCGTCTCTTTTATTAGTTTATTTAATTCGTTTTTGTATATTTTATATTTCTACAATAAAAATCGATCATTTTTATTTTTTTGTAATTTTTTGTAAAGTTCGTTTTTTGTTTTAATTCAATTTAATAATCCATTAGTAATCCATTCTTTCCTTTTTTTAATTTTTACTTTGATTTTAGTTGTACATATTTCTACATTATTTTGAATTTCTTTAATTAAATTATTAGATAATTCCTCCGTTTCTGAATACAGGGTGGGAACTTTAAAAAAAATCTCTTTCAAATGTCTTTGGCCCCCACTGGGATTAAGCGTAGGTTCGTGACTTTTTCTTCTGCAAAGCCAGGTGCGCATTTTACCTTGTATACAGAACGAACAAATATTATCTTTTTCTTTCCTCGCTAAAGGAGTTATTATTTTATCGTTTAATAATCCCCTCCCGAAATTTTTTTAGCTTTTATATTTCGGGGTTTCTGAATCACAAAAAAATATTTTCTCATTTCCGTCGGTCTGTCCGTGGGCGCGAAAACTTGCTAATCACTCGAACAAGTTAAAAAAAATTGCCTTTAATTAGGCTCTGTCCTGGCTCAAAACCGGCCAATAAAATTTATACAGGGCGGACACCTTAAAAACTATATTTCTGTTCTGTCGTTTTAACTAAAATACGATTAATTTTACAAAAATTGTGTTTTGTCTATAGCTAAGGCTTTTATCGTTGATATAATTTAAGGCACTTCTGTTACCGTAGATACAGGGCAGGCAACTTAAAAATTTTACTTTTGTTGGTTTTTGCTCTAATTAAGGCACTGTATATTTACCTAAGACAATACTTATTCAGTAGTTACATTCTGCATTAGTAAGTTATTATTTATAAACTTGCATGTGCTACAATTTGAGTTGTTATTATAGCTTAATAGTTAATGTAAGTTACGTGCTACTGTGGACTATTAAAGACAAAATAGTTTGCATTTTGAAAGTTTATGATTATTTCACGACAGATAATCCATGCAAAGATATTTATATATTTTCAGTACTTAACTAATGTACTGAAGTTATAAGAGAGTATAGGCACAGCCTTCTGTCTCTCCAACAGTACGGGTTTCAAGCATCGAAATGTACGAGCGATGCTATCTTCGGGTTTCTGGAGCGCCTGTAGGTTTCTTTAAACTCAGGGGTGGCGGCTGCAGCAGTGTTCTGTGATTTGTCAAAGGCATTTGACTGCGTGAATCTCCGAATACTGCCGTGGAAGTTGGCGACGTATGGGATGAGGGGATCAAAAAAAATATTTTGTTGTTACTGCAAAATTAATGATGTGAAAATAAAGGCAGAAAACAGTTTAAAAACATCAAAAGGAATAAAGCAACGCTTCAGCTTAAATCCATTTAACTGTTGCCAACCAGCAATAAAGTAACTACACAAATAGTTTGGTCGTCTGTCATGTCTTACACATTCACTCTAATAGGACATTCAAGTGTCGTAAGTGCGGATTTTTATCCACCCATTGAGTTAAATTCAACATGCAAATATGGAGTTGCACTGTTGGGATTTTACAATTCAATATTTAATGTAGACGAAAGCAACAATTCATTCGCATACATAAAACAAATGGTGGCACAGAATTCCAAACATTTAAGGATCGAACCTGGAGCTTATGAAGTTAATGAAATTGGTAAAGCTATGCTTGCAGCTTTAAAGAATCAAGTAGTAAAGAACGCGATGACATATTTATATTAACGGCCAATAATAATACATTAAAATGTGGTCTGAAATCAGAATTCGACATTGATTTTAGAGGAGCTAACACTATTGGTAAAATGCCGGGATTTGACTCTGTAGTGTTACAAAGTGGAGAAAAACACGAATCAAGTAGTATCGTGGACATAATGAAAGTGATTATATATATATATATATATATATATATATATATATATATATATATATATATATATATATATATATATATATATATATATATATATATATATATATATATATATATATATATATATATATATATATATATATATATATATATATATATATATATATATATATATATATATATATATATATATATATATATATATATATATATATATATATATATATATATATATATATATGTATAATGTGTATAATGCGCACTTTCATTATGTCCACGATACTACTTGATTCGTGTTTTTCTCCACTTTGTAACACTACAGAGTCAAATCCCGCCATTTTACCAATAGTGTTAGCTCCTCTAAAATCAATGTCGAATTCTGATTTCAGACCACATTTTAATGTATTATTATTGGCCGTTAATATAAATATGTCATCGCGTTCTTTACTACTTGATTCTTTAAAGCTGCAAGCATAGCTTTACCAATTTCATTAACTTCATAAGCTCCAGGTTCGATCCTTAAATGTTTGGAATTCTGTGCCACCATTTGTTTTATGTATGCGAATGAATTGTTGCTTTCGTCTACATTAAATATTGAATTGTAAAATCCCAACAGTGCAACTCCATATTTGCATGTTGAATTTAACTCAATGGGTGGATAAAAATCCGCACTTAAGACACTTGAATGTCCTATTAGAGTGAATGTGTAAGACATGACAGACGACCAAACTATTTGTGTAGTTACTTTATTGCTGTTGGCAACAGTTAAATGGATTTAAGCTGAAGCGTTGCTTTATTCCTTTTGATGTTTTTAAACTGTTTTCTGCCTTTATTTTCACATCATTAATTTTGCAGTAACAACAAAATATTTTTTTTGATCCCCTCATCCCATACGTCGCCAACTTCCACGGCAGTATTCGGAGATTCACGCAGTCAAATGCCTTTGACAAATCACAGAACACTGCTGCAGCCGCCACAATCACAGAACACTGCTGCAGCCGCCACCCCTGAGTTTAAAGAAACATACAGGCGCTCCAGAAACCCGAAGATAGCATCGCTCGTACATTTCGATGCTTGAAACCCGTACTGTTGGAGAGACAGAAGGCTGTGCCTATACTCTCTTATAACTTCAGTACATTAGTTCAGTACTGAAAATATATAAATATCTTTGCATGGATTATCTGTCGTGAAATAATCATAAACTTTCAAAATGCAAACTATTTTGTCTTTAATAGTCCACAGTAGCACGTAACTTACATTAACTAGTAAGCTATAATAACAACTCAAATTGTAGCACATGTAAGTTTATAAATAATAACTTACTAATGCAGAATGTAACTACTGAATAAGTATTGTCTTAGGTAAATATACAGTGCCTTAATTAGAGCAAAAACCAACAAAAGTAAAATTTTTAAGTTGCCTGCCCTGTATCTACGGTAACAGAAGTGCCTTAAATTATATCAACGATAAAAGCCTTAGCTATAGACAAAACACAATTTTTGTAAAATTAATCGTATTTTAGTTAAAACGACAAAAACAGAAATATAGTTTTTAAGGTGTCCGCCCTGTATAAATTGTATTGGCCGGTTTTGAGCCAGGACAGAGCCTAATTACAGGCAATTTTTTTTAACTTGTTCGAGTTTTCGCGCCCACGGACAGACCGACGGAAATGAGAAAATATTTTTTTGTGATTCAGAAACCCCGAAATATAAAAACTAAAAAAATTTCGGGAGGCGATTATTAAACGATAAAATAATAACTCCTTTAGCGAGGAAAGAAAAAGATAATATTTGTTCGTTCTGTATACAAGGTAAAATGCGCACCTGACTTTGCAGAAGAAAAAGTCACGAACCTACGCTTAATCCCAGTGGGGGCCAAAGACATTTGAAAGAGATTTTTTTTAAAGTTCCCACCCTGTATTCAGAAACGGAGGAATTATCTAATAATTTAATTAAAGAAATTCAAAATAATGTAGAAATATGTACAACTAAAATCGAAGTAAAAATTAAAAAAAGGAAAGAATGGATTACTAATGGATTATTAAATTGAATTAAAACAAAAAACGAACTTTACAAAAAATTACAAAAAAATAAAAATGATCGATTTTTATTGTAGAAATATAAAATATACAATATATATATATATATATATATATATATATATATATATATATATATATATATATATATATATATACACTGCTCAAAAATTTAGAGGAACACTTCTTTGTATCTCTATAACTTCTATTGTGGAAATGATATACATATGAAACATTTAAATTTCTAAAGCCACATATGTTATCCTATTAAATAAATGAACTTAAGAATTAAGAATGCAATAATTATTAAGATATGATTAGGAATTTAAAAAAAATACAAAAATCAAAGTGGCGATAAAGTGACCTATGCTTAGTTTCGAGATTTAGTAGGCATGGTAACAGCAGCATATTGTTGCAAAAGTCAATTATACATCACGAAAAATAAAATGCGGCATCTTAGTGAAGTTGAAGTTGCTCGTGCTGTTTCTTTGATTGAAAATGGGTTCCGTATCCGGCAAGTTGCAAGATTGTTTAATCGCAGTCCTTCTGTTATAAAACGTGTGTGGGATCGTTTTAGGGAAACTGGTCAGTACAAAAGACGCATCGGGCAAGGTCGTAAGAGGAAAACCACCCAAAATCAAGATCGATATTTAGTTCTTTCATCATTGCGTAATCGTATACTAACAGCAAATGATCTTCAAAGTGCTTTTAGGGTGACTCATGGACTAGATATTTCCGACCGGACTGTTAGAAATCGATTAAAAGAAGCTAACTTGAGACCCAGAAGACCCGTGCGAAAACCCATTTTGACAAGGCGTCACAAAATATGCCGTTTAAATTTTGCTCGTGAGCATATTAATTGGCAACTTCGACATTGGACACAAGTACTCTTCACCGACGAGTCAAGATTTCGTCTTACACGTTGTGATGGTCGAGCACGTGTTTACAGACGTCCCGGCGAACGGTATTCTGCTGCTGCAGTAAGAGAAGTGCAAAGGTTTGGTGGCGGGTCGATAATGGTTTGGGGAGGGATAAGTCTTGAAGGAAAAACTGACCTTGTGGTAATTCATGAAAGTCTAAACGCTCAACGTTACATCGATAATGTGCTAGAAGAACATGTTGTACCTGTAGCTTACGGTGTAGGTCCAAATTTCATACTGATGCAAGATAATGCGAAAGCACATACAGCAGCCATTGCCATGAACTTCCTACATGAACGAGGTATTCAAATCATGGATTGGCCTGCGATTAGTCCCAATTTAAATCCTATCGAACACGTTTGGGATTTGTTGGACAGACGCATTCGGAAGCGTCCAAATGCATTCCAAACTCTCCTGCACCTAGAAGAAGCCTTAATCGAAGAATGGGAAAGTATACCCCAAGAAAATATTCGAAGAATTATAAGAAGCATGCCAAGGAGGTGTCATGAAGTTATTCGTGCTGGTGGAGGACACACGAGATACTGATTCTCATACGAAGGGAATTCCACAAATGTTTTGCAAAGAAAATGCATCTATCGCCACTTTGATTTTTGTATTTTTTTTAAATTCCTAATCATATCTTAATAATTATTGCATTCTTAATTCTTAAGTTCATTTATTTAATAGGATACCATATGTGGCTTTAGAAATTTAAATGTTTCATATGTATATCATTTCCACAATAAAAGTTATAGAGATACAAAGAAGTGTTCCTCTAATTTTTTTGAGCAGTGTATATATATACATATATATATATATATATATATATATATATATATATATATATATATA
The DNA here is from genome assembly GCA_963971165.1 of Philopedon plagiatum. Classification (NCBI taxonomy): domain Eukaryota; kingdom Metazoa; phylum Arthropoda; class Insecta; order Coleoptera; family Curculionidae; genus Philopedon; species Philopedon plagiatum. The sequence continues at coordinate 76,124,215 of OZ020191.1, read as the reverse complement.
TATATATATATATATATATATATATATATATATATATATATATATATATATGTATATATATTGTAATATAATTTCCGGAGCATACCTGAATTCTTTGGAAAATCATACATTATTTGAATTTGCTATTGATGTGGAATCTGGTTACAAAATCTCCAAAGAACCACAAAATGGGGTGGCTTCGCTCGTATTTGGCGAGGCGTGTGCAGACAGTTGTATTGAATAATGACTGCTCGGAGGAGATGATTATTAAGTCTGGGGTTCCCCAGGGGTCCGTTCTGGGTCCTCTTCTTTTTTTAATCTATGTAAATGACCTGCCTCATCTGCCCATCGAGGGGGAGTTTACTGTCTTTGCTGACGACACCACCATTCTCTGGCACGGTGCAGACATTGGTGGTCTTAGAATTGATATTGGTTCTAACATGGATAAGATAAAAAAATGGTGTGATGCAAATATGCTCTTTCAATGTTTGCAAATCTAATGTGTTAAGCTTTAAATGTGAAATACTTAGGCAGTATCTCTTTGGAAAACGAAACATTCAAGTCCAAATAACCAGACTCCCACATTAGTCCATGGTATTTTTCCTCCAAATGTTCGACTATTTTGAGATCTTCGGGTTTCAAAAATTTCCTACCATACGGAGGTTTGAAGAGAAAGCTGCAAAATCGTGCTCCATCATACACAGCCAACTCCTTCGGTATAAACCCACTGGCTAAGGGGTAACCTTGAAGATCGATACAAACTTCCTGACGTACTTTTGACATATTGCACACACTTACTAGACTCAAAGACGATGATCCTAACGACGGTGTTAAACTAACGTCTAAACAGCTTCCAGTAATGGAGGGCTTTAAATAGGATAAAATACACTCCCCACCACCACCAGCACCACCAACACCAGTGGAAACAGGCTTTATTCCAAACATCCAAACTGGATTAGAGCGCGAGTGTAACCTCCGGCGGTATTAGGACTCTGCCCCAAATAAGTCAAGCTATACTTGTCACTGGACATATTCATTTGGTCAACCAGATCATGCGATAAAGTTTCAGCTAACCGCTGGGGTAAAAATGTTTGAAAGATCGCTTTATCCTGGGCAATATCGACCAATGTCGCAACAATAGTTCTTCTATAACGAGTTGTAACAAATTCCAGTTTTTTAAGAGGATACACCGTTCCTACATTCAAAACGCGAAGATTTCTACACTCGGGAAATTCAACACTTTTGTTAATTTGATCATTAAGTTCCAATACGATATGCTTCGAAATACTCATGTTTTAAGGTTAGGAAACAAGTCACGGCAGATCTAGACGAGCTACAACTGAATGCAGTGAATGTGTAAACAACTATGGAAACTCTGCCGGAAATCGAGTGGTTTTATTAGTAACCGCAGCAGAATAAGGGAAAGTGGGAAAATAAAAAATAACTTTGAGCATTACAATATTTATTATTATTCGGAGACATCAGTATACATATACAGTTTATCAAAGTCATCTAACAATTTTTGCTGGTTGTAATACAATAATTCCAGCATGTAATAACTTTGCTCGGACGGGTTTAAGTTACACAGATTGGTTACAATTTGAAAAAAGTTTTCCTTAATATCAACAAAACATTGGGCATACTGTAAAGTATCATCATAATAGGTTCTAAATTGTAAACATTTCACTAATTCTAATCTATGGTTAATTAAATGCTTAATGCTAACAATAGAATTTATATCATTACAAGAAAACGTTAAAGTTACATCATTGCTTCCGAGTCGAAATATTCGTTCGTTTAAAAGAATAGTAAACACAGGATACAGTAAAATTTTCCGATGACGACATCAGCGTTGTTGTCACACTTACATCAATACTTCAAACATCTTGTCAATGATCTCCAAAAACTCGATCCAATCAGAATGGCTGAGGGATACTGGTTGATATTCAGGCGTTGTGGGAACTAGTTTAACACTTGGTGTCATTCCCCTGGCAACACTGAGGCCCACAATTACTGTAATATTAGCAGCAGGATAGCAAAATTCGCCCAAGAGTTTAGTCTCCTTGCGAATTTCTCTGTTACTTCGGAGAATCATACTGTCTAGATAAGTCCAATAGGGTGATGAGCTTTGGGAACTATCGTCTTCTTCTTCTGGAAACTCTGGAGCAGCAGCAGTATTACAACTTTTACTTGCCATGGTTCACACTAAAATAGTGACGTCAACCAACGCATGAGTGTAATCATAGAGAGAACGAGACCCCCACTCTACATTTATTGATTAAAAGTTCGAAAAACAGCAATTTGGATAACGCCCATCCGCTTCCCATCTCGGTAAATTCGGAAGCTTTTTTCACTAGAGAGATCTGATATTCGGTACAAAAGTCCTCCAAATTAGTGTGGCGAGAGATAACACTAAATTTTGTATTAAACGATTTTATGTCTTGTTCTTTGGTTGGCGCCAACAGATAACAACCATATAGCTCCATTTTAACTTTAAGCTGGGGATAAGTATTTAAAGGATCAGTGAGTAGAGTAATAACAGTATCTTTTAGATCTTCTAAATATTGCTTAACATCAGTCAAATGTAAGTCACTTGTCAGATGATAAGTTAGTATCCGCCGTTTAAAAGCAGTTCGAACTAGTTTTACATGAGAGTACAAGTTCTCACTACATTGCTACTTATGTTTTGTGGTACGGTTATGAGCATTACGAGATAAAATTTCAGTATTACACTCCTTGCAATAAGGCATGATTTCAACTGATGAAAACCGGAAAATGCTGTCTTTTTGTACAGAAATCGAGCGTTTAAACCACATCCTTAACTATATCTATCCAACTATTATGCGACTTATCAAACCCAAGCCATTTTACATACATCTTTGTGTCCTTTTTACGCAAAACTTGTTCAATAAGAAATACGTCAGATTGTTTGGTTTTTTGCAATTCTTCTTCATAGAATCCACCACTAATGGGTTGACCGCTCGTATCTTCTAGCAAATAAGTTGTTGGATTGGTAATCTTCACCTGAAATACTTTGAACAACTCAGTGGTCCAATTGGGTACATAATCCTTTTCAAACACGTGCTTAGCCTTACTTATGCGAACAATGTCACCAACTTTGAATTTTTGCTTTCCCACAACCTTTAAACGGCCATAAACAGAGTCCAATATTTTCTTCTCATTACTCTTGTTAACATCCTTCGGTTTCATGCGGATTGTGTGATGTTTGGTGTTATTGTAATTATTTGTAACTTGTTCCAACAAGTCAATCCATTTATGATTACCATTCAAGGTAAACAACTTAAACAGGTGTTCTTTGAGTGTCCGAATTACTCGTTCAGCAATAGAAGCCTTTAAAATACTAAAGGTACTGTAATGATGTATCCCATGCTTCTTCATAAGATTTTGAAAGCTAGCGTTGTAATACTCTTTCCCATTATCTGTAACCAGCTTTTTCGGAATCCTCCGAGACTGTTTGAGTATATGATCCATTGCAGTAGTCACATCCTGAGCATTTTTTGACTTTAGAGGCCTGGTCCAGAGAAATTTTGAAAAACAATCAATTACAACCAAGACGTATTTAAATCCCTGGTTTTCACGAGCGTACTGATCGAGTTGAGCAAGATCGGAGGCAAACGTATCATCTAAACCATACTGGATAAATCTGCGACGTTTAAATTTGATTCTAGCGGGTTTATGCAGTTCCTTAACAACTTGTTCTCTCGCCTTCGTAATGCCCTTAGCCATTATTTCTCAAAGAATGAGGTTTTGCAGCAAGATATCGAATTATATAGGCCTAAATTTTAGACAGTTGGTGGATGGGAAGATCTTTTCTTTAGCAAATCAACTGTTTGTAATAATTTTGAGAGTTCTTCACGAATCTTTTTCATATCCCCACTGACTGGTTTGAGAGCATTTCGAATAGCCGTATTGGTGTAAACTTTTAGGAGTTTTTCGAGGTCCTTGAATTGGGTAGCTAGGCGATCCAGGTGGATATCCAAAATTAAAGTCTCGCTCTTTAATTTGTTGTCAAGGAGCTTAAGTTGGTCGGATACCGAGTCTACATAATCCTTATTAGTTTTTGTAAAGGCCTCCATTGGCTTTACAATACTATCGATAGAGTTGTTTACTTTTTGTTCCAACACATTTACTTGTCTCAGCATCTCCAAGTGGGATACTTGTATTTTACCATTCAGCGATCTATCAATGGTAGTAGAAAGTGAAGTTAGCATACGCTCCACAAACTTTTTATTTACGGCATCAGCGATATCTGTTGGTGATTTGACGTTACAAAGCCGATGATCTTGAATATTGTAATCGCCATCTTTTGTAAGAATGATCAAGTTGGGTGTTTCCAACACTCTCACTCTTTTCTGATTAGACGAAGAGGGTAAGGAACGTCCAAACTTATTCATGATTACTGCGGTACTAAGACATAGTAGCTTTAAACAAATTTATTTATAGAATTCAATTACTCCAAGGTGTTCCAATTCGTGCAAAATGCTCCAAATCTCGTTCATGTTATTATTGTTGCCAACCTGATTGGAAGCGTCTAGCTTTTTTAACCTGTCAACCAGCTCATTTACGTCATCGTAGTAGACATATTCTTTGGGTTTTTCGTTGTATTCCATTAAGGCAGATCCGGATTTCACAGATCCGGATTTCTCAGACTTCGATCTTGTCAAGATTTTACCCCCGGGCGAAGGAATTTTACTGGTAGAACCTTTAGAAATCAGTGGTTTCACGATGGCATTATATTTGTGAGATCTATTACTTTTCAACTGACCATTTTCTTTCACGTATAAATCTGATCGCTTTAGAATATCTCTATATTGTTCTTCATCGGCAGCAGTCTGAAATTTAGGAGTCTTGAGAAACAATAAATCGTATAGTCCCAGAGTTCCTTTGTACGTAAGGGAGCCAACTTGAATATCACCATTCTTTAAAAAATTAACCGGTTCTGAACCTAAGTTCCAAGAATCAGTCACTAAATCATATTTCAGGCTGTTAGCATCTATTTCGCTAGAGCCTGTCCAATATTGTTTCAGATATTCTTGAGCAATCTTCGGATACTGCTCGATAAAAGTCTCAAACACCTCAGTTTTTTGAAGAGAATCTTCAAAATTCTTTCTTATGTGGTGCACTGATTGTGTCGCAGGATCCTGAGCTGGTTCTTCAAACACATCATCAGCAGCAGCAGCAGCATCATCCCCGTAGTGAGTTTCCTCGGATAAAAATTGTACAGGAGGTTTCACTTCTCGAGTTACTATGGGTGGTTTAAATTTGGGTTTTACACCAACACTCTGTTCCACTTTAATCTTACGTTTCTTCGATTTTGCAGTGGCGGCGGCGGAAGCACTCACAAGCTTATTCAGAGGATCGGTAATAGGCATTAAGAATTTATTAAGAGCTTCATCTTCTTCGCCTCGCTCTAACTTTAATGCTAAATACTTCTTTCTTATTGTTCGTGCAGCTTGGATAATCCTACGTTTAACGTCTTTATCGAGCTGGCTAATGGGGGTAGACATATTACAAACAGACCCTGTTCTGGAAAAACAGCTAATAAACAGACCCTGTTCGGGAAAAACAGCTAAAAAAACAGACCCTGTTCGGGAAAAACAACTCAAAACAGACCCTGTTCTGGAAAAACAGCTGAAAAACACACCCTGTTCGGGGAAAACAGCTAAAAACAGACCCTATTCTGGAAAAACAGCTAAAAAACAGACCCTGTTCTGGAAAAACTGCTAAAAAACACACCCTGTTCGGGGAAAATAGCTAAAAAACAGACCCCGTTCGGGGAAAAAAAGCTAAAAACAGACCCTGTTCTGGAAAAACAGCTAGGAAACAGTTAAAACAACTACGAAACAGATCCTGTTTCTAGAGACTTAACACATCTAACTTCTAGGACGTTAAGTGTTACACTGAACCCCGAGGGCTTAGGGTATGATATAAGTATCAAACTTGCTACGATATCGGCCTTTGTCGATATCATTGTCTTTTACAATTACTAAGAACCCATACCTATCTTTCCAACATTCGGAACAAATATGTTTAAATGCATCGAGTGTCATGTCTGTATTAACGTGATCATCGTAGATATGTTTCAAGTTTAAGTCGTCCTGCTTAAATAAAATTAATACATTAGCATTATCACGAACCAGCTGTTTAGGTATTTTCGAGTAAATTTGCGATAAATAGAATGAATCAATTGCGTTATGACGACCCATACAAAAATAATTACGTATTTTGTCCTGCTTCTCACATGCCACATCATCAAATATGAATACAGAGTGAGGCCGGGCACTGGAAGGATCTAGAACTTCATCATTATCGCTGTAGCCAAAATAGCCTAAACGGGAATGTCTCATAGCCTGCTGAAGAAACTCATACTTGTCTTGCTGCAGAGATTTGGAATACACGTACACATTCTCGAATTTTAAACCATTTTCATCAATCAAAAGACTAATCATTACATTGGTTTTGCCACAATTACTAGGACCACATATTAACGCTCGAATTGTAGAAGGCAAAAGTTGACCATGTTTGCTACTTTGAGACTTGTCTGTTTTCATATCGCAATTATAAACTTGGATTTTGAGTTTCTGCTTCTCTTGACGCATCTCTATAAATATTACTCTACACCCTCCCAGGACTTCATTACGCATGAAGACTTTGCAGGGTGCAGGTGTGTTAAATACAGTTATCAACAAGCTCCCGTTCGAGCTTCATTTGCCTGGTTATTCCTATTGCGGTCCTGGAACCAAACTGCAAGAGCGGTTGGCTCGAGGCGATCGACCAAAGAACAAATTGGATAGTGCTTGTCGCGATCACGATATCGAATACGCAAAGTCTAAAGAGTTGGAACAAAGACATCGAGCCGATCGAGTGTTGGAGAACCGAGCTTGGGAACGAGTAAAGGCAAACGATTCCAGTTTTGGTGAAAAAGCTTCCGCGTGGTTAGTAACTAACGCTATGAAGGTAAAACGCAAGTTGGGTGCTGGCAAGAAGGTAAAACGCAAGTTGGGTGCTGGCAAGAAGAACATGAAACCCCTATCATCAGTGATCACTCTGCTTAAGAAACAACTTCGACATACTGGTGCCGGTGATGTTAGTAAGAAAAAGACTCTCAGTAAAATACTTAAAGCTGCACGAGTAACGGTCAAGAAGGTTGGAGGTCGTAAGAGGATCAACGTACCACGAATAATTCCATTACCGAAACAGGGTGGGTTTCTACCACTTATTCCCATATTTGCAGGACTTAGTGCCCTGGGAGCACTGAGCGGGGGCGCCGCGGGGATAGCGAAGGCCGTTACTGGTGCTCAAAGTGCCAAGGAGAAGTTAAAAGAATCGAAACGACACAACGAAACAATGGAAGCGATTGCATTGGGAAAAAAGGGTAGCGGTTTGTATTTAAAGAAACACAAATCTGGCTATGGATTGTTTTTACGGAAAATGCCAAAAAACTACCAATAAAGCTACCTGAAAAACCGTTATCCGATCACGATATTAATTCGTACGTCACTCGATTAAAAATACCGCATTTTCGGGGAGTATTTATGCGAGACACTTTACCGAACGCACCCCTCAAAACAGAGTGTGGTGTTATTAATTTGGATCGGAACACAGGATTCGGGACACATTGGGTAGCTTACAAGAAACACAGTAATCGAGTTGTTTATTTCGATAGTTTCGGCAACTTGAAACCGCCCAAGGAATTTGTCAAGTACATGAAAAATGTTAAAATATATTTTAATTCCGAACAGTACCAGGATTATGGAATGATAAATTGTGGACATCTTGCTCTAGCATTTCTCTACAATAAAACTTTATAAATGCAGGTATTGGTGCTTATTGACATCAGTCATGTCACAGACATTCACGTTAAAAGTCGCTCTCACCGACTTGAAGCATACTTTGTACCTCCCATAGAACTCGATTCCAGGTTTGATTACTCTTTAGCATTAATTTCGCTAAACACTTGGAACACAATCCCTAATATAGAAGAGGGACGAAACAAGTTTTATTACATTGTCAATAATCAGGAGGAGCGAGTATTGGAAATACCAACAGGGTCCTACGAGTTGGAAGATATCGAACAGTTTCTAAAACGGAAGCTCCTAGATCCTAGGGCTTCCGCAGACGAAAGGAATCGCATCTTATCGCTTAAACCCAATAACAATACGTTAAAGTGCGAGTTAACCAGTGTCTACGACATAAACTTTAAGCCAAAAGACAGTATTGGAAAGTTGTTGGGATTTTCACCTCAACTGTTAAAGTCTGCTAAATTCCACGAATCAGATCAACCTGTAGATATTATACAAGTTGTTACTATTAGAGTAGAGTGTAACATCATTTCCGGCTCGTATTACACAAATAATCCTGCACATACTCTTTACGAATTTTCACCAACTGTTGATCCCGGCTACAGTATAAATATCGAGCCATGGAATCTAATCTATTTACCTGTGAACCAGAAAAGTATCTATAACATCACTCTCACGCTAGTTGACCAGGATTCTAGACCTCTTAATTTTCGAGGTGAAGAAGTAGTAATTCGATTAGAACTTCGACGAAATGGTTCTAGTATTTAAAAGGTATTTAAACACTAATACCTCAGCCGGCAGATCATTCAGTGATCAGAAGTCGAAGGGATCACTCACGTTTTCAAATATCTTATATTTGCAGTCTAGAAGCAATCATTACCGCTACCATGTCAGAAAAACTTCAAATCTTCAATCAGATTAAGAGCGATGAGTCGGTTATTCGCGAAGAATGGCACACTTATCACCCCTTTACCAACTCCTTTAAGAACAATGACGAAATCGAGATTGTTATCAATCAGCAAGATGTCTTTTTGGATATGAGTGAAGCTCAACTCTACATCGAGGGTACGTTTAAGGTGGAAGCAGATGCTGCTGATAAGACCGGTACTTGCGATCTAACCAATAATGCTGGAGCATTTCTCTTCGGCAGCATTTCCTATGAAGTTAATGGTAAGGAGATTGAAAAGATTCGAGATCCTGGCATTGTTAGCACAGTTAAAAATATGCTATGTTTAAATGAGCAGGAAAGCCGTGCTCTAGACATCGCTGGATGGAATTGGCCTAGTGGAACAGTCAAGACCTTGGACGAAACTTCTAAAGACTTTAATTTTCGTATACCGCTTTCAATATTGTTTGGAGTGTTTGCCGATTACTACAATGTACTAATGGGTAAACAGAAAATTAAACTAGTTCGTGCTCGTCACGACGACAACTGCTACAAGTCCACTGGTACTAAGAAGGCAACAATAACGTTAAAAACGGTTGAGTTGAAAGTTAGATATATTTACCCGAGTGATGCAGTGAAATTAAGGCTTTTGTACGAAATTGCAAAGAACAAGCCGATATATATTCCGTTTCGAAACTGGGAACTACATGAACTGCCTGCTTCGAGAACAACAAAGCGTGATATTTGGACCGTTAAGACCATGTCTGAGAGAGCCCGATATGTGATTGTATTTTTTATGAAGAAGCGAAAAGATAACTTTGAAGCTGATTGCACCTACTTTGATTATTTAAACATCACGGATGTTAAGTTGCATTTAAATTCTGAAGTTTAGCCCTATGAGACGTTAAACCTAAACTTTGCCAATAGACAGTTTGCAGAAGCCTATGAGATGTATACGGACTTTCAAAAAACCTATTTGGGGAAACAACGGTGTGAGCCGCTCTTGGATTTTCTCGCTTTCGCTAGTAGAGCCCTCTTTGTTATTGACTGTTCCAAACAAAATGAAGCCCTCAAGAGTAACACTATTGACGTTAAGTTGGAATTTCAAAGTTCCGAAAACTTCTCGGCTGAGTCACGTGCCTTTTGTATAATTATTCATGATCGAGTGCTTGAGTATCAGGCTTTAACAGGTCAAGTACGTGATCTGTTGTAGTTAGTTACAATTCAACCCTCTCAGCACGATGAAGTTTGTTGTGGTTGACGTTCAAGGATTCAGCGTTCCAGAATTTCAAGCTAAAGAACTGGCTATTTACGATGGAAAGCAACTCCAAAACTATCTTTTCAAACCCGTTAAGCCGTTTTATGAGCTGTCCTATGATTGTCAGAAGCAAGCAATGTTTCTATATGGGAACCGACATGATTTATACTACAATTCCGGTGAAACCAATTACAATGAACTTCACCACATTATCTACAACGATCTGCGGGATGTTGATGTTATCTATGTGAAGGGACATGTAAAGAAGGTCTTCTTACTGGAAACTTTTTCCACGATGAAATATCTGAAGAATATACCCGATATTGTTAATTTAGAATTTACTAGGGACAGTGCTGCTGTACCGAAATTATCTCTAAGTAAAACCACTTGTTCTTATCATTGTTTAGAATATTGTTCTTGTAGTGCTAAGAATTCAAAAATTTTGTATGAATATATTTATGATTTTTTACCTAAATAAAGCAGTTAAATTGTATTCCATGTTTAATTTTATCCTATATTACTAGAACCCCTTAAGAAATTTCGGCATTTAGTCAGTAGACAAAGATAGTCGACTTGTCAGTTAAATTAGACGAGCATCTGAAAAAAATTCGCAAGCTAAAAAGAGACATCAAACGTTGTGAAGATAATAATAGATCTTCATTAAGGATTTTTTTAAAACTTACCCTTCAAGACTTACCAATGGCGTCCTCCTCCTCCTCTGGTTGGGATAAGGTGTTTGAATCTCCTTCGAGATGTCCTGATGTTCCAGCACCGGTTCTTAAGATTAAACCTGACAAAATTTACGAGATTGAGGACTTTATAACAGTTATTTTTACGATGTCAAAAGAGGAGCGCAAACAAGTCATTTTGGATACTATTGGCTATGGCAAGATTTATTTCTCCAGTGATGAATTTGAAGAATTTTTAAGCACTTTTGATTGTTTCAATACCCATTGGGTAGATATATTTATGATCATTGGACAGTACACGCTAGTGTTTCATCGCAATGGTGATAAACGAAGTCTCAAGTTTGAAGATGCCACAACCGACAAGTATCTGTTTAGATGGACCGATAAGCTAATACGCCTATTTGCAAAACATATTTATGAATTGTATAAGCTTAATACTGAATTTTATACTGTTACTAAATAAATATAATCTACGGTTAATTTGTTTTTTATTAACTAAGGAAATAAGACACATCAATTTAAAAACAAATATGCAACCATTTATTAAAGTGTGAGAAAAGGGGACCGAACAGTGGCCCAGTAAATAAATAAATATGGTAAAATAAATAAACAATAAATAGGGTAAACTTGAGTAATAGTTGTATACAAAATAAATAGGACAGGTTGTAAAATAATACAGGTGTAATAACAATAAATACAATACAACGCAATAAATAAAATACAATACAATAAATAGCGAAACTAATATCACAGCCCTCTAAAGTCACATATTAAGCTACCAAAGTTGACTGATGTAAAGATAGCTGTCCTGCGTGACCAGTCTTACGGAATTTCCAATGATTCCTTGTAAAATGCTACATCTCGATGACCCCAAGCAAGCGTGTACTCGGAATCGGGAATAAGGAAACGCTTATCGTCCGCGTGTGATAGCGCTACCTTATTTTTAAGTTCAATATACATATCATGCAAATGCGAACGGAACGTGTTCATTTGGCGCAGTACTTGGGTTCCTTCTACATCAACCGCTTCCCGGTAATCGTCAAGGGAAAGTTCTTGTTTGGTGACGTAGTGAGGAACCCCTTTAGCCTTTTTAGTACAGTTTCCTTCCACATTTACGCAATATGCCTTCGCCCCGGTTCCATAGAATTCCCAAATAATTTTTCCTGCGTACTCATCTTTCATTTTGCCCAAAATTGATTGACTTACAGGAACATTATGTGGGTTATCCTGTGAGTAGTTGGAGGTATCAAATCTATCTAAATTTTCTATCATGTCATTATAAAAATTATCTGTTGTAACTTTTAGAATAAGGGAATCGGTGTCAGTGTAGAGAAAGACCGCGTTGTTGCCATATTTCGGCTTAATGTATCCGTACAGAAAGTCGTACATAATAGTTTTGGATATTTCCAAGATGGCAAAACCTACGTAAATAAGTTTATTATATACGACTTTTTGTTTGTGCATCTGAACGGCAACCAGATTTTCGCTAAAAATTGTTCGATCTTTGAAATGAGGTTTCGCGATCAATGCCCCGGCTCCCAGTCTCCTACCAATATTTTCCCAATGGAAAACAAGCTTAACGTCTACCCGTTTCTCCACATTTTCCATCGTTTTTCCAAACACTGCGTTGTTCATAAGTTTAAAAAAGTCCTTTTCAAACTTGTTTTTTGCCTTATTTCGCATCGCAGTGTTTAGATCGATGTACGTTTTTAGCCAGGGTGACAGGTCAAAAGACATGACGCGATGGATTTTTACAAGTTTCAGCCCGTACTTCAACACTTGACGCAAATTTTGATAATGAATAATATATTTTTCTTTTTTATTAAAATTAGGAATTAATTTAGTTATTTTTGGAAATTTTGACTCTGGCGATGCAACGGACTCTGGGCAAAAGGGTAGCTCATTGTGTTCGTAATGTAAGTTTTCCGGGTATTCCAAATCTACTTCAAGCACGTATCCTGTTTTTGAATCAGGCGTAATATTCATGTAATCTAAACTTGGAATTTCGGCTTCCTCCAACCACTTAAAGTTCCCTGTAGGTAAATATTGCGACATGGCTGCACCATACAAGTTGGTAGCATCTAAGTACATAATGTAGGAGTTGGGTTTAGAAGCGTCATACTGAGGGACAAATTTGTTATTCGCAAAAGCTTTTCTCACGCTACACTGACTGACCCCACCGCGAATACCGTGTTTAAAGAAGTGAACCATGTCTAGATCTGTCAGTAATTCTAATTTTATTGACGTGGCCTTAAGTGCGGAGTCGAATGAAAGACCTGGGGCTGTAAAATACTGCGCAGGATCAAGGCCGTAGGTTGACAGGCATACGTCTCTAAAGCTTTCAAAAACATCTGCCAAAATTAGAACGTCGGATTTTAAATAAATGTCAGAATATTCGCCTAAAGTTTTACACTCAAATAAATTCCATACCCTCCCAGCACGCTTGTAGTCATCCGCGGTAATATCCTCATTTTTAAGTTTATTATAAAAGCCTTTATGCGATGGTAGTTTAGCATCATCTAGTTTTGAAAAACTATCCACGTAATTATACGGGAAGACACCCTTCTGTCGAATAAGTTCAAATTTCTCGTCATCCGCGAAATATTTACGAACTTCCCGACATTGCTCAGGTTTTACATTTTGACTTACTTTCTCCAGGCTGCTGGCCATAAATCGAAAACTGTCTAGGAAGCGTAATTTTAAAAATACCCGTCGTTGTTTTCCCTCATTGTTTTCGACGTTATCCACCAACACGAGCTTGGTAAAGGAAATGTACTTTTCCTTGTTTTGAGGGATAACGTCCAACTGCTCATAACTGGTAGCCAATTCCTTGACAAATAGGTGGGAATCAAAGCCGGACATGTTGTGGAAAAATATGGGAATAAATTGTGGGATTTTATAATTGAGGTTGCAGACAGAGTCAGCGGGGCCTTTATAGCTCCCTACCAAGTGGTCGTGATCGTGAACTCGATCGTTTGCCGCTACATCAAATGGCTTTTCGCAAATATGACATTTCTCAGCTTCCTGATGCTTCTTCTCTTCATCCGCAGAAATAGGCGACATGGGTACAACTTTCTTCAAAAATCTCTAACCGTTTTACTAAAACTTTGTGTGCGTCAGGTCCTCTATAACTTTGGTAAATTGAATGAGCATCATCAAAGTCACATTTAATGTAGTAACCAAACGAGTAAGGAACATGTTTGTGTGTTCTCACGGTGTAGGAAGTATCGGGATCCAACTCATTTTCCTCTGTATCGAGGGGTTCAAGGATTGTCTCGAAATCGGCATAAACAACAAAAGGTACCTTTAATTTCTTTTCAAAGTTTGTAAATTTTAAAATATTCTCGGGGACCTCTTCACCGTATTTATTCTTTTTTAAATTGGTAGTCGGTACTTTAGCCGAAACGTGCCCGCAGTCATGCTCTTGGTGAGCTTTTAATTTGTGCTCTGAATAGAAATACGATAAACAACCATCACATATATATTTAGCACCACGATGTAAAGATAACTGACTTGAGATCAGGCGAGATAAATTTCTTATTAAACAGTAATGACGATTTTCATAATCATCGCTGACAAATTTACATGCCTCTCCTTACGAGATGCAGTAAAATACAAAGGACCAACGACTTCAATACTATTTTTACCATTGTCAAAGACTCTTCCCAGCCCATAGACATTAGTAGAATAATAGTAGGGAAATTACTCTACTCCTCCTAATTTACATAAATTTAAATATTAAAATTAATGAGTTTTACTCCATATATTATAATTAATTAGTTTTAGTCCATATATTAAAATAATATTTTTTTTTTACCTCCGCCTCTGAACTGAGAGACCCAATTAGCATATCATAATTAGTTTAACTCCCTATAATTAGTTTACCTCATAATTTTACTCCATGTAAAATTTTACCTCCGCAAGACATTGATTGGTCACATACACAATTAAAAAAAACAAGGTTAAATCCCACTCTAACCATCAAAGTAGAGGGACAGGAGATGTATAAGTTGTGCATAGAGGTGATGCTTTAATTTAGTTTTAGTTTTCAGTAAGGTTAAAATGTCTGTGAATGAAGAAGTGTTGCAAGAAGTTCAACGAATAGAAAAAGAGTTTATTAATAAAAGTATTTGGTATCAAAGATTTGCTTTAGAAAGTAAACCAGAATGGACTCGTTTTTACACTGATACGGTGGAATATTTTGAAAAGGGTATAGACATTTGTCGTGATTTTTATGAAAATGAAGATCTTCTACAGTTAATAAGAAATTTTTCAAATAATGGATTTTCTAGGAAGGTGCTTACTTTCAAAAAATATATCTCAGATAGTGAATCGGAGGTGTTCAATTTAATAAAGGAAGCTGAGAAAGAATGTGACGAACTTTGGTCTTAGTGATTTTGTGATTTTTGGTGAAGTGTAAATATGGAGACTTTAGTCAGTGAAATGTATGAAGATCTTATTATGTCAGAAGCATGTTCGAAATATTATGCACTTGGAGCTGAAGAGGATACGGAAGCGCAAGATGTAATATTATACATAAAATATATGGAACATGCATCAATATGTCAAGAAGCAGCGCAAGCTTGTTTAGACTTTTTAAAGACAAAGGATTTTGTAAAGTTAGTGATTAAATTTTATCGGTTAGAATTATATGACAACATTTCTGTATTAAAAAATAAATATGAACAATAATATTTTTATTGATTTGTGGAAATAATGTATTTAATGTTAGTCCCTTTTAAATGAAAATGGGGTTGTTTAAGAGGTTATTATACTTGTAATCACTTGTATGTATTAGAATTACCATATGGAGAAATGAAACAGTAATATATTTAATCAGTCTTTTTATTCATTCATAAAAAAATTATCATACATATACAGTACATTTGAAAGTGCACACATAGACGGCGACTTAATATGGAAAAAGCATTTAGGTGTTGATGGATGTAGAATTGGTTGTTCATCTACTTCAATTATAGGTTTCTTACAATATTTTCTAATATAGTTAGCCTTTTCACTTCCTTTAACATAAACAAATTTGGCCTCTTCGGTCATTTTTTGAACAATATTGGAAAAATAGTGGAATGGGGTATATCCAACATTCCAATTGATGCAGTGATGATTCTTCATTAACCATGTAGCTTGCTTGTGTAAATCAGGGGAAAGAAAACTTAATGGATAGGGTTGTTTAAAGACATAATGACTAATTCTGCTTCCATCATACGTAGCCAGTTCTTTGGGAATAAAGTTGTTTCGCTCATCCTTAAATCCTTGTATATCCAAAACTAGTCGCATATTTTTAGCAACGAAAATTGCTGGCAGATATATTTTTTTAGAGAGTATTCTCTTATTTGTTTTTTTAGAATTTTTATTTTTTTAATAAAAATTTCAATATGTATCATTTGAGATGAAGTCATTGGTGTATCACCTTTGAATACATAATTATTACTAGAACTATAGAATGATGTGATTGAAATAAATTTAGTCTATAAACTGGAGTGGGGATAATTATTATAGTTGTTTTACTATTTTAGTTAGTGGATTATAAGTAAATACTTTATCGTGAATTATTAGACAATATGCTGATGTTTTTGCTGGAACTGTTTCTTTTGTCTCAAACTCAATTCTCATTGTTACTGGACCGGTCTGAAGTAAGTCTCTTTGATGGGAACAGTTAATATAAACTATAGGTGCGTTGTCTTTAAAATCTTTTGGACTGAAGATTGGTTCTACCGGTTGGTTATAATACATTTGACGAAATTCGGAAAACATTTCATATAATGTTGCAAATTTATTATTTGTAAAATCTAACTGAAGATCGTTGTAAGGATATCTTTCAGAATTTAAATAAACATTTATATTTCTTAGTTCACAATGATCAAATTTACTCATATCCATTTTAAGGTTGTTACGTTTATCTTTTTGAAAAGCGATTAAAACATGGCGTGGCGTCTCAACTTTTGTAGAAGTTTTAACAGGCCAGTTGTGCCTCGTGGTTTCTAATAATTCAGGATATTCAACTAATTCCCAACTACGGAAAGTAATAATAATATCACTGTTCCTGTCAACAATTTTGGTAGGTGCTAATTCTTGTGGAATGCCTACAGTAAGATGGGGAACTCGCCAACAAAGTTTTGTTAATGTGATTTTTGGTTTTTCATTATCGCTCGTTGATATTAACGCGTTTGAATCATTATTACTCCTTATCAAAATTAATTCTTGTTGTGAATTTAAAATAATTTTATTATAATCTTCAAAAAATCCAGAATACATTTTTAGAGGAATACACAGAGAAACATTTCCTTGTTCATCAGTCATAATCTTGTCCCCTTTTTTAGATTTCGGATACCAACCACCATTTTGAAGTTTTACACTTTCATTTTCATTAAATGATGCATAACCTTTTAATGTAGAAGTTATTCCAATATCCCGTACAGAATCAATAGTAACTCCATTTAAAACATATCTCAGTTCCTTGAATAAAAATGCTGGTGCATTATTAATTAATAAGGTATTTTTTAATGGTTCATTATTTTCATTTAAGACTTTTAGTTCTAAGTATAATTCACTTTTACAGGGTAAAGGATATTTTCCTGTTTGTTGCAAAGAAATTCTTATTTCATCATTTGATCCTAGTTTATTTGGATTAAATGGATCGAAAGAAAGTAATTCCCAACTCATTATTGATTCATCTACAAGAATGTTTTCTTTCACATTTAAGTGTTCCATTTTATTGTTTTGTTTTAAGCTTGAAACCTATAGATACGAGAAATTTGCGGTTAGAAGATGTTAACGCCTTAGAGTTTACCCTCTTACTGATTGAATTTTGCTTGACTTTACTTATATTAAACTTTTGTTGATGAGCGAAATTTGTCTTTTTGTTATATAAAAAAACCATTATTCTTCTATTTTCTTAAGATGTAGTCTTACCGTCACGGTTTCTCCTCTGAAATTGACGATGTCACCTTCTTGGTCGAGTATTTTAAGTGTAATTTTGTCTATAATTTTAACTGTTACAGGTAAATAAATAATGTGTTGAGGTGACTCTATTATTTTATAACCAGGACCTACACTGGGGAAAAACTGGTGAATTATATGAACTGGTTTTCCATTTAAATAAGATCCTTCTGCAACACTACAATCTATATTTAGGGAGTTTACCCGAATAATTTCAGCGGGTCGATCTGATATATATTCTTGATTTGCATTCAATTCTTTATTATCAAATCCAAGTATATTTCCTATCGTGCCTTCTCGAAAAGTTATTGGAAAAGTTGTTTTAATGTGAGTTCGTAAAGTATTATTATTGGGGAAAAGATGAAAACTTAAGCCTTCTTTATCAAGATGTTTTTGTAACAATGTATTTAAGTCGTCTAATTCATAGCTTCCAAATGGTATTCTAAATTCATTCGTTTGATTATAAATAAACAAATTATTTGTTGCATCAATATTCGGAATAGCATTGAAAGTTTCAAAATTAATAAGACCGATAACATATTCAAAATTTTCGTCTAAATATATTGGCGGGTTAAACTCTACTGTTAGTGTAGAAGAATTACCACTAATTACAAAACTATATGACATGTTTCTTTAGACTTCTATTAAGGAATAAATTTGAAAATATTCGTTACATGTTTTTATAAAGAAATTTTAAACATAGTTGTCCACAATTGGTTGCATTATACCTTTGATACTGATCATGATTATATTGTATTATGTTGTTTTTACCATCACTATAAAAGTATTTAATTAATTCAAGCGGAGGACGTAAATTTCCATAACTATCAAAATATATTATATTTGTTCCTTTTTTAACATAAGCTGTCCAGTGACTTCCTTCCCCCCTAGATTCGTCTAAATTAATTATTCCACACTCTGTTTTTTTAATTTTTTTTGGTAGTTTATTTCTCATAAAAATACCTCGAAAGTATGGTATTTTTAGTTGTTTAACATATTTAACTATATCAATGTTTGTGAGCGGTTTTCGAGGTATTTTGTTTAACAGTTTTTTGAGTATGGTTTAAGATATAAGCCACAACCTGATTTGTATGGTCTTAAATAAAGTCCACTTCCCTTTTTTCCTACCGCAATAGATTCCATAGTTTGATTATGTCTTTTCTCTTCTTCTAATTTTTGTTTTGCAGCTTTCGCATCATTAACAGCTTTAGCAATTCCAGCTGCACCTCCACCTAGAGCGCCTAAAGCAGATAATCCTGCGAATAACGGTATAAGTGGTAAGAATCCACCAGATTTTGGAATTGGTAGGATTCTCCTTTTTGGAGTAGATACCCTACCATATTTTTTTATAGATGCTAACGCTATTTTAGCACCTGCTTTTAAACTGTTAATATTTTTTCCTTGAATTCCCTTTCTGGCTAGTGAAATAGCTTTGTTTAATGAAATTCCACGTCCTTTACGACCCCTTGTTCTCCTTTTCCTTCTTTTCATCCCCATTCCTAATTTCGTTTTAACTTTCATTGCTCCACTTATTCCTAAAGCAGCAGCTTTTTCACCAAAACTTGAGTCTTTTGCTTTGAACCGTTCCAAAGCTTTCTGAGCTAATAAACTATCAGCAACATGTCTACCTTTTATATCTTTTGAAGCTGAATATGCAATATCATGCACTTTACACGCCTCATCTAAGGGATTTATTCCTTTGTCACCTCGTGCAAGTCTCTTTTCTAATTTGGTTCCCGGACCACAAAAGTTATAACCTGGAAGATGCAGTTCGAAAGGAATTTTATTAATTAGTGTATTTAAGACACCACTTCCTCTCTTTTTGAATGTCCTTTTGCGTTTAATGCGATTTGGATAAGATATAGTCATGTTATAAATCTTTGAATGAAAAATTTTCTGACACCAAGTTGCTTATATATAAAAACCTGTAAGTTTAAAATCATTTAGTTAATGTCTAAGATGCGGATCGAAAAACAATCCTATACAATCAATATTCGAGATCATGATGTCGCAAAAAATAATTTTCGAAAACATGGACAATTATTTGATGGAAATAGTAAAAGGGGATTAGTGGTTGGACCATCTGGATGTGGAAAAACTAATGTTCTTATTAGTATTATAGAGGACCCTAATGGTTTGCGATTTGAACACATATTTATTTATTCAAAATCCTTGTATCAACCAAAGTATGAATATCTGAGAAAACTCTTCACGCCTCTCAAAGAAATTGGTTTTTACGAATCCGAAGATGAAGAAAATATTATTTCACCAAAAGATATCAATCCAAATTCTATTATAATATTTGACGATATTGTTTGTTGTAATCAAAATATAGTTAAAGATTACTTTTGTTTCGGAAGACATAAAAATACAGATTGTTTTTATTTATGTCAAACGTATTCATCTATACCTAAACAATTAATTCGTGATAATGCAAATTTATTAATAATATTCCAACAAGATTCAACTAATCTGAAACATATTTATGATGATCATGTTAATATTGATATGTCGTTTAAACAATTTAGAGAGTTATGTTTATTGTGTTGGAGAGACAAATATGGATTCTTGGTTGTGGATAAAGACTCAAATATAAATTCTGGAAGATATCGTAAAGGATTTGATTCCTTTATTCATTTATAAATGGCTTGCCAATATCAAGTTTGTATAGTATATGACAAAAACTCAGATGAACAAGATGGATGAAAAAGCGGCAAAAGAATTAGTTAAAATTAGAAAGGCAGTTAAACGAAAATTCCAGACATTAAAAGCTGATATACTACAATCTCAGGTTCAAAAGGAAAGAGAATTAGAACCCATTATAAAACCTTTGAAGGAATTATTGACAGATAAGTTAAAGAAGGAAAAAATCAAAGAAGAATCGTTGGAAAATTTAAGTTTCTTAACTACAAAGCAGCCATTTTTAACACAACCTTATTTTTCTTCTACACCAACTAAACAAAAAAGAGTATCATCATATGATAAACATTTATTGCCAATGGGACTTTCTTTTTTAGAAGAGGAAGAGGTTTTTGAAGGAACACCAGTTAATCTTAGCAACGAATCCGACGAAGGAATTAGACAACAACTTGAAGAAAGCAGATCATATATCCAGAATTTACCTTCAACAAAAACATATAAAATATATATGGATCAATTTGATCCACTGCCTAGAAAGTATGTAGATGAAATGATAAGAGATACGAAGAGCTTATTCGATCACAAATATGGAATTAGACATAATATAAAAGATGAATCTTTTTCTATTGGCGATTCAAGAATAAATTTTCAAGGAAAAGATGTATTAGTAAAAGGTCTTACATACGAAGGCACGCCTGGGTTATTTGAATTGTTATTTAAAAAACATCCTCTGGGATACAAAGCTAAAGATGTGGACGACTACATGGATATTTTAAAAAGAACTAATGCCTATCGAAAAAACTATAAAGAGAACGAACAAATTCACGGAACAGTTTCAGATAAATATGTTACTCTTATTCATCCATACCTTGTAGATAAGGAGATTTTAAAAGATCCTCTTAGAGGTAGAACCCGTTCATTCTCCAAACCTCTAGCGCCTGTTACAAGGGCTAGAACTAGAGCTTCTTCCATTGCTCAAACATCACAAATACAACAATATTTTAAAAATTTAAGAAAAAAAGGGACAGGTTTCATGGATTTATCTAATAATAAAGTAGATTTTGTTTATTTCGATGATCCCAATGAATTAGTTGACAGGTTAAAATTATTATTAGCTTCAAAAGCAGCTGGCCACACCGGGCACAATAATGAAATTAACTCTATTATTGAAGAATTAAAAGAGGCCAATATAATTGTATAAAAGGAAAGGTTGTAATTATTTTGCTACACATTCAAAATGACTCTCGACAAATTTGGTAGACACATTTCAAAACGTTTTAATATTAATGTTACATTAGAACCTCTAAAAAGAGAAGTTAATGAACTAAAGGAAAATTTTAAAATTGAAAAAATTCAGAATGATCATTTCAGAAGTATATATAACACAAAATATGAGGAATTTAGAGAAAACTAGAAAAGAATGTTCAAGCAATTGAAAATATAGAAAAAGTATTTCAATTATTACAGGCGGGTTTGAAAACCACAGTGGAGGATTTTGAAAAACGATTTGCTAAACTACAACAAAATGTTGACAAAAGCGTCCAAGATCTAGAGGATTTTAAAAAATACACAAAAGCCTTTTCTTTGGAAAGAATTGTAGAAGATTTAAATGATTTTAAAACTTTTGCTAAGGAGGCTCATCATACTGCATTTTTTAATCGAAAAAATATAATAGCAGCTGAAGTTAAGATTTCAGACATAGAGTCAAAATTGACACAAAACCAGCAACATATTTCAGACAGTCACAACTAAAACATAAACAAAATATAAAAAACTAAAATGAGTGAAAATATTAAAGAAACTGTAGTGAATGAACTTCATAAACCCGCTAGAAGAAATTCCAAAAGAAGACGGGTTATAGTTAAAGAGTTAAACGATTTATGGCAAGCAGATCTGGTTGAAATGCTACCATACGCAAAATTTAATAGAGGATATCGATATATTTTAGTGGTGATCAACGCATTTTCCAAATATGCTTGGGCTGAACCTATTAAGACTAAACAAGGAAAGGATGTTGTGGAAGCTATGGACAAAATTTTAAAAAGTACTACAAGACCAAAAAACTTGCAAACGGATTTGGGTAAAGAATTTTATAATCAACATTTTCAAAAACTTATGAAAAATTACAATATAAATCATTACAGTACTTTTTCAAATTTAAAAGCAAGTATTGTTGAAAGAGTAAATCGTACCTTGAAAGGTATGATGTGGAAGCATTTTAGCAATCAAGGTAATTACAAGTGGTTGAACATTTTACCAGAAATTTTAAAAAAGTATAATAATAAAAAACAGCAAACAACAGGGTTCAAACCTGCTAATGTTAATGAGAAGAACGCAAATATAATTATGAAAAAATCATTTACACATAAGAAAACGATTGATCCCAAACAAAATAAATTTATATTAAATGATTTTGTTCGAATTTCTAAACATAGGGAAGCATTCTATAAAGGATATACACCAAACTGGTCTACTGAAAATTTTCAAATTAGGAAAGTGCAGTTAACAAATCCAACCACTCATCTCTTAAGATATTAAAAACGAAAATATTGAAGGTGGATTTCATGAAGAGTTGCAGAAGGTAAAACATCCTGATGTATATTTGGTTGAAAAAATACTAAGAAAAAAAGGAAATAAGGTATATGTTCAATGGTTAGGATTGGATAAATCACATAATTCATGGATATTAAAAAAGGATGTATTGTAATATGACTTCTATATATCTTTATTGTAATATAATTTTTAATATATATAAATATTACTAAGAAACCCAGTTTTATTAAATTAAAACAACATTATTCTAAACTAAATGTCTTTATAAAATCTTTCATTATAAATTACATTCCTATGATTTACATCTAATATTTTAGAAAACATTTTTTCACAAGTTTGTATTCTTTTTTCAAAACGAAGTCGATCCAGATAGTACTGATGATAATCACTTTTGCGCGCTTGTTTTGAGGCATAATTCCAAACGACTAATAAGTAAAATTTGTTTTTGTCTTCATTGATATTCACTGATTTCTTCATAACATTTTCTTTGTGGAGTAATTCTTCGCAATTTATTTTCCAACACGTTCGGATACATCAATAACATCACCAACATGGTACTAACATTTTCACTGTTAGCATTTTGACTGGGATTTAAAACATTATAAACACTTGTTAACAAGTCCACTGAATTATTGACGAGTGTAGTTTGCAACACATTAAAATATTTTTCAAATTCCTGCTTTTTTATAATTTGAATTCTATAATTAATTAGTTCTTGTATTTCCCACAATTTATCAGTAGTGTCTCTAGCGAAATACAAATAATCACCATCACATCTATGAAGTTTTATAATAGGATTTTGATTAATTTTTTCAAATGACAAAGTAAGATCATTAATCTTGACTGGAAAGGGTTCGTTGTTAGATGAATAGAAATAATTTACTACTACTCCCTGATATTTCAAAAGACTTTTCCACTCTTCTTCACTTAAAGTAATACTGAATCCATTTTGGCTTCTAATTTTTATTTTAGCCGAGAAATCTTCCAAACTTATTCCAACTTGTATTAATTTTGATAAGGAATTATTCAAGCAAAACACTTTGTTGTTTAAAAGTTTTTCTTCATTTACTTTTTTTATGTCACTACTATAATAATTTGATTTTGGGTCGTTAGAAAAATACTGATTTTTCGAATAATAGGTCATTTTGAGAGACCCAAGTAGACTGCTATCTTTTTGTCACATTTATTCTTATATTAATACCCCTTCCATAATGAAAACGCAAGGTTAACATTTTTTTTTTGCACTATTTAAATAACAGGAGGAGTATACTTAATAATTAAATTTATAAAACATTATTGACATAATCGACAAGACACAAAGTATAAATATTGATAATGATAAGTTTAAAATTCCGACTATTTTACAAGATTCATTTTTTAAAGATTTCTTAATACTTTCATATTCTGTATTATTTGAGCATTCTTCCGTCTGCAAATTCTGAATCCAATTAGTGTCAAAAATAGTATTATTAGGATAATAATATAATATTTTAAAATATTTACTATTGTTTTCATCGTTTTGCATTAAGTGAGAAAAAGCTGAAGTAAAATTATTATTAATGAGTTTATATTTCATATAGTGACAATGCTTACTTAAAGCAATATCTGTTTTATTTCCAAAACACACCATAGCATGTGTTACTCTATTTGGATTATGCACATACAATATATTATTAGCAATGTAATATAAAAGGATATATGGATTAAGGGTCATGATTAAAAATCCAATATAGTTTAAAAAATATATTAAACAAGAAAAGACCTTCACAAGACAAAATAATTCTAAGGACTGACAGGTTACATAGCTTAACAAGAGTTTAAATATATCGGGTTACAATATTTAAACACACAAATAAAACAAAAATTAACATAATACACTGATTAAATTTAAAATTTGTCAAAGAATTATTTCCAATATTTGTTGGACAATTACAATTTTTTGCAAACCATAAACATTCCATAAAGTCACAATTCTTAGACAATCTATAATGTTCGTTAATTGGACAATCATCACTTTTCCACATAAATATTTCTACACCACAATAAAAACATTTACAGGCATCTAGAATAGATGTATAATAAAATCCGGAACTTGCCAGCAATTTTGGACACATTTCACCCTTCCAGTCTTTAAAGGAAGACATTCTTTTTTCATAAGTTTTGTATAAACTATTATCAATTCCTCGATCAAATGATTCCAAACACATTATAATGATTTCACTAATATAGAAATAAAATGATTTTGTTTCTGTTTCAAAATATATAGTCTTTACTTAACCTTGAAATAATTTTTATCATTCATGCTCCATAAACCACTCATAAAATGGAATATCCTGGTGACCCCATGCTAAGGTATCAAAACTATTTGGAATTTTAAATCTTTTATCATCTCTAGAAGTTAATGCCAATTTATTTACCAATTCGGTATAAATGGTATGCAGCCGAGGTCTAAACAAGTACATAGTACAAAAAATTTTAGAGTTCTTCTCCACAACATCTCTATAATCTACAAGATCTAATTGGTTTTTAATGCTACTTTTTTTAATTCCCTTTGCCTTTTTAAGTAAACTATTTTGTGTCTTAACACAATAGGCTTTTGATCCAGTACCATAAAAACACTCTATAGGTTCACCAGCATACTCATCTTTAAATTTACCCACAGCAGAAATGGTTCTCGGTATATTATGAATATTATTACATTTATAATTTGATGTATCGAATCTTTCTATGTGGAGACTAATGTCATTATATATGTTTTTCGTTTCAATTTCTAGGATGAAGGAGTCAGTATCTGTATATAATAACTTAACTTTGCTACCATATAAAGGTTTCAAAAACCCATAATAGAAATCATACATTACAGTTTTAGATATGTCTAATATCGAAAAACCAACATATACGGGTTTATTATACTTAACTAACATTTTTTGCATTTGAATAGCAACTAAATTCTCAGAAAATATTGTATAATCTTTAAAATATGGCTTTGCTATTAAATTTTCTGCACCATCTTTTCTTTGGTTTTTTGACCATTGAGTAACTAATCTAATATCAGTTCTTTTTTCAACATTTTCCATCGTTTTTCCATAAATACTATTGTTAGCTAATTTATAGGAATTTTTTTCAAATTCATTTTTTGAATTATTTCTTAATTTTGTATTTAGATCAATGTATTTTTTTAACCAAGGTGATTGTGTAAATTGTACAACCCTATGAATTTTTTTTAGTTTTAATCCATGGTTTAAACATTGTTTCAACAAAGTGTAGTGAATAACATATTTTTCTTTGTTTTTTAAATTTGGAATAAGTTTAGGAATCTTAGAATTAGGGGGCTTAAAATTTTCAGGACAAAAAGGAAATTCATTATGAATATCGTGTAAATTTGAAGGATATTCTAAATCAACTTCCAATACATACCCTTTTTCAGAGGTGTCAGAAATATCCAATATATTTAATTTTTTAATGTCCTCATCTGAAAGCCAAACAAAATCTTTTTCTGGAAGATATTGTGACATTGCATACCCATAAAGATTAGTTGCATCAAGATACATAATATATTTAGTGGGTTTAGAAGCATCATAACCAGAAATTAACTCATTATTTGCAAGAGACTTTCTACTGACACAAGTGCTAACTCCTCCCCTTACACTACCTTTAAAAAAATGTAACATATCGGTATCTGTTAATAAATCCAATTTTATTCCAGTCATGCGCAGACACGCATCAAAACTAAATCCTGGAAAGGTGTAATAGTGCGCAGGATCCAAATTATAAGTTTCTAGACAAGTTTTTCTAAAATTTTGAAAAATATCTGCTAACAATAATACATCAGATTTTAAATAGATATCAGAATATTCACCTATAGATTTGCAGTTAAACAATTTCCAAACACGTTTTGCTCTTTCATAATCTTCAGTACTAATATGTTCATCTGTTAAATCATTGTAAAACTGTTCCCTATTTGGTAAAAATGTAACATTTAATTTGTTAAATTCATTAACATAATTGTAAGGGAACACACCTTTTTGACGAATATATTCAAATTTTTTCCCATCATTAAAATATTTTCTCACTTCTTTACATTGTTGATCTTCTAGAGTTTCAGATAATTTTGCTAATGAATAGGGTAAAAATTGAAAAGAGTCTAAAAACCTAAGACTTATAAATTTCCTTTTTTTCTTATTATTTTTATCGGTATAGGTGTCTACGTTAATATGCTTCTCAAAAGAAATGTATTTTTCTTTATTTTGAGCAATAACAGAAATCCGCTCATTATTTTGACATAAGGTTTTAATAAAAAGATGACTATCATAATTCCGTAAGTTATGTAAAATAACTGGTATAAAATTTGGTTGTTTAAAGTTTAAATTGCAATTAAAATGCGCATTTCCTCTCCATTTTCCACTTAGATGGCAATGGTCTGAAGCTCTGTCTTTTTGGTCTATAATAGGTTGATAGTAGTAGAAGAAGAGGGACTGTGCCCCACCCGCCACCCGGGTGGATCTTATCTTGTGATCTATGACGTCATAGCTCGGCCACCTTTGCGCAGGTGCAAATTTCAAGTACGTCATCGAAGTCTACGTCACTGGATCTTACGTCAGCAAACCCAACCTGCGCGCGCAGCTGTCAAATGTCACCTGTCAACTGTCACCTGTCACTTGTCAAATGTCAAAATTAAAATTGAACATACGTCACGTGTGAAGGATGACGTCATAAGACAGAAGAAGAAAATTAGCCGGCTGTCACTTGTCATTTAAGATCTGTCAACTGTCACCTGTCACTTATGAAACGTTAAAATAAAAAACTGACATACGTCACGTGTTCAAAATGGCGTCAGAAGACATGCGTAAAAGTATGGCGGCTGTCACCTGTCATTTAAGATCTGTCAACTGTCACCTGTCACTTTTGAAACGCCAAAATTAAAATTTAACGTAGGTCACGTGTTCAAAATGGCGTCAGAAGACATGTGTAAAAGTATGGCGGCTGTCACCTGTCATTGAAGACCTGTCAACTGTCACCAGTCACGTGTTAAACGTCAGAATAAAAATTTAAGATACGTCACGTATTCAGGGCGGTGTCCGAAGACGTTTAAAAAAAGAATGGCGTCGATCGGCCTTAGGGTTCCGGAGATATAGTTTTTTGCGATTAGCGACCTAACGGCTGATGGTGGAGAGCCGAAATTCGCATGGGGGGTAGTGACGGAGCAGATCTTTCGATTTGTCAAATTAGTTTTCAAAAATCTCGACTTTGAGGAAAAAATTAGATTTCAAAATTTTTACATCACCCTGTATAGTAAATTTTGGATTAATTATATAGGTTATGAATATTAGGGGATTTGGTAATAGAAAAATAGGTATTAGATCATCGGAACTAGTAAAAAATTAGATCTCAAAATTTTTATATCACTGGACATAGGAAATTTTTTAATTTAATTATAGAAACTATGAATATTATTTGATTGAATTTTATGGAATAATAACAGCAAAAATATGTATTAGTGCCGCGTGAAACATAGGAAGCTGAGGTTAGCAGTTTCCGGTGATAAGGCTGGCTTTGTGGTTGCCATTTCCGGTCGATAAGGTTAACACTTGTTTTAATTTATGCATGGTAACCGCATCGTAGGTAGCGGATGTAGATAAAGAAAATGCGATGTAGGAAAAAAATCGGTTTTAATTAATAATGTTGTCGAATTGTCTTACAAATATTAAATATTACATTACTTAACAATAATGAACAAGCTATAGTTATAAATATAAGTAAATTCAAAACTGTGTTTGATGATGATGATGATGGCATGCTAGTTAATGTATCCCCACGAATTATTGTCTTCCAATCGGTTTCGCCAACGGTGTTATCTCGAAAGATGAACTTTACTTTGTAGCGAAGAAGGTTGCTTGATGCTGCTGCTGCTGCTGTCGTAGGAATCTTCATAGAGAAAACAGGCGTTTGCTGATGGTCTATTCTTTCGTAAACCATATGTAACCACGTATTATTGGAGGGAAAATCCTCGGTTTCCATCATGATGGCGGCATCCTTAACATTATTTGGCATGTATACGTAGAATACGTTTTGCACTACCGCAACGAGCAGAATGTAGGTCGAACTTAACGCTGCCATGACTGATGTCAAAATGATTTAAAACTTGGACTGATAGATATTTATAAGGTCGTATATGTGTATCAGTCCGCTGTACGATAGTACCAAAAGCGGTATTAAGAACAGAGAACTAACATGGAGAGTTGGGAGCGGTTCCGGCTGTTGTATCTTCGTCTTCCTCTTCAAGCTTTGGGGCGATGATGATGATGGTGGAACTACCTTTTTCAGTTGGCGACACTTCCACAATACTTTAGCTAACGGACAATGTTGGGAGTACTTGTAGTGGTCGGCTAGCGGAGCATCTCCCTCTTTCCAATCAGTAAACTCACAGCGGCAAAAGACACATTGAACGATATCCAATCGCTGGGTGTAATAAAAACCAGCCTGTGCTAGGTCTTTAGGACTAACTTTATTGGTCCAATTTGCAAACGTGATCAGTCGTTCTTCAAAAGTACGAATAAAACCGAGACCGTCGTCTAAGCAATCAGTACAATCTACACTGCGACCAGCCATTTTACAACGGCTTTCTACTTAGACTAATCGAGCTATACTAAGAAATAAAACAAACAAAATCTGTTATATACTTTTATTCCAGATCATTTAAAAAACAATGTCGGAAATTATACAATAACTTAGCATTATTACAGGCACAATGCCAAACATTAAAGTCCTTATGGTGGAAACATTCCACAACTTTCTTATATTTACTTAATTTAGGTTCGGTCTTTAAAGGAATACTAAATATAAGGGAAGAATCAAAAATCTGCTTTAAACAAGCTGCCTTTAAATCGCCCTTAACCAGAAATTTCGGAGAGTCATACTGAAGCCATATGTTACGTAAAACACTTTCAAATTGATTCAAGTCCAAACAGCCAGACTCCCACATTAGTCCATGGTAGTTTTCCTCCAAATATTCGACAATCTTGAGATCTTCAGGCTTTAAAAATTTCCTGCCATACGGAGGTTTGAAGAGAAAGCTGCAAAATCGTACGCCATCATACACAGCCAACTCCTTCGGTATAAACCCACTGGCTAAGGGGTAACCTTGAAGATCGATGCAAACTTCCTGACGTTCTTTTGACATCTTGCACAGACACGCTTATGAGACTCAAAGACGTGTGTTTTAAGGTTATATAACAAGTCACGACAGGTCGGAACAGGTTACAACTGACTGCAAGGAACGTCGGAACAACTATGAAAACTCTGCTGGAAATCGAGTGGTTTTATGAGGAACAGTAGGATAAGGGTGAGAGGAAAAAAAAAGAAAGGAACCGAGAGTTGTAAAAGATTTATTATTATAAGTCATCAGAATACATATACAGTTTATCAAAGTCATCTAACAATTTTTGCAGGTTGTAATGCAATAATTCCAACATGTAATAACTTTGTTCAGATGGGTTTAAATTACAGAGATTGGTTACAATTTCAAAAAAGGTATCCTTAATAGTAACAAAACATTTTGCATACTGCAAAGTATCGTCATAATAGCTTCTAAATTGTAAACGTTCGACTAACTTTAATCTATAGTTAATTAAATGCCTAATGCTAACAATAGAATTTATATCATTGTAAGAAAATGTTAAAGTTACATCATTACTCTTGAGTCTAAATAATCGATCGTTCAAAAGAATAGCACTGGATACGGTACAATTTTCCGATGAAGACATCTGCGTTGTTGTCACACTTCCATCAGTATCGGCAATCATCTTGTCGATAATCTCCAAAAACTCGATCCAATCAGAATGGCAGAGGGAGAGCTGAAGATGTTCGGGTGTTGTTGTTGTTGTGGTTAGTTTTACACTTGGCATCATCCCCCTGGCAATACTAAGGCCTACAATTACTGTAACATTGCCAGTAGGATAGCAAAATTCACCCAAGAGTTTCTTCTCGTTGCGAATTTCTCGGTTACTTCGGAGAATCATACTGTCCAAATACGTCCAATAGGGTGATGAGCTTCGGGAACTATAGCCGTCGTCTTCCATCACCTCAGAAGCAGCAGCAGCAGCAGCAGGAGCAGCAGCAGGAGCAGGAGCAGCAGCAGCGGTACAACGTTTACTGGCCATGGTTCGCACTAAAATAATGACGTCAGCCAACGTATTAGGATTAGTATGAGTTTAGAGGAAACTATACCCCCACTCCACATTTATTGATGTTAAGTTCGAGAAACAGTAGTTTGGATAACGCCCATCCACTTCCCATCTCGGTGAATTCGGAAGCTTTTTTCACTGGAGAGATCTGATATTCGCTGTAAAAGTCCTCCAAATTAGTGTTGGGGGAAATAACACTAAATTTTGTATTAAACGATTTTATGTCTTGTTCTTGTGTGGATGCCAACAGATAACGACCATATAGCTCCATATTAACTTTAAGCTGGGGATAAGTCTTTAAAGGATCGGTGAGTAAAGTCATAACCGTATCTTTTAGATCTTCTAAATATTGCTTAACATCAGTCGAATGTAAGTCACTTGTCAGATGGTAAGTTAGTATCCGTTGTTTAAAAGCAGTTCGAACTAATTTTACCCGATAGTACACGTTCTCACTACATTGCTGCTTATGTTTTAGAGTGCGGTTATGAGCACTATGAGATAAAATTTCACTATCACACTCTTTGCAATACGGCATAGTTTTAACTGATCGAAAGCTGGAAAAATTCTGTCTATTTATACAAAGAACAAACGTTTAAACAACATCCTTCACTATATCTATCCAACTGTTATGAGACTTATCAAACCCAAGCCATTTTACATACATCTTTTTGCCCTTTTTACGCAAAATTTGTTCAATAAGAAATACATCAGATTGTTTGGTTTTTTGCAATTCCTCTTCATAGAATCCCCCACTAATGGGTTGACCACTCGAATCCTCGAGCAAATAAGTCGTTGGATTTGTAATCTTAACCTGAGATACTTTAAACAACTCAGTGGTCCAATTAGGTACATAACCCTTTTCAAACACGTGCTTAGCCTTACTGATGCGAACAATGTCGTCAACTTTGAATTTTTGCTTTCCCACAACCTTTAAACGACTATAAACCGAGTCCAAGATTTTCTTCTCATTACTCTTGCTAACATCCTTCGGCTTCATGCGGATTGTGTGATGTTTGGTGTTATTGTAAGTATTTGTAACTTGTTCCAACAAGTCGATCCATTTATGATTACCATTCAAGGTAAACAACTTAAACAGGTGTTCTTTGAGCGTTCGAATTACTCGTTCAGCAATAGAAGCCTTTAAAATACTAAAGGTACTGTAATGATGTATCCCATGCTTCTTCATAAGACTTTGAAAGCTAGCGTTGTAATACTCTTTCCCATTATCTGTCACCAGCTTTTTCGGAATCCTCCGAGACTGTTTGAGTATATGATCCATGGCATTAGTCACATCCTGAGCATTTTTTGACTTGAGAGGCCGGGTCCAGAGAAATTTTGAAAAGCAATCAATTACAACCAAGATGTATTTAAATCCCTTGTTTTCACGAGCGTACTGATCGAGCTGCGCAAGATCGGAGGCAAACGTATCGTCTAAACCATACTGGATAAATCTGCGACGTTTAAATTTGATTCTAGCGGGTTTATGTAGTTCCTTAACAACTTGTTCTCTCGCCTTCGTAATGCCCTTGGCCATTATTTCTCAAAGAATGAGGTTCTGCAGCAAGATATCGAATTATATACGTCTACATTTTAAACAGTTGGTGGACGGGAAGATCCTTTCTTTAGCAAATCAACTGTTTGTAATAATTTGGAGAGTTCTTCACGAATCTTTCCCACATCCGTCCTAACTGGTCTGAAAGCATTTTGAATAGCCTGATTGGTGTAAACTTTTAGGCGTTTTTCGAGATCCTTGAATTGGGTAGATAGGCGATCCAGGTTTTTATTCAAAACTAAAGTCTCGCTCTTTAATTTGTTGTCAAGCAGCTTAAGTTGGCTGGATACCGAGTCTACAGAACCCTTATTAGTTTTTGTAAATGCCTCCATTTGCTTTCCAATACTACCGTTAGAGTTGTTTACTTTTTGTTCCAACCCCGTTACTTGTCTCAACATCTCCAAGTGGGATACTTGTATTTTATCATTCAGCGATCTATCAATGGTAGTAGAAAGTGAAGTTAGCATACTCTCTACAAACTTTTTATTTACTGCATCAGCGATATCTGCTGGTGATTTAACGTTACAAAGCCGATGATCTCGAATATTGTAATCACCATCTTTTGTAAGAGTGATCAAGTTGGGTGCTTGCAACACTCTCACTCTTTTCTGATTAGACGACGTGGGCAAGGAACGTCCAAACTTATTCATGATTACTGCGGTACTAAGACATAACAGCTTTAACAAACTTATTTATAGAATTCAATTACTCCAAGGTGTTCCAATTCGTTCAAAATGCTCCAAATCTCGTTCATGTTATTATTGTTGCCAACCTGATTGGAAGCGTCTAGCTTTTTTAACCTGTCAACCAGCTCATTTACGTCATCATAGTAGACATATTCTTTGGGTTTTTCGTTGTATTCCATTAAGGCAGATCCGGATTTCACAGATCCAGATTTCTCAGACTTCGATCTTGTCAATATTTTAACCCCGGGCGAAGGAATTTTACTGGTAGAACCTTTCGAAATTAGTGGTTTCACAACGGCTTTGTATTTGTGGGATCTATTACCTTTCAACTGACCATTGTCTTTCAAGTATAAATCTGTTCGCTTTAAAATATCTTTGTATTGTTCTTCATCGGCAGCGGTATTAAATTGAGGAACCTTGAGAAACAATAAATCGTATAGCCCCAGAGTTCCTTTATACGTAAGGGGGCCAACTTGAATATCACCATTCTTTAAGAAATTAACCGGTTCTGAACCTAAGCTCCAAGAATCAGTCACCAAATCATATTTCAGGCTGTTAGCATCTATTTCGGTAGAGTCCGTCCAATATAGTTTCAGATAGTCTTGAGCAATCTTCGGATACTGCTCGATAAAAGTCTCAAACACTTCAGATTTTTGAAGAGAATCTTCAAAATTCTGTCTTATGTGTTCCGCAGGATTCTGAGCTGGTTCTTCAAACACAGCATCATCATCATCATCAGCAGCAGCAGCAACATCCCCGTAGTGAGTTTCCTCGGTTAAAAATTTTACAGGAGGTTTGGACGGTTTAACTTTGGGTTTTACACCAACACTCTCTTCCACTTTAATCTTACGTTTCTTAGCTTTTGCAGTGGTGGTGGCGGAAGCGCTCACAAGCTTAATCAGAGGATCGGTAATCGGCATTAATAATTTATTAAGAGCTTCATCTTCTTCGCCTCGCTCCAACTTTAATGCTAAATACTTCTTTCTTATTGTTCGTGCAGCTTGGATAATCCTACGTTTAACGTCTTTATCGAGCTGGCTCATGGGGGTAGACATACTAAAAAAACAGACCCCGTTCTGGAAAAACAGCTAAAAAACAGACCCTGTTTCGGGAAAAAACAGCTAAAAAACAGGTCCGGTTCTGGAAAAAACAGCTAAAAACAGACTCTGTTCTAGAAAAACAGCTAAAAAACAGACCCTGTTCTGGAAAAACAGCTAAAAAACAGACCCTGTTCGGGGAAAAACAGCTAAAAAACAGACCCTGTTCTGGAAAAACAGCTAAAAACAGACCCTGTTCTGGAAAAAACAGCTAAAAAACAGACCCTGTTCTGGAAAAAACAGCTAAAAAACAGACCCTGTTCGGGAAAAACAGCTAGGAAACAGCTAAAACAACTACTAAACAGACCCTGTTTCTCGAGACTTAACACATCTAGCTTCTAGAACGTCAAGTGTCACACTGAGTCCCGAGGGTTTAGGGTATGATATATGTATCAAACTTGTTACGATATCGGCCTTTAGCAATATCATTGTCTTTCACCATTACTAGGAAACCATACCTATCTTTCCAACATTCGGAGCAAATATGTTTAAATGCATCGAATGTCATGTCTGTATTAACGTGATCGTCATAGATATGTTTCAAGTTTAAGTCGTCCTGCTTAAATAAAATTAATACATTGGCATTGTCACGAACCAGCTGTTTGGGTATTTTCGAGTAAGTTTGCGATAAATAGAATGAATCAATCGCATGATGTCGACCCATACAAAAATAATTACGTATTTTATCCTGCTTCTCACATGCTACGTCATCAAATATGAATACAGAGTGAGGTCGGGCACTGGCAGGATCTAAAACTTCATCATTATCGCTGTAGCCGAAATAGCCTAAACGGGAATGTTTCATAGCCTGTTGAAGAAAGTCGTACTTGTCTTGCTGTAGAGATTTAGAATACACGTACACATTCTCAAATTTTAAACCATTTTCATCAATCAAAAGACTAATCATTACATTGGTTTTGCCACAATTACTCGGACCACAGATTAACGCTCGAATTGTAGAAGGCAGAAGTTGACCATGTTTGCTACTGAGGCACTTTTCTTTTTTCATATCGCAATTATAAACTTGGATTTTGAGTTTCTGCTTCTCTTGACGCATCTCTATAAATACTACTCTACACCCTCCCAGGGCTTCATTACGAATGAAGACTCTGCAGGGTGCAGGTGTGTTAAATACAGCTATCAACAAGCTCCCGTTCGAGCTTCATTTGCCTGGTTATTCCTATTGCGGACCGGGAACCAAACTTCAAGAGCGACTGGCTCGAGGCGATCGACCAAAGAACAAATTGGATAGTGCTTGTCGCGATCACGATATCGAATACGCCAAGTCGACAGAGTTGGAACAAAGACATAGAGCCGATCGAGTGTTGGAGAACCGAGCTTGGAAACGAGTAAAGGCAAACGATTCCAGTTTGGGTGAAAAAGCTTCAGCGTGGTTAGTAACGAACGCTATGAAGGTAAAACGCAAGTTGGGTGCTGGCAAGAAGGTGAAACGCAAGTTGGGTGCTCGCAAGAAGAAGATGAAACCCCTATCATCAGTGGTCACTCTGCTTAAGAAACAACTTCGACATACGGGTACTGGTGATGTTAGTAAGAAAAGGACTCTCAGTAAAATACTTAAAGCTGCGCGAGTAACGGTCAAGAAGGTGGGAGGACGTAAGAGGATCAACGTACCACGAATAATACCATTACCGAAACAGGGTGGGTTTCTACCACTTATTCCCATATTTGCAGGACTTAGTGCCCTGGGAGCACTCAGCGGAGGCGCCGCGGGGATAGCTAAGGCCGTTAATGACGCTCAAAGTGCCAAGGAGAAGTTGAAAGAATCGAAACGACACAACGAAACAATGGAAGCGATTGCATTGGGAAAAAAGGGTAGCGGCATGTATTTAAAGAAACACAAAACTGGCTATGGATTGTTTTTACGAAAACTGCCAAAAAACTACCAATAAAGCTACCTGAAAAACCATTATCCGATCATGATATTAAGTCGTACGTCACTCGATTAAAAATACCGCATTTTAGAGGAGTATTTATGCGAAACACTTTACCGAACGCACCCCTCAAAACAGAGTGTGGTGTTATTAATTTGGATCGGAACACAGGCTTCGGAACACATTGGGTAGCTTACAAGAAACACGGTAATCGAGTTGTTTATTTCGATAGTTTTGGCAACTTGAAACCACCCAAGGAATTTGTCAGGTACATGAAAAATGTGAAAATCTATTTTAATTCCGATCAGTATCAGGATTATGGAATGACCAATTGTGGACATCTTGCTCTAGCATTTCTCTACAATGAAACTTTATAAATGCAGGTGTTGATGCTTATTGCTCGCAGTCATGTCACAGACATTCACGTTAAAAGGTCGCTCTCATCGACTTGAAGCATACTTTGTACCTCCCATAGAGCTCGATTCCAGGTTTGATTACTCGTTAGCATTAATTTCGCTAAACACTTGGAACACGATTCCCAATATAGAAGAGGGACGAAACAAGTTTTATTATATTATCAATAATCAGGAGGAGCGAGTATTGGAAATACCAACAGGGTCCTACGAGTTGGAAGATATCGAGCAGTTTCTACAACGTAAGCTCCTAGATCCCAGTGCTCCCGCAGACGAACGGAATCGCATCTTATCGCTTAAACCCAATAACAATACGTTAAAGTGTGAGTTAACCAGTGTCTACGACATAAACTTTAAGCCAAAAGACAGTATTGCAAAGGTGTTGGGATTTTCGTCTCAACTGTTAAAGTCTGGTAAATTCCACGAATCAGATCAACCTGTGGAAATTATACAAGTTGTTACTATTCGAGTAGAGTGTAACATCATTTCCGGCTCGTATTACACAAATAATCCCTCACATACTCTGTACGAATTTTCACCAACTGTTGACCCCGGCTACAGTATAAATATCGAGCCAAGGAATCTAATCTATTTACCTGTGAACCAGAAAAGCATCTATAACATTACTCTCACGCTAGTAGACCAGGATTCTAGACCTCTTAATTTTCGAGGTGAAGAAGTAGTAATTCGATTAGAACTTAGACGAAATGGTTCTAGTATTTAAAAGGTATTTAAACACTAATACCTCAACCGGCAGATCATTCAGTGGTCAGAAGTCGAAGGGGTCACTCACGTTTTCAAATATCTTATATTTGCAGTCTATAAGCAGTCCTTACGGCTACCATGTCAGAAAAACTTCAAATCTTCAATCAGATCAAGAGTGATGAGTCGGTCATTCGCGAAGAATGGCACACTTATCACCCCTTTACCAACTCCTTTAATAACAATGACGAAATCGAGATTGTTATCAATCAGCAAGATGTCTTTTTGGATATGAGTGAAGCTCAACTCTACATCGAGGGTACGTTTAAGGTGGAAGCAGATGCCACTGGTAAGACCGGTACTTGCGATCTAACCAATAATGCCGGAGCCTTTCTCTTTGACAACATTTCCTATGAAGTTAATGGCAAGGAGATTGAAAAGATTCGAGATCCTGGTATTGTTAGCACCGTTAAAAATCTGCTATGTTTAAATGAGCAGGAAAGTCGGGCTCTAGACATAGCTGGATGGAATTGGCCAAGTGGAACTGTCAAGACCTTGGATGAAACATCCAAAGACTTTAATTTTCGTATCCCCCTTTCCCTATTGTTTGGCGTGTTTGCCGATTACCACAATGTATTAATGGGTAAACAGAAAATTAAACTGGTTCGTGCTCGTCATGATGACAACTGCTACAAGTCCACTGGTACTAAGAAGGCGACAATAACCTTAAAAACGGTTGAGTTGAAAGTGAAGCATATTTACCCGAGTGATGCAGTGAAATTAAGGCTTTTGGATGAAATTGCCAAGAACAAACCGATATATATTCCGTTTAGAAACTGGGAACTACATGAACTGCCTGCTTTGAGAACAACAAAGCGTGATATTTGGACCGTTAAGACCATGTCTGAGAGAGCCCGATACGTCATTGTATTTTTTATGAAGAAGCGAAAAGATAACTTTGACGCTGATTGTACCTACTTTGATAATTTAAACATCACCGACGTCAAATTACATTTGAATTCTGAAGTTTACCCCTATGAGTCGTTAAACCTAAACTTTGTCAATAGACAGTTTGCAGAAGCCTATCAGATGTATACGGACTTTCAAAAAACCTATTTGGGGAAACAACGATCGGAGCCGCTCTTGGATTTTCTCGCTTTCGCTGGCAGAGCCCTATTTGTTATTGACTGTTCCAAACAAAATGAAGCCCTCAAGAGTAATACTATTGACGTTAAGTTGGAGTTTCAAAGTTCCGAAAACTTCTCGAAGGAGTCACGAGCCTTTTGTATAATTATTCATGATCGAGTTCTCGAGTATCAGGCTTTAACAGGTCAAGTACGTGATCTGTTGTAATCAGTTACTATTCAACCCTCTCAGCACGATGAAGTTTGTTGTGGTTGACGTTCAGGGATTCAGCGTTCCAGAATTTCAAGCTAAAGAATTGGCTATTTACGATGGAAAGCAAATACGGAACTATCTTTTCAAACCCGTTCGGCCGTTTTATGAGCTGTCCTATGATTGCCAGAAGCAAGTGATGTTTCTATATGGGAACCGACATGGTTTATACTACAATTCCGGCGAAACCGATTACAATGAACTTCACCGCATTATCTACAACGATCTACGGGATGTTGATGTCATCTATGTGAAGGGGCATGTAAAGAAGACCTTCTTACTGGAAACTTTTTCCACGATGAAATATCTTAAGCATATACCCGATATTGTTAATTTAGAATTTACTGGGGGCAGTGTTGCTGTACCGAAATTAGCTCTAAGTAAAACCACTTGTTCTTATCATGCTTTAGAATATTGTATTTGTAGTGCTAAGAATTCAAAAATTTTGTATGAATATATTTATGATTTTTTACCTAAATAAAGAAGTTAAACTGTATTCCCTGTTTAATTTTATCCTATATTATTAGGCCCCCCTTGAGAAATTTGATCATTTAGTCTCGAGCTTATGACAAAGACAGTCGACTTGTCAGTTAGATTAGACGAGCATTTGAAAAAAATACGCAAGCTGAAAAGAGACATTAAGTTTTACCAAGAATATAAATCTGTGGTTAGATTGTTTTCGAAACTTACCATTTCAACTTACCAATGGCGGCCTCCTCCTCCTCCTCCTCCTCTTCCAGCTGGGATAGGGTGTTTGAATCGTCCTCTAGATGTCCTGATGTTCCAGCGAAAGTTCTTAAGACTAAGCCTAACCGAGTTTACGAGATTGATGACTTTATAACTGTCATTTTTACTACGTCCGAAGAGGAACGCAAACAAGTAATTTTGGATACTATTGGTTATGGCAAAATTTCTTTCTCTAGTGAGGAATTTGAAGAATTTTTAAGCACTTTTGATTGTTTCAATACCCATTGGGTAGATATATTTATGATAATTGGACAGTACACGCTAGTGTTTCATCGCAATGGTGAGAAGAGAAGTCTCAAGTTTGAAGATGCCACAACAGACAAGTATCTATTTCGATGGACCGAGAAGCTAATACACCTATTTGCAAAACATGTTTATGAATTGTATAAGCTTAATATTGAATATTATACTGTTACTAAATAAATAGTCTAACGTTAATTTGTTTTTCTTTGTTCTAACTAAGGAAATAAAACACCAATATAAACACAAAAATTTATTAAAGTGGAAAAAAAAGTTCAAAAAAAACACAAAATGTGATCGAACAGTGGTCTGTAAATAGAGTAAAATAACAAACAATATAAAAATCAAAAAAGGGTAAACTTGGGTAAAATAAGTTAAAAAAGCAAAAAATCTGACCGAACAGGGGTCTGGAAATAGTAAATATAGTAAAATAAACAAACAATATAAAAAATCAAAAAAAAAAAATAGGGTAAACTTGGGTAAAATATACATAGAAACAAACAATATAAAAATAACAAATAGGATAAACTTGGGTAAAATATACATATAAACAAATAATAGAAAAATAAAGCTAGGGTAAACTTCGGTAAAATATACATATACAGTAACTAAATGAATACAATAAATAGGGTAGGCTAGGGTGAAATATATTAATACAATAAATAGAGTGGAAATAAATGAATACAATAAATAATAAAATAAATAACATATATGCTTAATCTAATATCACAGCCTCTAAAGTCATACATTTAGCTACCAAAGGGGATTAAAGGAAAGTTAGCTGCCCCGTAATCAGTCTTCGCTCATGGAATTTCCGATGATTCCTTATACTTTTCAATATCTCTATGACCCCAAGCAAGCGTGTTCTCCAAGTCGCCGGGAATAAGGTAACGCTTATCGTCCGCGTGTGATAGCGCTACCTTATTTTTAAGTTCGACATACATATCGTGTAAATGCGAACGGAAAGTGTTCATCTGACGATGAATCTGAGTTCCTTCTACGTCAACCGCTTCCCTATAATCGTCCAGAGTCAGTTCGGATTGGGTGACGTAGTCAGGAACTCCCTTAGCTTTTTTGGTTAACTTTCCCTCCACATTTACACAATATGCCTTCGCCCCGGTACCGTAGAAATCCCAAATGATTTTTCCTGCATACTCATCTTTCATTTTGCCCAAAATTGACTGGTTTACAGGAACATCATGTGGATTTTCATGTGAGAAATTAGACGTGTCGAATCTATCTAAATTTTGTGCCATATCGCTATAGAAATTTTCGGTTGTAATTTTCAAAACAAGGGAATCGGTGTCAGTGTAGAGTAATACCGCGTTGTTGCCGTATTTTGGCTTGATATACCCGTACAAAAAGTCATACATAATCGTCTTGGATATTTCCAAGATGCTGAAACCCACGTAAATCGGTTTATTATATGCGACTTTTTGTTTTTTCATCTGGATGGCTACCAGGTTCTCGTTAAAAATAGTGCGATCTTTAAAATGAGGTTTTGAAATTAACGCTTCGGCTCCCAACCTTCTACCAATATTTTCCCAATGAGAAACAAGTTTAACATCTACCCGTTTCTCCACATTTTCCATTGTTTTCCCAAACACGGCGTTGTTCATAAGTTTAAAAAAGTCTTTTTCAAACTTATTTTGCGCTTGATTGCGCATCGCTGTGTTTAGGTCAATGTATTTCTTTAGCCACGGTGATTGGTCAAAAGATATAACGCGATGAATTTTGTTGAGCTTAAGCCCATAATCTAAAGCCTGACGCAAATTTTGGTAATGAATTATATATTTACTTTTAGGTTTAAAATTTGGAATTAATTTTTCAATATCTTGGAATTTTGATTCTGGTGGAGCTATTGATTGTGGACAAAAGGGTAGTTCGTTGTGTAAATAATGCAACTGTTCGGGATATTCTAAATCTACCTCTAATACGTAGCCAGTTTTAGAATCATTCGCGACATTTATGTAATCTAAACTTTGAATTTCGGTCTCATCCAACCACTTAAAATTCCCCGTTGGTAAATATTGAGACATAGCCGCACCATAGAGGTTGGTAGCGTCCAAATACATGATGTAGGAAGTAGGTTTGGAAGCGTCATAATGAGGTATAAATTTATTGTTAGCAAAAGCTTTTCTAACACTACACTGACTGACCCCACCGCGAATACCGTGTTTAAAGAAGTGTACCATGTCTAGATCCGTCAGTAATTCCAAGGAAATTGATGTGGACTTGAGTGCGGCGTCCATCGCAAGAGAGGGCGCCGTGAAGTACTGCGCAGGATCTAGACCGTAAGTGTTAAGGCACACGTCTCTAAAACTTTCAAAAACATCTGTTAACAATAATACGTCGGATTTTAAATAAATATCTGAATATTCGCCTAAAGTTTTACATTCAAATAAATTCCATACAGCCCCAGCACGCTTGTAATCCTCGTTACTGATGTCTTCTTTTTTCAGCTGGTTATAAAAGTCTTTTTGTGATGGAAGCTTTGTGTCATTCAATTTCGCGAAACTATCCACGTAATTATATGGGAAGACACCCTTCTGTCGAATAAGCTGAAACTTATTTTCTTCCGCGAAATATTTTCTCACTTCTCGACATTGTTCTGGTTTTAAATTTTGACTAAGTTTATCGAGACTGCTGGCCATGAAACGAAAACTGTCGAGGAAGCGTAATTTTAAAAATACCTGATGTTGTTTACCATCTCTGTTCTCGATGTTATCCACCAAAACATGTTTAGTAAAGGAGATATACTTTTCCTTGTTTTGGGGGATAACATCCAACTTTTCTTCGTTGGAAGCCAATTCCTTAACAAACAGGTGGGAGTCAAAGTTGGACATGTTATGGAAAAAGATGGGTATAAATTGTGGGATTTTGTAATTCAGGTTGCATACAGAGTGCGCGGGACCTCGATAGGAGCCGTCTGTATGGCTATGTTCGTGCACACGATCGTTTAACGCTACATCAAATGGCTTTTCGCAAATATGACACACCCTAGCTTCTTGATGCTCCCTCTCTTGTTCCGCAGAAATAGGTGTCATGGGTACTACTTCCTTCATAAAGCGATTATAGATTGATTTAGAATCAATCTCTAATCGTTTTACGAATTCTTTGTGAGCATCCGGACCTCTATAACTTTGGTAAATCGAATGAGCATCGTCAAAGTCACATTTGATGTAGTAACCGAACGAGTATGGAACATGTTTGTGCGTTCTCATAGTGTATGACGTATTGGGATCCTGCGCATTTTCCTCTGTATCCAGGGGCTCAAGGATCGTTTCGAAATCGGCATAAACAACAAAAGGCACTTTTAATTTTTTTTCAAAGTTTGTAAATTTCAAAATATTCTCGGGAATCTCTTCACCATATTTATTTTTTTTTAAATTTGTCGTTGGGACTTTAGCTAAAACGTGCCCGCAATCGTGCTCCTGATGAGTCTTTAATTTTTGTTCTGAATAAAAATATGATAAACAACCATCACATAAATACTTAGCTTCCCTGCGTTTGGATAATTGACTTGAGATCAAGCGAGACATGTTTCTTACTAAGCAGTAATGGCTATTTCCATAGTCATCACTGATTACTAACAAATTTACGTGTCGCTCCCTATTACGAGATTTTGTAAAGTATAAGGGACCCACGACTTCAATAATATTTTTACCATTGTCAAAAACCCTTTCAAGTCCATAGACATTAATAGAAATATTATTGAGTCGCTCAAACTTAGCGATGTCGATAAGTTTAATCGGAAATTCTATACCTGTAAAGTCCAGTTCGTTCTCAAAAGGCAGATAGTTCGCGACTCTCTCTGCATGTTGAGTTCGATCCAAAGGATGTAAGGCAGCTAGGACTGACCACATGAAACACTTCTGATCTGCGTTTTGAATGTTTAGAACAGCTTTCTTTGCTTCAATCTCCTTTGGCAGCGGGATGTAGGAAGATGGCTTTAGAGGCTGGATCTTGTTGATGCCTAATTCTAAGTGGAGGAGTTGTTGGAGCGCCCACCCTGTAACAATAGAAATAGGTATTAGTAAGAAATATTAAAGTTTTAAAAAAAATTTGCAATAGTTTTACACTTACCACTATCCTTTTCCATAAATTCCGAATACTTCCGGTCCAGGATAGCGCTGAACTGCTCAAACAGCTCCTCCAAGTCCGTAGCCCTGCTCACCAGCTGGTATTTGGTGTTGAAGGACTTCACCTCCTCCGACTCGCTCGACTGCAGGAGAAAGCGACCGAAAAGCTCCAAGCCAATCTTCAGGTAGTCGTACCTTAACACAACGGCTCCAACCAACTTGACGAATTTTTGTTTCAGCTGCTGTACGTAGTTCTTCACGTTGGTTGGGTCTTGGCTTGAAGTGAGTCTGTAGGTAGTGATCCGGTTTCTAAATGATGTTTCCACCCGCACCACTCCTTCTTCCTCCTGCATCCTCACACAACACTTCTCCCGATGGATTAACGTTCTCAGATGTCCTCCCCATCGGGAGACTGGAACATCCAGTTTGCACTCCTTGCAGTGTTGCGTTGCTGATGTAGATGGTTCTAGAGATAAGAAAAAATAATTAGTATCAAAGTTATCTAAAAACAATTCTAGTCTTAAAAGAAAATTTCAATTTTTAACTACTCACCATCTGTCGAAACGAGTCTTGCTCTTTTCGCCATGGATGTCTGCGTGGTCTTCGCTGGTCTTTTGGGGGCCGGGTGCTTCTCCTTCTGGTGGCGAAGAAGAGCCCCCTCCGACTTGAAAATCCCACTGCAGACGTCGCAGATCTTGACTGCTAAGCGGCAATCTCCATGACGTTTGAGGTGATCCTTGCTGGTGAA
Organism: Philopedon plagiatum; assembly: GCA_963971165.1. NCBI lineage: Eukaryota > Metazoa > Arthropoda > Insecta > Coleoptera > Curculionidae > Philopedon > Philopedon plagiatum. The sequence goes on along the minus strand of OZ020191.1, from coordinate 76,079,693 downwards.
TGCACGGCTACAGAATTCGCACACAAACATTTTCTGGAAAATAAAATATTTTGACTGAGGAAAATGTTTCCGAACCCTTGTTGGTATACTCCTACTATTATGTGACTCCGAGATGTGAGTGGAAACCGAACATACATCATCTTTCCCTACTCGCCGTTTGATAAATTTTTTCTTTTATTAAATTTCCAGTTTTTAGCCTAACTTCAAGCAAAACTAGCGCTTATACATACCCGATAGATAAATTATTTTTTAAAACACTATTACATGCATAAAGAATACTTCGTCAGGTTCTAGTTTAAAAGATTTCTTGTTTGGGTGTTACGTCCCTCTACTGCTAAGGTAAATTAATATTTTAAAAATAATATTTTAAAAATAATAAGTCCCTGCGTTTAAACAAAAAAAAAAAAACAAATAGTGAAAAAAGAAATGTTTTGAACTCTGTCAGCGACTTTAAAATTTTTTCAAACAATATTACATGTATGAAGACTACGAGTGCTTTGTTAGGTTCTAGTTTAAAAGATTTATTGTTTGGAAGCTATGTCACTCTACTGCTAAGGTAAAATATTTTAAAAATACTCAAAGTCACTACGTTTAAACAGCAAACAACTAATGAAAAAAGAAATGTTTTGAACACTGTCAGCGACTTTTAATTCTAAAAAGTATGTTTGATCTTAATCTATATAGTTTAAAAAATAAAAAAGGGTTTCCGACAAAAATCCTTTTCTATTACTCGATCCCGATTCTAATATTACTGTAAATAATTGAAGATTTCCATGCTGTTACTTAAACGCGAAATTAAAATCATAATTTTGTATACTAAAGTTGTAAGACAGGCACATAGACAGACTATTTTTGATTTTCCCTGACACGACGGCACTAGGTTGTAAGACAGACACATCGATAGACTATTTTTTATTTTCCCTGACAAAACGGCACTAATATTCTTGTAAATATTCGACATTTCATTTTTGTTCATACATGCAGACTACAAAACTTTAAGCTAATATCAATCGGTACTTACCCAAAAATTTCACAGTACACTTTCTTCACACAAAAAAAACAAAGAACAAAGAACACTCCGACTGGCTGGCAACGAACTTAATACACACACACACGGAGCTTCAGACGTCGACTGTGCTTTGCAAATTGTCACATTCCCCCTTTTATGCTTTCCCTTATCAGCCGAAAACTGACGGGTCCTAACAAGTTAACGACGCAGTTTGCTGCTTAAAATAAAGTTAATAATTTCTAATTGTGTGTTTTCTTTATCAGTATCAGGTTCCTAATTTGCAATTCTTTCCGCTATTACCACGTTCGAACCAGCCTTATCACCGGAAATGTTAACCGCAACTTCCTGAGTTACACACGGCACTAATACATATTTTTTGCTGTTATTATTCACTTAAATAATATTAATACATTCTATTTCTTCACACATTTTAAAATCTTAATTTTTACCGATCGGTTCTACGTACATATTTGCTTCGATCTAAACACACATACCGACTGTTATTTTGCAAGTAAATAACTTTTTCAACTAATTAATATTCTCCTGATAAGGACGGAAGTTGCGAAGGCCGACGGCTTCCACCGTCCTTATCGCTGTATACTCATTTCTATTGCCACTAAACGACATGTAAATACGTTTTGATTTCCTTGCAAACAATTTCAAATTAAATCATTAATTTTCTTTAATTGCTAATGCCCTTACCTCTCGGAATTAAGAAACCCGAATAGTGTTATTACTTTATTTAAATTTTTCTCTTTTCTTTGATATCCATCACGACTTTTACCATATTCGACCCCCTTATCATCAACCGGAAGTGCTACCGTCGACTGTTTAAACAGGGGTGTTTAAACAACCCTGTTTAAACAGAGGCGTTTTTAACAGGGTAGTTTAAACAGGGCTGTTTGAACAGGACTGTTTAAACAGGGGTGTTTAAACAGCCCCAGTTTAAACATTGACGATTTTAACGTGAGTTGTTTAGTTGTTATTAACTTAAATAAAATTCCTAAATTATATATATTTCATCGAAAATTTAGTATACAGGGTGATGTAAAAATTTTGAGATCTAATTTTTTACTAGTTCCGATGATCTAATACCTATTTTTCTATTACCAAACCCCCTAATATTCATAACTTATATAATTAATCCAAAATTTACTATACAGGGTGATGTAAAAATTTTGAAATCTAATTTTTTCCTCAAAGTCGAGATTTTTGAAAACTAATTTGACAAATCGAAAGATCTGCTCCGTCACTACCCCCCATGCGAATTTCGGCTCTCCACCATCAGCCGTTAGGTCGCTAATCGCAAAAAACTATATCTCCGGAACCCTAAGGCCGATCGACGCCATTCTTTTTTTAAACGTCTTCGGACACCGCCCTGAATACGTGACGTATCTTAAATTTTTATTCTGACGTTTAACACGTGACTGGTGACAGTTGACAGGTCTTCAATGACAGGTGACAGCCGCCATACTTTTACACATGTCTTCTGACGCCATTTTGAACACGTGACCTACGTTAAATTTTAATTTTGGCGTTTCAAAAGTGACAGGTGACAGTTGACAGATCTTAAATGACAGGTGACAGCCGCCATACTTTTACGCATGTCTTCTGACGCCATTTTGAACACGTGACGTATGTCAGTTTTTTATTTTAACGTTTCATAAGTGACAGGTGACAGTTGACAGATCTTAAATGACAAGTGACAGCCGGCTAATTTTCTTCTTCTGTCTTATGACGTCATCCTTCACACGTGACGTATGTTCAATTTTAATTTTGACATTTGACAAGTGACAGGTGACAGTTGACAGGTGACATTTGACAGCTGCGCGCGCAGGTTGGGTTTGCTGACGTAAGATCCAGTGACGTAGACTTCGATGACGTACTTGAAATTTGCACCTGCGCAAAGGTGGCCGAGCTATGACGTCATAGATCACAAGATAAGATCCACCCGGGTGGCGGGTGGGGCACAGTCCCTCTTCTTCTACTACTGTTGATCACAAATGTGACATTCATTTAAATAATTGTAACGTAGTTTTTCAATACCATCAAGTGTATTCATTTTTTTATAAACTTTAAGGTGTTTGTTATATAAATCATGTACATCTCTCTCTAAGTAATTTATAAAAACGAGATCACTATTGGGACCCCTGTACAATTCAAATTTTGATAGACTATCATCAAATGAGCATTTTATGTAATAGGCAAATGAATAAGGAATATGCTGAAATTGTTTAATGGTGTAAGAAGTAGACGGATCCAAGTGAGTTTCTTCATTATTTAGAGGTTTAAGGATACATTCAAAGTCAGCATAAATAACAAATGGAACTTCCATTTGTTTTTGAATATTTTCAAATTTTAAGATATTTTCCGGAATTTGGTTTCCGAATTTATCTAATTTTAATTCATTTGATGGTAGATTTATTCTTACAAAGTCACAATCATACTCATTATGTCTAATTAAATATTCTTCACTGCTAAAATGTTGTAAGCAACCATCACATAAAAAATGTTTTCCTTTATATTTAGATAACTGTTTAGAGATTAATTTAGATAAATCAGAAATATAAGAGTAATGGAAATTTCCGTTATCATCACCAATTAACAATAAATTGACATGTTGATTTTTTTTTGTTTTTGTATAATGTAGTGGACCAATTATTTCATACTCAAATTTAAATTCAGTTTTAATTTTTTCTAAAGTATAAACATTAATAGAAATATTATTAAGTATTTCAAATTTAGGGATATCCTTTACTGTTATAGGAAACTGAATACCTGTTAAATCCAAAACGGTTGAATAATGAGGATAGGAGGTTACTTCATATTCCAAACCAGTTGGGGGGTATAGTGCGGCTACCACAGACCAAGCAAAACAAAATTCGTCATTATTTTGAATGTTGACTACAGCATTTTTAGACGTTATCTCTTTAGGTAGAGGAATATAAGATGTAGCTCTTAGCGGATTAAACTTGTTGATATTAACTTCTACGTATAACAAATTAAGCAGGATCCACCCTAAAACAGAAGTAATTATTTTATTTTTATTTATAATATAAAGCATTATTCTAGAGAAATAGCTAATTAATTTCATAAAATATTACCTGAGCCTTTTTCTGCTAGTTCATCAGATTTTCTATCCATTATTCCAATCATCTCTTCAATATCTGCAGTTATATTTGAACTGCTACAGAACACTCTAAATGGAGTATTAAAGGACTTCACATGATGGCTGTCATCACTAGGATTTAAATACATTCCAAATAATTCTAGATTTAGCTTTATGCATGTAAACTTGTCAAGTTTCTCTTGGATTATTTTACTAATTGTTGGTGAAATTTCATTAAAAAAATCTTCAATATTTATATGAAATCCTTTTGCAGTAACCCTATAGGATATAATTCTTTCTTGAAAGGCTGATTTAATTATTTCTACTCCTTCTTCGCTTGTTATTATAGATGTGTTTCTTTTGTGTGTGTTTGTTTTGGCATGACTGCACCATAAACTTTTTTTAACAGATTTTCTACACTCCTGGCAATATTTAAGGTCTTCTACAACAAAATATCTATTTAAAACAACAAAAACGCTTTTTTTTCTTAAGAATGTATGAGGACATCCTGGGAGGCGACCGATGCTTACATAGTACCCCATATTAACATACTACTACCAAGAGGTAATATCATGTGAGGAGACCCACTCATGCATACACTACTAATCATGAGAGGCGACCTATCCATGCTTAGTACTCCCATTAACCAACTACTACCACCCATGCATACATAGGGAGGAGGAGAGTCTCCTCGCTAAGTGCTACTAACATATTTGTTAAAATAATTTTGAACTATTTTATATTTAATAAGTAATACAAAGTATAGAAAGATCTAAAATAATAAAACGTTTAAAACTGGTCTAGTTAGTTTTACACAACTATATATTTTTTTTTGGATTTCATTCTGAATTTAAACGAAAAATAATTAATATACAGTGTTGTTTTCATCAAAACATTATATTATGAATACTACTTACCAAAAGTTTTTTGATATTTAGAATTTTTCAGTTCTTGCAATTGAAGTTTGCATTTTTGAGATATTTTGCTGCAGCTTCCATTAAGGTGACGTATTAAATTATCCCTTCGGGTAAAACTTTTTTTGCATGTGATGCACTGATATGTCATCTTTGCTTAGGTCTATTCTTGTGAAACTGTTCCCGCAAGAAACAAACACAATAAAGGAAATATATGAAAAAGTTTATCTAAATAGTAAGTTCTGGCTAGGAATAAGGAGGGGATTATTCAAGGTTATCTACAATATCATTAAAAACAGTTTCCATCCTTTTCCATAAGTGTTGTTCTGTCTCAAATTGAGAGGGTATTATTGAATTTAACAGAAAAGCTAAAGATTTTAATTTGGAAATAATTTTTAGACTTTTTTTGGTTTTAATTTTTTTTTTAATGCCGAAAGAAATATTCTTAAAAGAATTAGTTTGCGTCGAAACTGTTTTATTTTCAGCATTTGTCTGAGTTGAAGCCGGTAATAAAATTTTCTCCACAACTAAAGGGATGACTTCATAGACAGGCATTTCTGCCTCAAATTTATGAAAATTATTATAATTTTGCAAGTTTTCTCTTTGTGCTGGAATAATTGAGACATCATTATCATCATCCAAAATATTTTCTTCAGCGTCACTATAAAGCGAACTCTTACTTATAAACCTTTGATTTTCACTTTCGTTTTCAAAATTATTTTTAATTAAATTTTGTTTTCTTAAAAGACTGTTTTCCTCCAAATCCAAGATATTATTCACTAAATTAGAATAAGAACTTTCGTTAGTACAACTTGTCTCACAATCAATTTGTGTACTAGAAATTTTATTTTGAAATATTTGTGATGATGTGATCAAATTTTCGCTTGAATTGTCATTAAATAATTGACTAGATAAAAGTCCAAGATAGTCTGGTTGATCCGTTGTATTAAAAAGTGTTGAATTTTTTGTGTCTAATACATCTTCCAAAAATTTTTCGTCTAAGTTTTCATTTTGTTCGTCGTAATTTTTGTCATTTTGTCGGTCAATGTCTTTATTTTCCTTATTATGCTCATTAAAATTATTTTCAGTATCAATAGGTTTATTAATAAAATTTTCTAATTCTAAATCAACAGTATTACTTTGTGCCTTTTGTCCACACGAAATTGAGTCACTATTTTTTTTGTTATTAAAAACTAAAAATTTCTCTAAATTATCTTTAACTTTATGATGTGTCAATTCCTTTTGCTGCGCACTATTTTCTAACATATTTTTTACCATATATTGAACATTTTTCGATCTTGGAATGTTAATATCTTGCAAAATTATTACCTTTTTTTCACTGTTTTCAACGATTGTTGCAGGACTTGAACAGGATAGGTCGGTATTCATTTTAAAAACTCACTGAATTGTTTGATGCGTGAACAGCTTAATGATACTACGGGTACTTCTATTTTATATACTCTTTATACATGCAGAAAGGTTAAAATCAACGATTCCACTTTGCAGAGTGGCCTTTAAATGTTAAAGCGTCCCTGAAATTTAGGAAAGCTTAAGGATATTTAGGCTATTTAATTTAATTTAGTGGTGACAATTATGAAGTGACCCAATAAAAATAATTAAGAAATACATACGAAAATTTGTAAGTACACTTAAGGGGATACGCCACCCTGGCGCTCGGAAAAATAAAAAAAAAATTTGACGCAGCCATTAAGTATATAAAACAATCTTTATTTCACACATATACATAGTAGTTTTGTGAGCAATTTGCAATATTAACGATTTAAATTTTTTTTTTTTAAAATGGTGGAGATATGCGCCGATAAGTATCTTTTGAAAATCCTTGTTGGTACGTGATTTCTCCCTTAGGCATTGTCTGAAAAGCATCAAAATATTTTTTTCTTATTTAAATGGGTAATAGCTAAAATGTGACTGAGGGAAAATTTTTTTTGTAAAAATAGCTGCTGTTTGAAAAAAGCTTGAAATTTGCATCAAAATATTGAATTTAAAAAAATTATAACTTTTACACAAGACATCCAATCGAGAAAATCCTATGTCACATCGTAGATAATAAAGAAGAAGTGTTGTAAATTTGAGTCAAATCGGGTGAGTAGATCTTGAGATATTGTGCACACCGTTTTGACAAAAAGTAAAAAAAGTCAGCGTCTGAAAATCAAATATTTCTTTTAATTCTCTTCAGTCTGCGATACCTGGACTGTACATGGGATCTTCTAATGTTGTCATGATGACCTACGCCAGCCAAAAAAAATTCGTTTTTTTTTGAAAATTTCAGGGTGGCGTAACCCCTTAAATTAGTACCGCTTCCCTCACTAAATTTATCTATACAAAATGTAGGACTAGTACTGTAGCTAAACAAATATAGGACATATCTGTCCTACATTTTTTTGTTTCTAGTATTACTAGGCGTGCTATGTGCCTATCTGTAAGACAGTACATTTAAACAATGTTATAAATTATTCTACAAATTAAGCCACTTTAAAGTGTGCCATATTTCCTAAAATTAAAAATAAAACACCTGCCGATGCCCTAATTTCGCGCAAAAGGTTGATTTCTCACGGTACTTTTAAAGCGTGTAATAGACGCTTCCAGACATGCATTAATGTGTAAAAATTTCTTTGTTTATCTTCAAAAAAATTGTAGGGTAGTACCGCTTCCCTCACTAAATTTATCTATACAAAATTTTCCAAGCTAAACAAGTATAGGACATATCTGTCCTACATTTTTCTTGTTTCTAGTACTACTAGTCTAGTACTATGTGCCTATCTGTAAGAGAGTACATTTAGACAATGTTTTAAATTATTCTACAAATTAAGCCACTTTAAAGTGTGCCATATTTTCTAAAATTAAAAATAAAACACCTGCCGGTGCCCTAATTTCGCTCAAAAGGTTGATTTCTCACGGTACTTTTAAAGCGTGTAATAGACGCTTCCAGACATGCATTAATGTGTAAAAATTTCTTTGTTTATCTTCAAAAAAATTGTAGGGTAGTACCGCTTCCCTCACTAAATTTATCTATACAAAATTTTCCAAGCTAAACAAATATAGGACATATCTGTCCTACATTTTTCTTGTTTCTAGTACTACTAGTCTAGTACTATGTGCCTATCTGTAAGAGAGTACATTTAGACAATGTTTTAAATTATTCTACAAATTAAGCCACTTTAAAGTGTGCCATATTTTCTAAAATTAAAAATAAAACACCTGCCGGTGGCCTAATTTCGCTCAAAAGGTTGATTTCTCACGGTACTTTTAAAGCGTATCTTGAGCTGATCGGTTAGCGGCCTTCCTTTTTCGTCTACCTTCGCAAGCTGCAATTATGTCTCCTTTTTTGGACAAGTATATTTATGAGTGTATTTAATTATATTGGCTTTAATGGAATGCTGTGAAGGTTTTGTTTCTTTTTCGCGACATTTGCAAACTGCATCTTGATAAAGAGAAAACCAGCCGTATATTAAACTTCATGGGCGTCCACAAGGGTTTTTTACAATACAAATAAAGAAAATAATTGCTTATAATTATTTTAAATGTTAATTATTAGTTAAAAAGAAATATATTTGACTTTCTTCTATTTAAAAGCTAAGGGGTGCAGACCCCCTAGCTTAAACTTGTAGAAAAAAAATACATTTTTAATTTATTCGTATTAAGGAGGTGAATTGAAAATACTAATTAAAGATAATAATTATGTTTAAATAAACGGGTACAAAATTATGCTCACGTGACTCGCAAATTAGTATAAGTAACGCCACGTATTGTAAACGTAAAAATTATCAAACCAATAATATTAAACAATGATTGGGATAGTGTGAGACGACACTGATCGAAATTTTGAGGCTGCAACTCGCCCAGCAAAAGTGAAATCTTTGGTTTTTTAAGGTTTCTCCGGATATTTAAAGTATACATAAGCTATTTCTCAATCAGTTAGTCAAGTCATTTTATCTCAATAACATCAATTTTTTTAAATTTATTTTTTAAACTTTTAATTTTTTATTTTTACTTTTTATTTTTACTTTTTTTAATTATGCAGTCAAATCAATCAAATCAAGCCCGGTACTGGAGGGGACGTTTGCTTCGTTTAGAAGGAAACAGGGTGCACGTAACCGTGCTGCAGCGAACGCTACCCCAGCTCCTGCAAGACCAGGAGAGGCTCGAGCAGCAGAATATGGAGCAGGGGCAGCTTATTCACCAGCTGTGTCAGCTTGTGCAGCACCACCGAGAGCTGTTAGCTCGGATGGAGCAGCGGCAGGTCGCTCTGCAGCGGCTACATGAGCTGGAACTGGAAGAGCTACAGCAACAGCCCGAGCACCCTGACGACCCTCCCTTACAGATCAGCGAGGTAAGCAGTACGACGGTTCCTCCCGCTGATTTGTATAGGACGTATCGGGACTAGATGTGTGATTAGGGACTGTTAATAGTGTATAGAGACAATTTTAAGGTAATGTTAAGTGTTTTTCCAATTTTGCTTAGTTACAAATATTTTAAAGGTGCTTTGTACATTTTTAACCCTAAAATAATTTAATTTTTAGATCTTGTAACTATGAAAAAATTTTAATTTTAAATATAGTGTAGTAATTAATGTTTAGATTCACTAAGAAGGTTTACGATTTAGTATGAGTTTAAATTAAGACCTTATAGTTAATCAGTTATGTCTTTACAGGTTTTAGTCCTGTCACTGTTAATAATTCGTCATTAAAAATAATTCTGATATTTCAGCGATTTGTTTGGTATTTAAATTATTTTAAGGTAATAATTTTTAGTTCTATTATAGTCGAAAGTACATAATAAAATTGTTGTTTTCTTTATAAATTTGTAAAAAACACAGTAATAAATTCATAATGAGTTATCTTATTCTTACACTTGTCAGTTTAAACCTTTCGGTTGTCAAATTAGACCGGACTAATGTTTGAGAATCTGGTTGTACATGTATTAATTTTTTAATTAAAGTGCATATACTAACATTTAAAACAAAGCAAGGTTTGTAGAAAATAAATGACATTATATTAATTTTAAGTTTGCAAAAGCAACAGTATATTTAATAAAGTAAAATATTTTACATTAACAAAGATTATATATATTTTTTAATTTTATGTAAACTACTATATTATACAATAGCAATAAATTTAATGTGGTATAATTGGGATATTTGTTTCCCTATCTGTATCACTTATTTTATATCCACTATTACAAATTAGACAGGTTGTTGGCAAAATTATTAGATATAGTGATCGTTTACAAATATAGCAATGTACGTCTTTTTTCGAATGTCTTAGTTTTCTTTTTATATGCGTATTGACATGACTGTAGGATCCCATTTCAAAAAAAAATTGATGAATGTAAAAGCAAAAATAACAAACACTACGTCGTTCACTGGAAATAATACTTTGTATAATGACGTAACTTTGTGTCACACAGAATATTTTTTCTAAATAGTCCACTTGTCCAGGTTGACGCATCAAAGATACACGCATTGTACCAGCACTATCTTCTTCGTCAAATTCCATGTCGGAATCACCCGATTCCGTTTCTATGGTTGCGTAATTGTTAATATCTTCGTGATTTATTTTTAAAAAACGTTCTACAAAAGGATCTGGACCCAGTTCTGGAGAGACGTTGTAGTCGAAGTGTGGAATAATTTCTTCTACATCGATAACATCCATGATTTCGAATTCTTCTTCCATTTCAAATTTTTAATTAGTAATTTTTTAAACTTTGTCAATTTTAATAAAATAGTTTAATTTACTTTACACTGCTGCTTTTGCAAACTTAAAATGTAGTTTCCAGACACAAAGCGAAATGCTTTTATAAGGCTAGATTGGTCACAAGGATTCAGTAAAATTTAACTTTCACTCTTACGCTTTTAATCTCGTGATATACACAAATACACATACGTCTCAGAGGCAGAGGAAAATTTTAGGCGGAGTAAAATTATTATGAGGTAAACTAATTATAGGGAGTTAAACTAATTATGATATGCTAATTGGGTCTCTCAGTTCAGAGGCGGAGGTAAAAAAAATATTATTTTAATATATGGACTAAAACTAATTAATTATAATATATGGAGTAAAACTCATTAATTTTAATATTTAAATTTATGTAAATTAGGAGGAGTAGAGTAATTTCCCTACTATTATTCTACTGACATTAATAGAAATATTATTAAGCCGCTCAAACTTGGTTATGTCGCTAAGTTTAATTGGAAATTCCATACCTGTAAAGTTCAACTCGTTCTCAAAAGGCAAATAGTTCGCTACTCTATTTGCGTTTTGAGTCCAATGAATAGGATGTAAAGCAGCTAAGACTGACCACTTGAAGCATTGCAAATCTGCGTTCTGAATGTTTAGGACAGCTTTCTTTGCTTCAATCTCCTTTGGCAGTGGTATGTAGGATGATGTCTTTAGAGGGTTGATCTTGTTGATCCCTAATTCTAATTGCAGGAGTTGCTGAAGAGTCCACCCTGTAACAATAGAAATATTGTTAAGTATTATGATTTAAAAACTATTAGTTAAACCGTTTCAACGTTCACAATTTTTAAGAAGTACCCACCACTATCCTTTTCCATAAATTCGGAATATTTACGGTCCAGGATTGCTGCAAACTGTCCAAAGAGCTCCTCTAAATCTGTCCCTCCATTCACCATTACGTAGTTACAGTTGAAAGACTTCACCTCTGACGACTCGTTCGCCTGTAGGAGGAAACGGCCGAAAAGCTCCAAGCCAATCTTCAGCTGGTCATGTTTTTGAAGAATGTTCCTCACCAACTTGATGACTTTTTCCCGTAGGGTTTCCAGAAACCTAGATACCTTGGTGGGGTCCTGGCTTGAAGAAAGCCTGTACGTGGCGATTCGGCTCCGGAACGATGTTTTAACCAGTTCTGCACCTTCCTCCTGCTCCACGCAGCTCCTCTCACGATGTCCCAAAGTCCTTAGGTGGCTGCTCCAACGGGAGACGGGGACGTCTAGCTCACATTCAGGACAATGTCGCATGGCTGACGTTGATGGTTCTGACTCTAATAAAAAATAATGAGCACAAAGAAAGGAAATCTATTTATCGCTAATACTTTTAAATTATTTCACAATGATAAATAACTTACCATCTGACGAAACGAGTCTTGCCCTTTTAGCATGTTCGCAAACAAACATTTTCTACAACAAAAAAAATTTCCACAATATATTTTTTTTTAATTTGGTGCTTTTTTACGCCACACTTAGCAGAAACACTATTTTTCCGGTATTTTTTCATATTTTGAGCGAATTTTCGAGTTTTGATATGTAAAACGACAAAAGTCACTATTTTTTAGCAAAAATTAACTATATTTAATACATCCGGTAAAAATAATTCGCTAGGCACTAATTTTTAACACAATTTTGGATCAAAACATGAAAATAACCACGTCAAATATTATTACGTACTTACCAAATAATATTCAAATAGCACAAATACAAAGATTGTTTCACAACACTTTCAACTCAGTACGAGCGCTTGAGAACAACTGAGGAATGAATAATTCTGATTGTACTTAAAACGTTTCTGAAGATGACGTCACGCCTATCGATCGCACGTGTTCGCTGAATACTAATAATTGGTGTCTGGTACGGTGTAAGCTTCGATAAATTAAATTTTCAAACAAAGTAATAAGACAGCCGACCTTGCCTCGTGTTGACTAATTACGCGCTTATTGGTAATTTTCCCAATGATGATGCAATCTTTATAGCATGTTACTAGTTTCGTAGTATCCGAGGTAAACACGTATTGATTTATTTCCTACTAAACCTAATAATTATTGTGAATGCTCACGGTTTTGCCATTTAGGCCAGTCTTGAATTTTTCTCGGTTTTTGAAACGGTCGAAGGCCGTCGTCGTTATAGGGACTATCTAAAATTCAAGATTTCAGCAAAAATCCTTTTTGTCGTTTAGACGCTAGCCGTAATTTAGTTTTTATTTAACTTCTCACATTTCTGTGCTCCTGATACCTGAAACACCTTTGTAACCCTCTAGCGCCTAAACGGCTTGACGAATTTCGATGAAATTTGGGGTATGTATTTTATTCCTCCTACCCTTAGTCCCTATCGAAGCAAAAAAATTTTAAGGCCCTTTTGGTCAGCGTCCGAGACATCGCCGAAAGGACCTTACTCTTTTTGGGGGTTTTTGAACCTATATATCTAATGGTCTTTATGACTTCTATCTAACACCAAAATTTTAATTCTTCAACACTTATCGTTTAAGCGCTAGCCGTAATTTAGTTTTTTATTTAACTTCTCACATTTCTGTGCTCCTGATACCTAAAACACTTTTGTAACCCTCTAGTGCCTAAACGGCTTCACGGATTTCGATGAAATTTGGGGTATGTATTTTATTCCTCCTACCCTTAGTCCCTATCGAAGCAAAAAAATTTTAAGGCCCTTTTGGTCAGCGTCCGAGACATCGCCGAAAGGACCTTACTCTTTTTGGGGGTTTTTTGAACCTATCTATCTAATGGTCTTTATGACTTCTATCTAACACCAAAATTCTCCTTCTCCAACACTTATCGTTTCGGGGGGAGGCCTCTATGAATTTCAAATATTAAATATTAATTTTTTGTTGTTGTCTAGATACACTTAGCGTTATTCACAGCGAAGCTCGACTGGCTCAGTGGTAATGCATTGGGTCGCCAGCTCATTTTACGCGAATGTGGCTAAATCCCACATAAATAACCACCTACGTACCCTGCTCCCGTGGTATGCAAAATGGAAGTTAGTTATCAACGAAAATAAATGCGAGTGTGTAATTATAACTAAGAAATTTACCAACAATAAAATCCATATCCCAATTCGAATAGGCGATGCTCAGATTGCTCCAGCAAAAAAGCTGAAATATCTGGGCGTCGTCATCGACTCCCGTCTCCGCTTCCATAATCATACATCCACCATCCTTCAAAAAGCGTTCCTATCTATGCAAAACCTATACGCAATCCTCTGTCCTAATTCTTCCCTTTCACCACGCAATAAATTAATGCTGTATAGACAGGTCATCAGGCCTGTACTGACATATGCTGCACCAGTCTGGTGTAGCATGTCAAAAACGCAAATGGCCAGGGTACAACGGTACCAGAACAAAATCCTGAGGTGTGCTACCTCCTCGAGGAGACATAATGAGTCCGTCTGCGAAATTTCCGAAAAATTCTACCGAACAAAACTGACAGGTTCGGAACTCACGCGGGATCTAGCACACACCAGGATAAATGATAACGTCAAACACAAACCTGTCTATGCAAAACTCCCCATCTATTTTCAAGAAATTCATCCCTAAAAACATCCCTAAAGCATTCTCCTACTCAATTTTCTATTTTGCATGCCACAAACCGTCCCGATGACTAACTCCCTTAACAAGCCCCGCCCTCTATTCCTTACAACAAGCTCCTCCCCGTCGAGCAGGTTGTCCGAAAATTAACTCCCTTAACAAGCCCTGCCCCTCATTCCCTACAACAAGCTCCTCCCCATCGAACAGATATACCCCCTAAAAACATACACGAAGGAAACAGTGCACTGCGGGCTTCTGAGAGACTAACATGCAAAGAAAACATAACTATGCGGCAAACAAACTATAAATATATATATTTAAGAATCTACATTGTATATATTAATTAAATTCAGCAAACACCGGACAGCAAACCAGACAGACCACACAACATGTAAATATCATATAATAAATGGTATATGTATATATACAGAATAATGGTATGATTGGGTGTAAATAGGAATGAATGGATGTAAATAGGAATGAATGAAATGAATGTATAATCCACGGTAATTAGGACAAAACAACAGTTATAGCGCTACTCAGTACCTAATTTCTGAAACTGGTTTTTTCGTGTTTTTCCAGTAAAAATGTAAATAAAAATCTTTAATCATAACTCATCTAAACTAAAGTAACTTCTCTAAAGGCAACTAAACTAAATGCCTCCAAGAGATCACCTTCGGATGGAGCCGATAGGTTAATACAAATCATTGCGTTGCTTACCTCGGGTCAACACCAGCCACAGCCTGGCTGCCTTCCGTTGGTAATTATATATACTTGTATATTTTTATTGCCAATTAAATGTGACATATAATTAAGTTATATAATTAGTTGTAAGTGAACAATGTAGATGTGCAATAATGTCAGTAATACATAGTTTTGAAATGGAAATGGGGGTCGTCACACGGATGGCGCGGGTTCTAATCCCACCGATGGCAGGACTTTTTTTCATATTCATACTTATGCAGGATGGCGTTGCAGATGACAGTTCTAGGTTTGGAATAGTTGGTTCAGGTTAGGTAGTAAACGAATGGATTTCGGAGTGGCAGGTGACAGATGACGTATGATCGATGACAGCTGACGTATGACAGTTGACAGATGACAGTTGACAGATGACGTATGACAGATGACAGATGACGTATGACAGTTGACAGATGACGTATGACAGATGACAGTTGACAGATGACGTATGACAGTTGACAGATGCGCGCGCAGCTCACGCATGCGCAGTTGGTGTGGGCAAAGTGATGGTGAACTCTCCTTCTCCCACTACTTATATATTATGGTTTGATTTGTTTCTTCGATCATTTTTATATTTTTTTTTATTTGAAGGTTATTGGGTTTTTGGATCCCGGGGAAAAAATTATACATATTGGGAGTTCTCCAATGAACCCAAATGGTGCCTGACACATTAAATGTTTTTAACTGTGATTATGTCTGTCAGTAGTCCATTGTAAATATAATTGTGATGCTCTACCAGTGCACCACTGAAGGTTCGTTCGAAGCTTTTAAGGAATTTCTGATGGTCAAAAAGATGACCGAAACGTTAAATATATGTGAATAACAACCCACAAAACTGTATACTTTTTTCCCCAGGATCCAAAAACCCAATAACTTTGAAATAATATATATATATATATATATATATATATATATATATATATATATATATATATATATATATATATATATATATATATATATATATATATATACATACATAGGTACATACATAAAGTGTGGTCCATTAAGTGCGCAACAGATGGGATTTTTTTTATTAGTTGCACAGCTAGCTAGATACCGCCAAACGTTGGTGCATGTGCGATAACCATATCAGGTGCACCTAGAATGGCTTCAAGTCAAACAGCATACAGGGCAGGCCAAAAAATATAAAAATCGTTCAAGAGTAAAGTATCCCTATTGCGAAAACACAGAAAAACGTTATTAAGAAAAGTTGTTTAGAATTAAACGATATGTCCAAATACAAAGTCATAACCGTCTATTAAAAAAAATATATTTTTTTGAGTAGAAATATAAATATAAGTAAATTTCACAAATTTTTTTCAACTTGAAATTTATGCATATATGATTTAAGTGTGGTTAATTTGAAAATGTATTATAGCTAAATATTAAAAAAATCATTGTACGGGGATAATTTAAAATTTTCAAGAAAAGATAGAAGGCTATGTATTGCATTTGGAAATATCTTTTAATTTTAAACTACTTTTCTTAATAACGTTTTTCTGTATTTTTCGAAATAAGGGTACTTTACACCTGAACGATTTTTATATTTTTTTGGCCTGCCCTGTATGCTGTTTGACTTGAAGCCATTCTAAGAGCCACACTGGACTGTCCACGCAGGCCTAAGTATTCTACTAACGAACCCTGGACGTCTGAAGAGAAGGGAAATGTAACCTATCGACACAGGATTTAAGGATTGGAGGTAGGGAGGGAAAGGGAAACCATCTGCGGGCAATTTGTTCTATAATCTGGAGACCCTAGGTATGAATGAGTGAGAGAAGTGGGATGGCATAGGTTTTTGTAGCTAGACAGTAAAGGGCTGCATAGGTAACGCGCCTCTTGTTATTTTATTAGGAATAGTCAAGGGGGAAATGACAGAGTCTAGTTCTTTCAAGCAAAATCCGTGGAAATATCTGTAAGAAAGGTACAGATCCACCACAGGGCGGCGATGAGCGATGAGGACTGGGTCTCTGATAAGTCGATACAATCAAGGATGCTAAGTGTCGAAGCTTTCTAAATGTGGAAGCAGTACTCTAGGTTAGGTCTTATTTGCGAAACATGAAAACTGTGTACATTTAATATCGCTGCGGCCGCTAGCCGCTAGCTGCTGCGTCATATTTATACTAATCTTATAAAGTAGAATAAAAACATAATTTTATTATAAAATGTTTGTATTTTGTTGAACAGCTAATGCATTTACAAAAATAAATGATTTGATGTGAGTATTTGGTTTTTTATAACAGCATGTTTAAAAAGAAAATATGCAACAATCATACATTAGAGAAAATGAGAGAATATGAGAAAAAGTAATAAAAGGGATTATAAAAAAAGTTATTAAGGTAAGTTAATCTTGTTTTAAAAAAAATTGTATAGGGGGCGGGGGCTTCAAATAATATATGGCAGTTTCATCTGGCACTTTAGGACATTCATCAGTCCTCAGTTTTAGGAACTAAGAATCTGTAGGTGTTAGCTCTGGTCCTAGGCACTCTTCAAATCTGTAAATAATGACAAGAAACTGTTACTTTGTTTAAATTGTCTAATACTTTTAGCTTGCCATTTTTCTTTAACAAGGGTGAGGTTACCTTGAACTTAAAGTACTACTACTGCTTTTGAAATATATAAAATTTATAATATATACAGGGTCATCCAAAAGTAATGGTACACAGAGCAACAGCAGATTCCTTATGTCGAAATAATGCGATTTATTTAAACTTTCCTAATTCAAAAGTTGATAATAACCAAGATACAGGGTATTATTATTTTAATTTTTGCGACGCACTTTGTTAAATAAAAAGTGTTTGGTGATAAACTGTCAAAGATACCTTGACCAAATACTTACGGCTTAAAACTTGAGAAGAACATTAAAATAATTCTGAAAGGTACTCAAAAAAAAGAAACCGAAACAACAGGGTGTCCTGAGTGAAGCAGGTCGTAGTAGAGCGCGTGCAAATTAGCCCTCAGCTCAGTTAGCCGGAAAGGTTCGATTGGACGCCACCAGTTTTTTACACCGACACAAACTGGAAGTCGCCTAGGTGGTTTAGGAACCTGCTTCTCACACAACAAACCTGCTATTCATAATTGAGAATCAAAACAGAGCGCAGTGAGCTGAATAAAACAACGTTATAAACTTTACCCTATATACATCTATTGGTACATAAACAAAAATTTACAATTGTTGACACAAATTAAAAAAAGGTTGGGCGATTCTGCATCCGCAAAATAAATATATTATACACAAATTAATAATTTCCTGAGAAACACCTAAAAAAAGTATGCTGGCTCCTTAGCCCCTACTGACGGCAATAGGGAGGCTTCTTTGCTCCCACCAAAAAAAGGAATAATAGGGGGTCTTCTTAACGTCCACCGGAAAAACCCTAGGAAAAACAATTCCTAGTAGTTAGGGTAATTTAAATATTATTATTATAAAAAAAAACATTATGACGTTACATTAATAAAAAAAAGTCAGAAGTTACGTTAATAGAAAAAGTTAATATGTGGAGAGAAATAATTTACTGAAACTGATCCGCACAATTTAACAATATTAAATAAACGGTTAATAACACCGGCACACAAAAAAAAAGTGGTCTGTACATTTGACCAGACCCATTAATCTATATGAATTTTGATGCGCTGAATCCAAATCCGAAGTCCGTTTGGCCCGTACACCCTCAAATTTTGAGTAAATGGCAAAAATGCTGAAAATGGCTAAAAATGGCGAAAAAGTGCAGTTATGAAAAAGAAGAAAATTTTTAGATCAAGTATGTTTCTTATGTATTTTGATGCGCTGAATCCACATCCGACGTCCGTTTGGCCCGTACACCCTCAAAATTTTGAATAAATTGCGAAAAAACGGTGAAAATGGCTAAAAATTGCAGTTATGAAAATGAAGAAAATTTTATTGAACTAGATCAAGTATGTTTTGTATGTATTTTGATGCGCTGAATCCAAATCCGAAGTTCGTTTGGCCCGTACACCCTCAAAATTTTGAGTAAATTGCGAAAAAACGCTGAAAATGGCTAAAAATTGCAGTTATGAAAATGAAGAAAATTTTATTGAACTAGATCAAGTATGTTTCGTATGTATTTTGAATCCGAAGTCCGTTTGGCCCGTATACCCTCAAGATTTTGAGTACATTGCGAAAAATAGCTAGACCTTGCAATTCAACTTCGGAGGACTGATTGCTTGTGCCTGTAACCAGGGCACCTCCACGTGGTGACGGTTTGGCAACAGAACCATCTGGCAGAGTCCCTGGGTTACCGGCGTGTATGCCGTCATGGCAGACACAAGCGATAAGTTTACGATGCAGGGATTCGGAACCCCAGTATCGGTGTCTGGTCAGGGTGAGAAAGCAGGCCCGCAGGCGTCGTCATCAAGCGACTGCAGTTCTGCAGTAGTGGGTAACTTGGTGTTTGTAGAGTATAATGTTACAAGAAATCACTCCCACATACGTAATAAAAGTCCTCATTGGTACGTAAGAACAATACTATTTTTTGGTATTTTCTGCTACTCATTCCTATTTTTTACGATTTTTGATAAATATATGAATGATCGAGATTAAAAGATTCTGGATTTGGATTCAACGCATCAAAATACATAAGAAACATACTTGATATCGTTCAATAAAATTTTCTTCATTTTCAAAACTGCAATTTTTCGCAATTTGTAGCCATATTCAGCGTTTTTTCGCAATTTACTCAAAATTTTGAGGGTGTACGGGCCAAACGGACGTCGGATGTGGATTCAGCGCATCAAAATACATAAGATACATACTTGATCTAGTTCAATAAAATTTTCTTCTTTTTCATAACTGCACTTTTTCGCAATTTTTAGCCATTTTCGGCGTTTTTTGTAATTTACTCAAAATTTGAGGGTGTACGGGCCAAACGGACTTCGGATTTGGATTCAGCGCATCAAAATACATATAGATAGATGGGTCTGGTCAAATGTACAGACCACTTTTTTTTTTGTGTGCCGGTGTAATAAAAGAGAAAGCCAGTGGTTTGAAATCAATCGCAAAATTTAAGTTACAAAAAAACAAAATATGAAGTTACTTTAATTTAAAAAAAAAATTATCAATAAAAGAAGTAATCGCTGAAAACCAGATTGCAAAATTTAAACAAGCTTAGGATAATATTAAAAAGTTACTTTAATAAACATAAGAAATTATTACTCAAGGACATTGATAACTAAATAAAATTGTACAGTTCCTTGATACTTTAACGATAATCGTTAATATTTACAAAACTAAGTATTCCCTAACTGACCAGCTTAACGCTGCATTATGTTATCTTACATTAACAATAAAAGTACAACAAAAGAAATATAATTGCTAATTAAACAATAAGTTTACACAAGTTTCACAGTATAAAAAAAGAAAAAGGCTTAAGCGAAGCCAACAGAAAGAAAATAATTAAAACTTTAATCCCCTACTGTAGCTTAACTTAAAAGCTAAGCGCTCAGCACTAATTCAGTAAACCCGAGTCAATGTAAGATAACATAAGAAAACCAAGGCATATATGGAGAAACCGTTTAAATAGAAACAATCAAAAATACACCGCTTATGTACACAAAGCTTAAATTAAAAGCAAATATATAGCTACCATCAAAGCAACTACCTAACTACTTTAAGTTCCCAAAAGCAGGTTTAACTAATGATAAAGCATCTATGTAACTAAACTACCCCAAGTTCCAAACAGTATGATATAATAAATAGATGTAAAATGTGTACGAGCTAGAATAAGTTACTTTACCCCAAAATATTTGTCAAATGACAAATTTGAAAACAAAATAATAGGTTAAGTAATCCCTCATAAAAATATTCTTTGACCAATCGTTATACCAAAAGTAACACTAAATCTAAATTTTCCAACTTCCCAGAAATAAAACCCGTGAAACCCCCAGCTCGCACATAGTTTAACTTATATAAAAAAATAAATGATTTGGCGGCACTTATCCCGAATATAAATTACAGTAAAAGCTTTCTTGACAGGCCGGCGACCCTTACTAACAGCAAACTAATATATTTAAAACACTCCTATCGCACAGCCTGCATTTCTTGTACCCCAAGCTCCTCTATTAACACATTACGGTTTGAAATTAGGATTAGATAGCCCACTGGAAATAATTCACGATAAAATAAAGTCAATAAAAAAACTTGATAAAAACAATCTACATTCTAAGCGGGTGACCGACTACTTAAATTCAAATAAAACCCAGCCCTAGTCGTACAACTGGCCCGTAAGCTGGTATAAAGAGGTTCTAAGCATAACTTATGAATTGTATGAGCTTTACGGTACACAACTAGAAATTATTCAAGCTTTCAAAAGAATGCAAATCAGGTAAAGTAATATTAATATTAAGAAATTGAGAAACTTGGTTATTTAAAATATGAGGTAGTGCACCGAACTACAAAAACCAGTCTTAGTTCAAAATACTTTAAAGCAGCTTCGATAATTACAGTTCGCTAAAATTTTACTTATAATTTATGGGCACAAAATGGGCAATTAATATGTATCCGAAAAGCACGGGGCTACACAAGAACTTCAATGTGACTTACGTCCTAACAGAGGGCTCGACATTCAAAATTCCACCAGAAAACCAAATCACCAGAAAGAAGCAGCTACCAGCGGCTTCCCGGACGTCAGGCCGATGTTGATGGCTGATAAAAGTAAAAGAAATGAACCCTTAGTACTTGAAAAATGTCACCATGCACGTGGCATCGACGTGTAGACAAAAAAAACGTATGAAAAAAACTCACCCATCATCGAACGAAGTCGCCAAAAAATCCTGCGTCTTGCAGATGCAAATTCTCCAAGAATTTAAACAAGGTTCCTGATTTTTAATCCAAAAAAACACTTGAGTTTCAAAAGCTGAAACTTTAAAACAGGGACCATAGAACAACTGCGTCGAGAGTTAGCGTGGAAATGACCCCTCGTGTCGTGCCGGAAGAATGATCTGAAATTCTCAGACCTTCCGCTTGATGTCTGCGCAAGCCCGACAAGGTTGCACAGAACAAGTCCCGACCCGGGGAAGACAAAGCGGTTACGCTGGGTGGAAACTCATGACAGTAATTAATAGAGTCTCAAGATGGCGCCACGGCATACCGACAAGAACTACTAAATTCCAACCAATTCTAAGCATGGGTTAGAAGCTGCTCCCTCAAATGACCACGAAGGCAGGACTGCACAAGTCCTTGACCACATACTCAAGACACAAACGCAAAAACACCGGAACCCAGAACTCTAATCGTCGCCACGCAATCAAACAAAGACACTACAATCGTACAGAGGCCCCTTGCGTGAAACAATAAAGTCACGGAAATACAGAACGTTATAGGTACTTACGCCGCCGGTACCGATCGAGACGCACTATTTCAGTACGATGCATCCAAAGATACTAACAGCTGAGACCCCGAATGTCGAAAGTAAAGAAAGGAAAACGATGACGTAGTGCCACCAAACCAACCTTCCCACACTCGAAAATGCCACTGCAGCAGCTGTGTTCATAAATCGACGGCCCCCGAACGCGCTTTGGGACTGTTCTTGCATGCGAACAGGTCAGTTCGTTCTTACCACTGATGTCTACCTTAATCGACCTCGCGGTCCGAACCCGATATTGTCCCGACTTACAGTTCCGCCAGACGAAAACATACACACTGCCTTCCAACCTTCAAAACATAACTCAATTTATTAAATTGTTTATAAAATTCAAAACAAGATCTTGGAAGAGAAAAGGAAAAGGAAATCTGGGAGTTTAATTAATAGAGAACGCTAGATTCCGGAATCCAGGACAGTGAAGGCAGTGTGGCCAAAAAAAAAACATACAAATCGAGGGCGCTTCAATGTTGGAAGAGAATGTAAACAAGGGAAAAAAGGCAAGTATACCCTTAAAATTCAAATTCTAAAATCACGTTAGCATAAATAAACACAAGCGTTCGTCTATATACAGGGAGGACTTTAAGCAAGGCGAAAACAAAATTCAGGGTCCAACAAAAGAGAACGTTAAATCGAACTACAAGCTGTGAACGATGGCCAAGCTGATGTCAAGCTGTCTTGGACAAGACAAAAGGCAATCAACACTCCCAGGGGGTAGCCTGGAAAGCCAGGGAAGGGGGCCACACAGAAAGTACAACTTCTCAATCAAGGTAAATAATTAAGTAAAAACTAAACAGGCGTTCGTGAATAAATTAATTATTAAGACAAAAACTAACTCTGTGACAAAAATGACCTGTCACAATTTGTTTTCGATTTTTTCCAATAATTTCTCAACAAAACGACATAACGGCGCGAAATTAGGGATTCGGTGGCTTCTTGGGGCGAGAAATGCATATTCATCCATATCTGAAAGCGTCATTCGACTTAAATACGACTATTTGTTGCATTGGAAATTTCAAATGCGATTACCTCGAAAACGGTTAATCCCCGCGATCCCAACAAAGTTAACAACGTAAATAAGTAGGAGAATCGATTTTACGTAGTACCGTTACGTAAAAGCGATACAATAAGCCGCAAAAAAGTTCTGTCATTTCAAAGAAGTGAGGTAACATCAAAAAAATGGACGAATTTGAATTCCTCTCCTCAAAAACCCCCCAAATCCCTAATTACGTGCCGCTATGTCGTTTCGTTGAGAGATTATTGCTAAAAATCGAAAACCAAAATTTTTATACCTTGTAAGTCCCTATTTTATTTTAATTTTCGTGTGTGGAAAATTCAATTTTCCGCCCGCTCGTAGAAAAAATATTTTTTACGAGTTTATAAAAATTTGAACCTTGATCAGATGTCACTCCAAGCACGTTTAAACCTATATTTCGTAACTTTCGGACACACTGAAACAAGATGTCTTTACTATCATCAGCACTCGCGGATGTTTTATAAAAGAAATACGCAATAGGTTGCTTCCAAGAGCTTGCTATACCTCTAGCCATTATAGTCAACGTGCTTCCTGCTATTTCAGGAATGTTTTTATTGCCAGCAGTTTGAAATCCTATAATCTGATATTTGGAAATATCATAAAAAAGATGGGATTTTAATGATATTTCGTCAAGGCATAAAATACAGTCTTTTTGTTTTTCTTTTAAAAGTCTACCTCTACATTGAATGACTCCAAAAATAAAATCATTAAACCCCGGATTTACAACCCATCGTTTTGTAAAGCGTTCCAGTGTAGATTTTGATGGTAGTCGAAACTGGGTTGAATATTTTTTATATGCCTTTGGGCCAAGGAAATACACACCTAAAGCAGACTGCTTAAACTCATTGGTATACCGGGAACCTTTTGGTGCTTTATTTAGTAAAATCATTTGGGCCTTTAAAAATTTGTATGATTCTTCTGGAAAATTTTGTTCTAAAAACATGGAAACGTCTTCCATGGTCACCCCTGTTTCCAGCCTTCTTTGACATTTGTGAGTACTAATTGTCTTTTGTAGTGTTTTAATAGATTCATTTAATGCATATTTTCTCGGCGACGTCGCTGACAGCTTTAATGGTGTCTGAGTACATGCATCTGGAAATAAAATAATGTAACAGACATTCGTTGGTAGTGCATTAAATATTAATTGTCTGTTCCAAGCATATATTCATATAACTAAGTGATTCCACTAAATGACCAATTACCAAATTTTTTTCAATTTGTATCAGAAGAATATAAGGAAGTACGTAATATACCATTTTTACCTTTGTGTTGCATCTCGGCGCAATCTGTAAATTCATCTGTTTGTACATAAGCTTCATTTAATTTAAACTTCTTCGCCCCATGTGACGTTTGGTCGGCACTGAAGGTATCACCATCGGCACCGCCTAAAATTTAAAGTTCATATTTTTTATATATTGCTGTAATTTGTATGCAATAACTTTGGATATACAAAATATTGTAGTAATAAGAAATGACAAACATTATATAGAACCTACGTTTTCTATACGATTCAGTCGCCAATCTTAAAGATGGAATCGCATAACTATGGATCAGTGGCGGCTCGCCAGGGGCGGCAAGGTCGGCAGTGCCGACCCAACAAAATAGAAAAATAGGCAGTAATGAATCTCTTATTCAATATTTAAACTATTTTTAATTTCAACTATTTTTTAAAACTAATGGTTCAATTATTTAGCTGTTTCCAGCCTTCTTTGACATTTGTGAGTACTAATTGTCTTTTGTAGTGTTTTAATAGATTCATTTAATGCATATTTTCTCGGCGACGTCGCTGACAGTTTTAATGGTGTCTGAGTACATGCATCTGGAAATAAAATAATGTAACAGACATTCGTTGGTAGTGCATTAAATATTAATTGTCTGTTCCAAGCATATATTCATATAACTAAGTGATTCCACTAAATGACCAGTTACCAAATTTTTTTCAATTTGTATCAGAAGAATATAAGGAAGTACGTAATATACCATTTTTACCTTTGTGTTGCATCTCGGCGCAATCTGTAAATTCATCTGTTTGTACATAAGCTTCATTTAATTTAAACTTCTTCGCCCCATGTGACGTTTGGTCGGCACTGAAGGTATCACCATCGGCACCGCCTAAAATTTAAAGTTCATATTTTTTATATATTTCTGTAATTTGTATGCAATAACTTTGGATATACAAAATATTGTAGTAATAAGAAATGACAAACATTATATAGAACCTACGTTTTCTATACGATTCAGTCGCCAATCTTAAAGATGGAATCGCATAACTATGGATCAGTGGCGGCTCGCCAGGGGCGGCAAGGTCGGCAGTGCCGACCCAACAAAATAGAAAAATAGGCAGTAATGAATCTCTTATTCAATATTTAAACTATTTTTAATTTCAACTATTTTTTAAAACTAATGGTTCAATTATTTAGCTTTTAATTCACCTGTTGATTTCTATTTACAAACTTATTTACCCTTTAACCGGTCGGTCATCTCCATATTAGGCAATGACTACGGCCGAAAGTAATAATAGCAGGTCTTCTCACAGATTAGGAAACGGCTACTGAGGCAAGCCGCCGAAAAGAGCTAGCGAAACAGGCAACCAAACATACAATAATAATAAAATTAACAGATTTAACACCGGGTTTCAAATGTGCTTTGCGGCAGACTTGGTTTTGCCGCATGTTGCCGATTTGTGCACTTTTTCATCCATGGAAAATTTATTTGGGTCTTAATACAATACAATCAAGTTAATAAAACTTCTTTGTACTTGTGAAATAATGGCAAATATTAATTTAATTGCAATTTAATACGTAGTGTATATTATTGAATATTTTATTGTGATGTGGTTTAGATTTTTAATGTTTATTTTCTTAAAATTATATTTTCAACGGTCAAAAGAACCAGAGGATGATGCGATATTGGCAACTGCGGAAATTCGTTTTGATAAGGGTGAAGAGTGACACTCTGACAGTAGTGACTGGGTGAATTGATTAGTATCGATTACTGTTTTTCGCAAATTTTAGGCATACTTTCAGTACCATTTTCGGCATTTTCCGTAGTGCTTGATTAAGTGCCTAAGTAAATTAGATATTGTGTCTTACTGTCTTGTGCTGTGCCGTACTTTGTGTACCTTTCACTTTAAACATTTTAAGTGATTTTTTGCCTGCTCGAAAAATTTGGTAAAGTAACAGCGTAAGTATTTTAAAAATGGAGGGAAACGCTTTGGATGCAGCTTAAATTGTAAGTATTATCAAAAGTAAAGATATTGTCAATTAACTTTTATCTCAAGATTTTGCATTGTTTTACCTATTAAGGTCAACGTAATCTTCATTTAAGATCACTTTTTTTGTTTGCGTTATATGTAGCTAAAAAGCAAAAAAAATAAAATAAAAAAAAACACAAAATTCATAAACAAAAATTTTACAAACTTAGGCCTTAAAAACCTATTGCTCCTATGATGACACATATGAAAAAAATATATATTTTTTTCATATGTGTGAGGGGCGAAAACACAGTAAATCCTCGAGTTTGTCAGATTAAAATTTTGCCGACCCTGCTGAAAAACTCACGAGCCGCCACTGCTATGGATACGACTCCTAGAAGAATTTGCAAAGCTATCTTCGTCTAAATGTAAAGCACAAATCCGAATGCGGCTGTGACATTGTTCAGGAGTAATATTAGCATATCTATGGGACCCCATAAATCCTAGTGCATTTTGCCAACTTTGGCACCTGCAAAATAATATTTATTAGATTATATTTATTGTATTAACGAATATTTTTAGTCGTTCAAATTTAAAAAAAAAAACCTTTAAAGTGTAATTAATATTTCAAAATGTACATAAGTAATTTCCTACCTTCCTTTCTCTTTTGGGCTTCTAAAAAACGATAGTTCACCATCGCCTTTCGCAGCCGTCCACCGAACAAATATTATTACCGGACATTTTATAATAACTTTTGCAAGACACCCTATAAACTTTGCCGTAATTTAATTTGCCGCTCTTACTGGTCTACTCTGTACTGTTCGACTGACGTCGATACACTGCTGCTAGCCTATCGGTCAGGCGATGCAAGGGGTAGGTAGTTTTGAATTTTGGACGAAGTGAGGCAACTGATATATATTCTTTAAACTGTTTCTTTAAACTGTGGTCCAGGTACCTAAGCTCTTAGTTACATCTAAAAGTTTGGGGAAATTTTATGCCTGAGTTAGGTGGGTTTTGACCAGGTTATATGAAAAATTCACCTGTGTGCGACGGTGAGAAACAACTTTTGCCCTTTACACGTTTCTTAAAATTTCTAATTTGGCTCAACAGAAACGCGAGTGCATTACTATTAATAATTATAATTTAAGTGGGGGGGGCTGATGGCACGGAACACTAATAAATGTGCAAGTATTGCTTTCACTTGACCGTTTTTTTAAATATGTTTAAAAACACTTATTCTTAGTGTCACCTCATTATTAGGTATGTATTTTTACCGGAACAACCTTAAGTGGGTTTTGATCAGGATATATGAAAAATTCACCCGTGTGCGACGGTGAGGGAAAACTTTTGTCCTTTACACGTTTTTTAAAATTTCTAATTTGGCTCAACAGCAACGCGAGTGCACTACTATTAATAATTATAATTTAAATGGGTGGGTGGGGGGGGGGGGGGGTGTGGCTGATGACACGGAACACTAATAAATGTGCAAGTATTGCTCTCACTTTTTTAAATATGTTTTAAAACACTTATTCTTAATGTCGTCTCATTATTATGTATTTTTACCTGAACAACTTTAAAGATTCTCAATAAAATGACCTAAAATTTGTTTAGAAAAATAATAAATAAAATACCTAAATGTGTTTATTTTTTCCCAGGGTAGGCAATTAGGTTTAAAAAATTCAATTGACTATAACTTTTTACAAACACATTTTTCTCTTAAATAAAAAAAAAATTCTCGGTAAAATGGTGTAAAATTTGTTTTGGGAAAAATAATAAAAAAATACCTAAACGCGCTCATTTTTTCCCAGGGTAGATAGAGCAAAAATTCAACATGTTTCTCAATTACAAAATATTTTTTTCTTTACCAAAACATTTCCAGTGGTCACACCATTAAAACTCCTAAATTTGGTACGGCTCCTCGAAGTAGAAACAGAGATATACGACTTTGGAATTTCACTCCATGCTGGTGACTGACAGTGCTAAAGAGTAACTTTTTATTTGTATTTTTTAGGCATCGTTATCCGTGAAGGGTAAACCAGGACAATACATACATACTCAGCTCCGCGCATACGCGATGCCACACTGCGTTGGTGCTGTCGGCGGCGGGTAGCGCGGCAAATGGATGGAGATCGTGCAGCCGAAGTTTGCTAAGGTTACGTGGGGGGGGGGGGGGGGTGATGGCACCGAACGCTAATTGTACAAGTATAGCTTGCACTTTGACAGATAAACTTCATTTCAACACCACATACCTAAAAAATCTTTCAAAATGGTGTATACAGAGCCGAGACAGTATGGAAATCTAGTTTTTGTTAAGACCAATTCAACGATATATATGATGTATTTTTAAAGCATTTTATACATTTGATTTTGGGGGTTAATTTCGGGGGATAAATTGGGAAATGAAAAAAAATGTTTTTTTCAAGATCATCGTGTGGGGTATCAAATGAAAGCTTATTGAAGTACGAATTTATCGATATATATCTTGTATTTTTGATGTAGTTTTTTTAATTTTATTCTGGGGGTTAATTCCGGGGCAAAAATTTGGAAATGAAAAAAAAATTTACAAGATCATCGTGTAGGGTATCAAATGAAAGCTTATTGAAGAACTAATTTAGCGATATATATATATATATATATATATATATATATATATATATATATATATATATATATATATATATATATATATATATATATACTCGTATATATATATATATATATATATATATATATATATATATATATATATATATATATATATATATATATATATATATGTTGTATTTTTAATGTAGTTTTTTAATTTTATTCAGGGGGTTAATTTCGGGGCAAAAATTGGGAATTCAAAAAAAATTCACTGGCGTCGTGTAGAGTTTCAAATGAAAGCTTATTGAAGTACGAGTTCAACGATATATATGATGTATTTTTAATGCAGTTTTTAAATTTTATTCTGGGGGTTGATTTCGGTGCAAAAATTGGGAATTGAAAAAAAAAATTTAATAGCGTCGTGTAGGGTATCAAATGAAAGCTTGTTAAAGAACGAGTTCAACGAGATATATGATGTATTTTTAATGCAGTTTTTTAATTTGATTCTGGGGGTTAATTGGGAAATGAAAAAAAATTTCAATAACATCGTGTAGGGTATCAAATGAAAGCTTACTGAAGCACGAATTCAACGATATATATGATATATTTTATTTTAATGTATTTTTGTTTCTAACATTTTTCAGGAAAAACGCTAAAAATTGCTATCCCCGCCCTTATTAGGTTTAGATTGCGGGAAAATGATCAGAATTGAGAAATTCTAGCGCGGTCAATTGCCATAAACAATTTAATTGTTTATTTCCTTGTAACTGCTGAACCATTGGTTTTAGAGTAAAATTTCTTCGATAAGAAATATTTCTCACGATGTAAGGAACAACTTTTGTTCTCACACGCTTTTCAAAGTTTGCTAAGGTTAACCTTGACCCCTGAAGGAACAAGGTATAAACTCTGAAGGAACAGAACAAAAAAATTAATACAAAACCAAAACGTTTTTTTATTAGTTCACAGTATATATTATGTACCTAGATAACTATAAAATAAATATTACATTACTTTTTAGATTTTCTAGTAAATGAAGGCCGTTATTCCTTCAGTCGCTTAAATTAAAAGAAAAATGTGGAAACAGACCAGTATAGTTACAGCATAGATTTTATTATAAGAAAATTTGGAATGAGAATCCTAAAACTGCCGTTCCTGTTAAACTAAGGTATGTATTTGTAAGTACATATTGTTCACACTAAATATACATGTTTTCTTTCTGTAAAATAAGGACACCACTTTAAGAAAAGGGTTGTTTTTGTTCACGCCATGAATGAGGGTTAATATAGTTGCTGCTGCCGGCGGGCTCTCCAGGAAACGTTTTTCCTATGGATCATGGAATTGTTTATAGACTTGAAAGATATAGGTATAGATGAGTGGGAAAATCACATTAGACTTAGGTATGTGCATAGAAATCGGTCCAACACACACACACACACACACACACACACACACACACACACCTACACACACACACACACACACACACACACTTGTAATCGAATGCCTTTTTATGATGAAGGAAAATTAAATTGTTTGTCAACATAGGGCTAAAAACTCAGATTTATTGTAAAAATATCATTCAATAGACTTAATTAATAATAATAATTAGCAAAACATTTCTATATCACATATTGAAAATTACACTTTTTTAAAACAAACGATTACTACATATTAATAATTTCAATCTTTATTTGTATGGTGTATTAACATTGCATCCATCTTAGTTCATTATATGTATTCTTCACGTCTGGTTTTTTATATTTCCTTTTGGGTGAAAATAACTTTGATATAATACTTATATATTTCCAACTTTTACTTGATCGTATAAGCCTGTTCCTCAAAAAATCCACATCTGTGTGCATCGGATAATAACAGAATTTCCTTATACTGATTCAGTTCATGGCTGGTATATTTTTTCGGGTCCTGATGAGTTAACAAATTCAATAAACCATCTGTTAACGTATACTTTTCTCCATCTATCAAAAAAATATCACCATTACATTCACTATGTTGCCAATAAACCACCCAGCGTATGTTCTTCTGAATCCGAAAACATCTTCGTCCGATAGTGCAAGAAGTATAAATTTTATGTATCGTTTCAACATGTTACTCATATGACGTCTGAATAACAAATGCCGTTCTCAAATATAAACAGTTTTTATATCGATGCACTAATTGGTACCATACATTACTTAATCCCTAAAGAAAGCAGCGCATAAGCCCTGAAGGAACAGAACAAACAAAAAAATGTGATATAGATATAGAGATAATAAACGTATTTTTATTAGTTTACAGTATGTATTATGTAGATAGCTATAAAATAAATATTACATTACTTTTTAGATTTCCTATGAAAAGAAGGCAGTTATTCGTTCAGTCACTTAAGTTAAAAGAAAAAAGATGTGGAAACCTAGACCAGTATATTCACAGCATAGATTTTATTATAAGAATGTCTGGAACAGCAGTCCTAAAACTGCAGTTCCTGTAAAATTGAGGAATTTATTTGTAAGTATTTTTCACGCCAAATATACATGTTCTCTTTCTGTAAAATAATGACATCACTTGTTTGCTATTTGCAACTATTTTATAATATATCGCTTTGTCTCTACAAATAGAATTCTAAGACCTTGCGGAGTTCCACTGCTGGAGAGGAATTATAAAAAATTCGTCGATATTTTTATATCGTTTGTATCATATGCGGTAACGTTTTTGCTGTATGATTTTGGTGGTCTAATAAAAGAGTATTTTCCTCTAATAGGATTCCTAATATTGCATTTGCACAACTCATCTGCTAAAGTGATTTACTAATTTTAATTTTATGTTTGAATTATTGTTTGCTCAGTTGTAATTAGGTATAAAGTGTAACTTTTTTTTGTAATTTTTAGGCATCGTTATCCGTGATGGGTCAGCCAGGATATTAACACACCCCAGGTCTAGCTACAGAATTTGCTCATATTTGTAGCAGTTCACTTCCGAGCTGTGAAGAAAAAGAACAATAACTGTGCATAATTGTATAAAAATCTTTTAATACTTCAAACAAAAATGTCACGTCCTATATCTTTAGTTCTAATAGAATTCAAGTTTAAAATGTAATATGCAAAACCCTTTGATGTTCGTGTTAAATAAATATATTCCAACCAATTAAAGTATTTTTTATATATTTTATTTACTTCAACTTTTAAACCATAACTTAACTGTGCATAATTGTATAAGTGGTTGGTATTAAGTATTTCTAATAAACGTGCTAGCCCTTCTGTCTTTTAATGCGATATAGAAAAACTCATAGCATAGTTCCGCCAAAAGTTTGAGTATGTAATATTAAAATGGTATGAAATAATTTTCCAAAAATGTATTTTTATCTATGGCTACATACATGGCTCTTTCTGTAATGTTTCTAAACAATGTATTAGATGCAAGATTTTGTGGGAAATCAATAGAGTCCGCCTGTTGTATAACCGATATTTTTCGACGCAAAAGAAAACTTTTTGAGGTAGACACGAATAAAATCGTTTTAATTGCTTACTTTGAATAAAAAAACATTTCAAAATATTTGGTGTTGCCTGCAGTAAAAGTATAATTAAAACAGCTGACATAAATAAAATAAATTATAACTAAATTGAACATTATAAAATTAAACCCATTAAAATAGAAGAGGTTTGAGTTTCAACATTTACTTCAAAATAGCGGTTACACAACAGGTGGATTCTATTAATTTCCCATTATAAAAGCTCGCCTCGACAAATTCCTTAAACAGCACTGCATTTTCAAATCAAAAGTAAACATCTGTCTTATGCATGCATCAAAGAGCTAAACCAAGTTTATCGATCGTGAAGTCGGACTGCGCTGTATGAGGGACAGGAAAGGGCGGGCGGGAGTATCTAAACAGCTGGTCGTTGCTCTATGTCACATATTTTGAAATACAAATCATGTCGCACAGTTGCGTCTAACCACCTGCTTGCTTTGTATTGAAAATGCATCACAATAAGGTGACCCTGAAACAAGCATCGTACACCTGGCTATCAACAAAGAAACGTGTGCTCTCAAACACCACAATATTAATAACTTAAAGTCAACGGCCACTTCGACAAAAGACTTTGGAATAACACCTGCGCATATCAATGCCAAATAACAATAGCACACCTGCGCGACCAAGGTCGACCCTACTGCGTATGCGGTGACTCAGGACTGGGTTTCTTTATCTACTAATTTGCATTTACATGAAACAAAAACAAACTTCCTGCGACTAGCGTTGAAATATTTAAATGCCTGAAATAATTTGAACCTTGTCTGGTTTTTGTTTTTTTCGAAGTACTCTACTACACAGGCAACAATACAAACACGCTTTATATCTTAAACTTCTGCGCCAAATCAGCGCAATCTACTTCCTCAAAACACTAAGACAGGAAGTGACGAAGAGAGATCGAAAAAGAAGCATTCTGGATATCTTCAAGCGCCGTGCGTCACATTACTTTTGCTCAAACTAGAATTCGTATTTTTTAGCGAAATAAAAGTGATCCGAGTAGCAGAAGATATTTAAGTTTTTAAAGTTCACTTAACCTTCAACAACAGCATAAAATTCATACAATGATTGTTATCAATATATTTTCTTTAAAAGTTAGTTTTAAATAATTCTAGTTTATTTTCACTACCTAGAAAATGGTCATCGTTGATCCGTTGTTAACTAATATTTTGCTTGGGTTTTATTTAGTTTATGCTTTGATTATAGTGTTTCTTAAATTAGCCTAATAGGGTTGAAAATTAAATTAAACTTAATTAATTAAATTAATTTAATTGAATTTATTATGGTAACGTTTGCGGGTGCAAGAAAGCGAACAAGTCGAGATATGGGTGAATCTCGACTCTAGAAAAACTCATTTAGGGGATCTTTTCAAAAAAATCGGTAAGTTCCGGTAATTTTCTTAACAAAAGGACGAATAACGTGCTGCGTGAAACAAAATAATGTTTTTTTTCACAAATGATGTAATGAAAAAAAAGAATGGATATATTTTTAAAATACTGTGTAGGTTTGCTCTATTGGTGCTTTTACTATTTTTTTTTGTTTTTTCTTGGGAAAAGTTTTATTTTTTTTAGCATTGTCTTAAATTATGCTTAAAAATATAAAATAAATTCTCCTTGAAGATTTATGTCTCACAACGTTTCAACAAATTCAATTGTTTTCAGTTTCTCGCGCGCAATTTTCCGTCAAGCGCCATGTGTTCGCTCAACCAGGTGCGGCGAATATGGACGGGTTTTAGGGTACTTTTGAATTTTTTTTTAAAATGTTCGATTTAAGAAGAAAATTATTAAGTATGTTTGTTTACTAGCCCAGGAATCACCCATTCCAATATATGCAGTTAATTTCATAACACCCTCTATATACAGAGGGTCCGAAAAGTCTTAATATGGGTAAATATCAGTAGAGATAGATGGGATGTTCTGCGCCAAGTGCCTCAAGCAAAGTGTGCAAACCCAACTCCGATACCGAGTAAACCAGAGCAAACCCAAACCGGTACCGAGCGAACCAGAGCAAACCCAACCCGATACCGAACGCACCCAATCAAACCCAACCCGATACCGAACGCACCCAGTCAAACCCATCTGTCAACTGTCATATGTCATCTGTCACTCTTGGGCGCTAGTTATTTTGGTCTTAACTACTTGGGCACTATCTATTTGGGGCACTATTTAGTCTTCTTCTTCGTCTTTCTGTCGTTAGGTCCTTATTCCCGATGACGTCACAAACGTTTTCATTAATCGTACCTAATTAAATGTATTTATTTCGTAAGTCGCATATGCACTGAAAAAAGTTTTCTGTCCAAGGCGCGGATCGAACCCGCACACACCATGTGTATAAATTTCGTATTATATACGTTTCCCAGCTATAGAACCAAGTACGCCACGGCACCTAGTTGAATAAATAAACATGGAAAGTGATATCTTCAGTGAGTTTGGACGTGACGTAGTAGGTATGTTTTATGTGTTTTTTGGGTTATACAAATTAAAAAATAAGTCACGTGTTCAGGGGCGTTGTCAGAAGACGTTTAAAAAAGAATGGTGTTGATCGGCCCTTTGGTTCCGGAGAAAATAATAGTATTATGCTACTACATACATATAAAGCGTAGTGCGCATGGCACGTTTTTGCGATATAAGAATTAAAAAATACGTCACGTGTTCGGGGGCGTTGTCAGAAGGCGCTGAAAAAAAGAATGGTGTTGATCGGCCCTTTGGTTCCGGAGAAAATAATAGTATTATGCTACTACATACAGATAAAGCGTTGTGAGCATGGCACGAATGCTGGCAGTACTGGCAGCAATTTAAACACTCTAGCTGGAGACGCGGAGAAAAAAACGCAAAATAGATTTTTCCGCCTCGACTTTGGTGAGAGTACAAAATTGCTGCCAGTATTGCCAGCACATTCGCAGCGCCCTCTCACTAACGCTCGCTGGTCAATCTTGGAACTATGCCAGCATACTCACAGCGCCCTCTCACTAATGATCGCTGGTCAATTTTCAAACTAACCGAAGGTTGAGCCGAAGGTCTCCGAGGACTACCGAGTGAGAACGAAGTGGGTAACGGTGTGTCAGGCTCTCAGTGGCGTCGAAAATAAATATTACTGTAATATGTATTAAAAAATACAGTGTTGCTGAGTCTATCTGAGGTTGTCAATCATTGAGTGTAGGGTGAAAAAGTGGGCTAGAGTCTGTTTAAGGTCCACGTAATGCCTAAGTTGATTGTAGACCCGTACGAAAGCTCTCAGTGGCGTAGAAATGAAATATTTCAATTACATGTATTGACATATAAAGTTCTGCTGAGTCTATCCGAGGTTGTCTCTCATTGAGTGTAGGGTAAAAAAGTAGGCTAGAGTCTGTTGAATGTCCACGTAATACCAAAGTTGATTGTAGACCCGTACGCAAGCTCTCAGTAGCGCAGAAAATAAATATTACTGTAAAATGTATTAAAAATACAGTGTTGCTGAGTATATCCGAGGTTGTCACTCATTGAGTGTAGGGTGAAAAAGTGGGCTAGAGCCTGGGGAATGCCCACGTAATGCCAAAGTTGATTGTAGACCCGTACGCAAGCTCTCAGTGGCGTAGAAAATAAATATTACTGTAACATGTATTGAAAAATGAAGTGCTGCTGAGTCTATCCGAGGTTGTCTCTCATTGAGTGTAGGGTGAAAAAGCGGACTAGAGTCTGTTGAAGGACCACGTAATGCCAAAGTTGATTGTATACCCGTACGAAAGCTCTCAGTGGCGTAGAAATGAAATATTTCAATTACATGTATTAATAAAGTTCTGCTGAGTCTATCCGAGGTTGTCACTCAATGAGTGTAGGGTGAAAAAGTGGGCTAGAGCCTGGGGAATGCCCACGTAATGCCAAAGTTGATTGTAGACCCGTACGCAAGCTCTCAGTGGCGTAGAAAATAAATATTACTGTAATATGTATTGAAAAATGAAGTGCTGCTGAGTCTATCCGAGGTTGTCTCTCATTGAGTGTAGGGTGAAAAAGTGGACTAGAGTCTGTTGAAGGTCCACGTAATGCCAAAGTTGATTGTAGACCCGTACGAAAGCTCTCAGTGGCGTAGAAATGAAATATTTCAATTACATGTATTAACATATAAAGTTCTGCTGAGTCTATCCGAGGTTGTCACTCAATGAGTGTAGGTTGAAGAAGTGGGCTAGAGCCTGGGGAATGCCCACGTAATGCCAAAGTTGATTGTAGACCCGTACGCAAGCTCTCAGTGGCGTAGAAAATAAATATTACTGTAACATGTATTGAAAAATGAAGTGCTGCTGAGTCTATCCGAGGTTGTCTCTCATTGAGTGTAGGGTAAAAAAGTAGGCTAGAGCCTGCAGAATGCCTCTGTGATGAGACGTGACGTAATAGGTATGATGTATGTATTTTAGGTGGCTACTATAATAATAATAATAATAATAATAATAATAATAATAATAATAATAATAATAATAATAATAATAATAATAATAATAATAAAATAGTTTCTTTATATTTAGCATGCATCGCGTGTGCAACCGGTGCCCTCGCAGCCGACGATATCGGAAACGGCTCGTCGTCGTCGGCTCCAGGTGGCCCTACACACGAAACGGTGTTGCTGTCGAGGGTCTTACCGCGTATACCACAATATTACATGCTTTAAAGATTGCATCATCAGCGGAAAAAATACCAGACAAAGCGCGCTAAAATTGATCGACACGAGGCACGGTCAACCTATGCACTCGCAGCCGGCGCACGGTGGGATGAAAATTCAAAAAGATGGTCATACGCATGTAACTCAGCTGAATATTGAAAAATCGTCTCAAAAATCGTTACTCGGGGGTTTTTGGGGTCGCTGAATTCGAATCTGACAATATTTTTTGAAAAACAAAATGGTGGATCCAAAATGGCGGCAAAAATTTTTTGAAAGTCAATAAATATTTACCACAATCGTTACTTGGGGTTTTTTTGGGTCGCTGAATTCGAATATGACAATATTTTTTCGACAAACAAAATGGCGGATCCAATATGGCTGCCAAAAAATTTCAAAAGTCGATAAATATTTACCACAATCGTTACTCGGGGGTTTTTGGGGTCGCTGAATACGAATCTGACAAAATTGTTCACTTCTTGTAACAAATATCTGTTTGACAGAGCTTATTTCTGAAATCTAAGAATCAAAATTACATTACACATTATAGAAATAATTCGAAAATTATCCATTTTGCCATAAATTGATTTTCAAAAAATGAATTAAATATTCTTGAAATGTTTTATGTAGGTTATACATTCAATTCACTTTTTTAATCGATAGTCTGATTCGTAAATAGCGACCCCGAAAACCCCCCAGCGACGATTTTGGTAAATATTTATTGACTTTTTAAACATTTCGGCAACTACAGTGGATCCGCCATTTCGTTTTTTAAAAATATTGTCAGATTCGAATTCAGGGACCCCAAAAACCCCCTAGTAACAATTGTGGTAAATATTTATTGACTTTTGAAAATTTGTGACCGCCAGATTATATCCGCCATTTTATTTTTTTTTAATATTGTCAGATTCGAATTCAGCGACCCCGAAAACCTAAAAATCAGATATATCTTCTTGATTAACAACATACATAAATATTTATCGACATTTCAAAATTTTTCCCGCCATATTAAATCCGCCATTTTGTTTAAAAAATATATCATCAGATTCGTAATCCCAAAAACCCCCATGGAACCATTTTCAGCAACATTCATTAAGATGGAATCAATTTTTTAGTCATGTACATTTTCTTTATATTTTGTTTATATATGCATGTTTATATACAAATTAGTGTAAACAACGGGGTAGCAGGTTGTAGCAGCTAACTCCCTCACGAATTCAAAGTTCAGGGGTTATTAAACAATTTCCAGTGATAGCCATCGATCGAGTGAAGTCGAGTGATAAACTTTTTTCTCAATGTTAACAAAAATTTTCGCATTTAAATGACAAAAACATAGATTTACTTAATTGTTTATAAAT
This sequence comes from Philopedon plagiatum, assembly GCA_963971165.1. Lineage (NCBI taxonomy): Eukaryota > Metazoa > Arthropoda > Insecta > Coleoptera > Curculionidae > Philopedon > Philopedon plagiatum. Next base: position 76,040,941 of record OZ020191.1, on the reverse strand, counting down.
ATTTTATGGTTAGTAATTAAGCAAATTGTAATGTTTTGTTGAATTCCACACACCTTGGTGTGAAGAGTCCATAGCAAGACTTATCAATATGTTGTGCTATCCTGAAATGCACAGTTTCACTTTTGCATTCAGAACTACATGTATTTACGTTCACGACGTGTTTCCTTCAACGGTCAACTTCCGAATGACCCTATGCAATGCTGCGCGGCATCTAGCGCTTGAAAACCGGTTTTCTTTGAACTTTGGGGTTCCTAGAAACGGTCGGGACAGATTTCAGCGTTAAACTAGAACCTTCGATTTTCGGCAAATGACCAGGCTTTTCCGATTTTATCCCACTGTGCGGCGATATCGGGAACGGCTCATCGTCGTCGGCTCCAGGCGGCCCTACACACGAAACGGTGTTGCTGTCGAGGGCCTTGCCGCGTATACCACAATATTATATGCTATAAAGATTGCATCATCAGCGGAAAAATTACGAGACAAAGCGCGCTAAAAGTGAGCGACACGAGGCAAGGCCAACCTGTTCACCTGTGCTGGGCAGGTGCAACTGTGCACCGTGCTGTTTCTGGGCAGCGGCAACGCCCCGCTCACTTTTTTGTGTAGACGCGCTTGGGGACGCTTTCAATTGAGAGAGCGCTGGTCTATTCACCAGTCGTTCCCAAGGTCTCGTGCAGAGCAGTCGATTCTGAAAAAATATATATACGTTGGTTTTGTTTTTTCTTGTGTTGTAAAGTGTGTAATATTATTTGGTAAGTACATTTATTTACATGTATTATATCAAGAAACAAATAAAAAGCAATTCAGTTCTCTAGTAAAAATCTGTTGTGTCGTTGCTTAGCAAATAATTATTATTTATGTGTATAGCAGTGTGCCTATCTATAGGTCTATTATTAAAAAACTTATACTTAGTTATGCCGTTTTGCCTTCTACTTGTAGAAAAAATTAAAAAGGATTGAAATATTCCCATAATAAGAATAATAATTTGTTCATACGTCTGTCACACAAACCGATAGTTCTATAAGGCTAAAAAATATAATTGCGTAATATTATGAAATAGCTAAAAAGTATCAATCGCTGCTAACCTCAATCCTCATCCGCAACTATATTGTTTTTTACAGAAAATGTTTGTATGTCAATTGTGCAGCCAATCATTCACCCGGAAAAGCAGCCTCACACGACATGGAGATTGTCGTCTGATAGCGCAAACGTGTGAAGCTTGTGGGGAAACTTGTAAATCAACAGGGGCTCTACAACAGCATCAGCAAAAGAAGCACAGAGCTCCAAAAAGACAAATACCTTCCCTACAAGCCGACCAAGTAAAAAAGGCTAGACTTGACCTTCCAGAGAGTAAGTTAAATTTTTCAGGGTTTCATTACGGGCTTGATTAATAGCAAATCTGTTCTATTTCCAGAACCATCTACGTCAGCCACAAAATATTGTTCAACGTGCAGAATCGATGTCTCCACCAACCGCTGGCTGGGACATCTAAGAACCCAACGGCAGCGAGAACAATGCTGCGTGGCGCAGGAGGAAGGTGTAGAGGTCGTGAAAACGTCCTTTAGAAGCCGAATTGCTACTTACCGACTTTCTTCAAACCAAGACCCCACCGACATCAGGAGATACCTCGAAAATCTAAGGGATAAATTTGTCAAGCTGGTGGGGGACATTTTACAACAGTATGAACTCCTAAAAGTCGGTTTGGAGCTTTTTGGCCGCTTCCTTCTGCAGACCAAGGAAACAGATGAAGTCAAGTCGTTTAACAGCAAATATGTGATGGTTAGCGAGGCGACCGATTTGGAGGAGTTGTTCAACGAGTTTGCTGTGATCCTTGACAAGAAGTATTCTGAATTCAAGGAAAAAGACAGCGGTGAGTATTCTTTCACAACAAAAATACCATACTTTCTAACACTGTAAAAACTTAATACTAAATTGCTGTTTCTATTGTTTCAGGGTGGGTGCTCCAACAACTCATCCATTTGGAATTAGGGATTAACAAGATCAAGCCTCTAAAGCCATCCTCCTACATTCCACTGCCAAAGGAGATTGAAGCACAGAAAGCTGTTCTGAATTTCCAGAAAGCAGATGAAAAATGTTTCATGTGGTCAGTCCTAGCCGCCCTACATCCTTTGGATCGAGCTCAACATGCAAATAGAGTCGCGAACTATTTGCCTTTTGAAAACGAGCTGGACTTTACAGGTATGGAATTTCCGATTAAACTTATCGATATATTAAAGTTTGAGCGACTCAATAATATTTCTATTAATGTCTATGGACTTGAAAGGGTCTTTGACAATGGTAAAAATAGTATTGAAGTCGTGGGGCCCTTATACTTTACAAATTCTCGTAATAGGGAGCGACATGTAAATTTGTTAGTAATCAGTGATGACTATGGTAATAGTCATTACTGCTTAATAAGAAGTTTATCCCGCTTGATCTCAAGACAGTTATCCTTACATTGCGGCACAAAGTATTTATGTGATGGTTGTTTATCTTATTTTTATTCAGAGCAAAAATTAAAAGAACATCAAGAACATGATTGCGGGCACGTTTTAGCAAAAGTCCCAACAACAGATTTAAAAAAAAAAATATGGCGAAGAGATATTTTGAAATTTACAAACTTTGAAAAGAAATTAAAGGTGCCTTTCGTTGTTTATGCCGATTTCCAGACTATCCTTGAACCTATCGATACAGAGGAAAATGTGCAGGATCCCGATACGTCATACAATGTGAGGACGCACAAGCATGTCCCGTACTCTTTCGGTTACTACATCAAATGTGACTTTGATGATGCTCATTCAATTTACCAAAGTTATAGGGGTCCGGATGCCCACAAAGACTTCGTAAAACGCTTAGAGACTGATTGTAAATCAATCTATAATCGCTTTATGAAGGAAGTAGTACCCATGATTTCTATTTCTGCGGCACAAGAGATTGAGCATCAAAATGCTGCGGTGTGCCATATCTGCGAAAAGCCATTTGATGTAGCATTTAACGATCGCGTGCACGACCATAATCACGCAAATGGCGCATATCGGGAGCCTGCGCACTCTGTATGCAACCTAAATTACAAAATCCCTCAATTTATACCTATGTTTTTCCATAATATGTCCAACTTTGATTCCCACCTGTTTATCAAGGAATTGGCTGCCAACGAAGAAAAGCTGGATGTTATCCCCCAAAACAAGGAAAAGTATATATCATTTACTAAGCATGTTTTGGTGGATAACATCGAGAACAAAAATGGCAAACAACGACAGGTATTTTTAAAATTACGCTTTCTCGGCAGTTTTCGTTTCATGGCCAGCGGTCTAGATAAGCTCAGTCAAAATTTAAAACCAGAGCAATGTCGAGAAGTTAGAAAATATTTCGCGGAGGAAAATAAGATTCAGCTTATTCGGCAGAATGGTGTCTTCCCATATAATTACGTAGACAGTTTCGAAAAATTAAACGATACAGAGCTTCCATCGCATAAAGACTTTTACAACCAACTAAAGAAAGAAAACGTTAGTAAAGAGGATTACAAGTGTGCCTGGACTGTGTGGAATTTATTTAAGTGTAAAACTTTAGGCGGATATTCAGATATTTATTTAAAATCCGACGTTTTATTATTAACAGATGTCTTTGAAAGTTTTAGAGACGTGTGCCTAGATACTTACGCCTAGATACTTACCACGTCGATCCTGCGCAGTATTTTAGCGCACCAGGACTTTCGCTAGATTCGGCCCTTAAGGCCACGGACGTAAAGCATGAGTTACTGACAGATCTAGACATGGTACACTTCTTTAAACACGGTATTCGCGGCGGGGTCAGTCAGTGTAGCGTTAGAAAAGCTTTTGCGAACAATAAATTTCTACCTCATTATTTCGCTTCCAAACCTACTTCCTACATCATGTATTTGGATGCTACCAACCTGTATAGTGCAGCCATGTCACAATATTTGCCAACGGGGAATTTTAAGTGGTTAGATGAGACCAAAATTCAAAACTTAGAGTACATGAATGTCGCGAATGATTCTAAAACTGGTTACGTATTAGAGGTAGATTTAGAATATCCGGAACAGTTGCATTATTTACACAACGAACTACACTTTTGCCCACAATCCATTGCTTCTCCAGAATCCAAATTTAAAGATATCAAAAAATTAATTCCGAATTTCCAGTCTAAAAGTAAATATATAATTCATTGCCAAAATTTGCGTCAGGTTTTAGAGCATGGGCTTAAGCTCACAAAAATTCAGCGCGTATTAAGTTTCGACCAATCACCATGGCTTAAGAAATATATCGATCTAAACACAGCAATGCGCAATAAAGCGAAGAATAAGTTTGAGAAGGATTCCTTTAAACTTATGAATCATGCTGTGTTTGGTAAAACAATGGAAAATGTAGAGAAAAGGGTAGATGTTAAGCTGGTTTCTCATTGGGAAAATATTGGTAGAAGGTTGGGAGCAGAAGCGTTAATCTCGAAACCTCATTTTAAAGACCGCACTATTTTCAGCGAGAACCTGGTAGCTATCCAGATGAAAAAACAGAAAGTCGTATATAATAAACCTATTTACGCAGGTTTTAGTATCTTGGAAATATCGAAGACAATTATGTATGACTTTCTGTACGGGTATATCAAGCCAAAATATGGTAACAACGCGGTATTACTCTACACTGACACCGATTCCCTTGTGTTAAAAATTACAACTGAAAATTTCTACCATGACATGCGAGAAAATTTAGATAGGTTCGATACGTCCAATTACTCCCAAGATAACCCACATGATGTTCCTGTAAACCAGTCAATTTTGGGTAAAATGAAAGACGAGTATGCAGGAAAAATCATTTGGGATTTCTACGGCACCGGGGCGAAAGCATATTGTGTAAATGTTGAGGGAGAGTTGACGAAAAGAGCCAAGGGGGTTCCTGGCTACGTCACGCAGAAAGAACTAACTCTGGATGATTATAGGGAGGCGGTTGAAGTAGAAGGAACTCACATTCATCGACAGATGAACACTTTCCGTTCGCATTTACACGATATGTATGTCGAACTGAAAAATAAAGTAGCGCTATCACACGCGGACGATAAGCGTTATCTTATTCCCGGTGACTTGGAGAACACGCTTGCTTGAGGTCATAGAGATTATGAAAAGTATAAGGAATCATTGGAAATTCCATAAGCTAAGACTGATCACCGACAGCTAACTTTCCATCAATCACCTTTCAGTAGCTAAATGTGTGACTTTAGAGGCTGTGATATTAGGCTGGTAATTTGTTTTATTTATTTAATGATTGTATTTATTTTACCCCAATCTACTCTATTTACTATATGTTCCTATTTACTTTATATGTTTTACACTTTATTTAATTATTGTATTTATTTTACCCCAGTTACTCCATTTACTGTATGTTCCTATTGACTTTATATGTTTTACACTTTATTAAATGTTTTTTGTGTTTAAATTGTTGTCTTATTTCCTTAGTTAGAACCATACCTCGCAATTGAAAGCATTCCCAAGCACGTCTACACAAAAAAAGTGGGTGGTGCGTCGTCACTGCACAGCAACACCACTAGTACACAAAAAAAAAGTGAGCGGTGCGTCACCACTAGTACACAAAAAAAGTGAGCGATGCGTCACCACTGCACAGCAACACACACAAGGTTGACCTTGCCTCGTGTCGAGCACTTTTAGCGCGCTTTGTCTGGTAAAACTGTCGAAATTTCTCAAGGGGGTCTAGTAATATAGGGTAAAATTACACATGTAATGCAATTTAACTTCTTTATTTAGGCAAAAAATCATAAATATATGCATACAAGATTTTTGAATTCTCAGCACTACAAGCACAATATTCTAAACCATGATAAGAACAAGTGGTTTTACTTAGAGATAATTTCGGTACATTAGCACTATCCCTAGCAAATTCTAAATTAACAATATCGGGTATATTCTTAAAATATTTCATCGTGGAAAAAGTTTCAAGTAAAAATGTCTTCTTTATATGTCCCTTCACATAGATGATATCAACATCTTGTAGATCATGGCAGATAATGCGGTAAAGTTCATTGTAATCGGTTTCGCCGGAATTGTAGTTTAAACCATGTCGGTTCCCATATAGAAACATTGCTTGCTTCTGGCAATCATAGGACAGCTCATAAAAGGGCTTGACTGGTTTAAAAAGATAGTTCTTTAGTTGATTTTCATCGTAAATAGACAATTCTTTAGCTTGAAATTCTGGAACGCGGAATCCTTGAACGTCAACCACAACAAACCTCATCGTGGCAGGGTTGGAGAGTAACTGACTACAACACGTCACGTACTTGGCCTGTTAAAGCCTGATACTCAAGCACTCGATCATGAATAATTATACAGAAAGCACATGACTCATTTGAGAAGTTTTCGGAACTTTGAAACTCCAACTTCACGTCGATGGTGTTCCTCTTGAGGGCTTCACTTTGTTTGGAACAGTCAATAACAAAGAGGGTTCTACTAGCGAAAGCGACAAAATCCAAAAGCGGTTCACACCGTTGTATGCCCAAATAGGTTTTTTGAAAGTACGTGTACATCTGATAGGCTTCTGTAAACTGTCTATTGTCAAAGTTTAGGTTTAACGACTCGTAGGGGTAAACTTCAGAATTTAAATGCAACTTGACGTCGGTGATGTCTAAATTATCAAAGTAGGTACAATCAGCTTCAAAGTTATCTTTTCGCTTCTTCATAAAAAATACAATAACATATCGGGCTCTCTCAGATATGGTCTTAACGGTCCAAGTATCACGCTTTGTCGTTCTCAAAGCAGGCAGTTCATGTATTTCCCAGTTTCTAAACGGGATATATATATATATATATATATATATATATATATATATATATATATATATATATATATATATATATATATATATATATATATATATATATATATATATATATATATATATATATATATATATATATATATATATATATATATATATATATATATATATATATATATATCGGTTTGTTCTTTGCAATTTCGTCCAAAAGTCTCAATTTCACTGCATCACTCGGGTAAATATGTCTAATTTTCAACTCGACCGTTTTTAACGTTATTGTTGCCTTCTTAGTACCAGAGGACTTGTAGCAGTTGTCGTCATGGCGAGCACGAACTGGTTTAATTTTCTGTTTACCCATTAATACATTGTGGTTATTGGCAAACACGCCAAACAACATTGAAAGTGGTATGAGAAAATTAAAGTCTTTAGAAGTTTCGTCCAAGGTCTTAACAATTCCACTAGGCCAATTCCATCCAGCTATGTCTAGAGCTCGGCTTTCTTGCTCATTTAAACATAGCATATTTTTAACTGTGCTAACAATGCCAGGATCTCGAATATTTTCAATCTCCTTGCCATTAACTTCATAGGAAATGTTGTCAAAGAGAAAGGCGCCAGCATTATTGGTTAGATCGCAAGTACCGGTCTTACCAGCAGCGTCTGCTTCTACCTTAAACGCACCCTCGATGTAGAGTTGAGCTTCACTCATATCCAAAAAGACATCTTGCTGATTGATAACAATCTCGATTTCGTCATTGTTATTAAACGAGCTGGTAAAGGGGTGATAAGTGTGCCATTCTTCGCGAATAACCGACTCATCGCTCCTGATTTGATTGAAGATTTGAAATTTTTCTGACATGCCAGCGGTAATGACTGCTTCTAGACTGCAAATATACTATATTTGAAAACGTGAGTGATCCCTTTGACTTCTGATCACTGAATGAACTGCTAGCTGAGGTATTAGTGTTTAAATACCTTTTAAATACTAGAACCATTTCGTCTAAGTTCTAATCGAATGACTACTTCTTCGCCGCGAAAATTAAGAGGTCTAGAGTCCTGGTCTACTAGCGTGAGAGTAATGTTGTAGATGCTTTCTTGGTTCACAGGTAAATAGATTAGATTCCTTGGTTCGATATTTATACTGTAGCCGGGATCGACAATTGGTGCAAATTCGTAAAGAGTATGTGAGGGATTATTTGTGTAATACGAACCGGAAATGATTTTACACTCGACTCTAATAGTAACAACTTGTATAATATCCACAGGTTGATCTGATTCGTGGAATTTACCAGACTTTAACAGTTGAGGCGAAAATCCCAACAACTTTGCAATACTGTCTTTTATCTTAAAGTTTATATCGTAGGCACTGGTTAACTCACACTTTAACGTATTGTTATTGGGTTTAAACGATAAATTGCTAGTTCGCTCGTCTGTGGAAGCACTAGGATCTAGGAGATTACGTTGTAGAAACTGCTCGATATCTCCCAACTCATAGGATCCTGTTGGTATTTCCAATACTCGCTCCTCCTCCTGATTATTGACAATGTAATAAAACTTGTTTCGCCCCTCTTCTATATTAGGGATTGTGTTCCAAGTATCTAGCGAAATTAATGATAAAGAGTAATCAAATCTCGAATCGAGCTCTACGGGAGGTACAAAGTATGCTTCAAGACGGTGAGAGCGACCTTTTAACGTGAATGTCTGTGACATGACTGATATCAATAAGCATCAGCACCTGCATTTATAAAGTTTCATTGTAGAGAAATGCTAGAGCAAGATGTCCGCAATTTGTCATTCCATAATCCTGATACTGTTCGAAATTAAAATATATCTTAACATTTTTCATGTACTTGACAAATTCCTTGGGCGGTTTCAAGTTGCCAAAACTATCGAAATAAACAACTCGATTACCGTGTTTCTTGTAAGCTACCCAATGTGTCCCGAATCCTGTGTTCCGATCCAAATTAATAACACCACATTCTGTTTTGAGGGGTGCGTTCGGTAAAGTATCTCTCATAAATACTCCTCTAAAATGCGGTATTTTTAATCGAGTGACATACGAATTAATATCGTGATCGGATAACGGCTTTTCAGGTAGCTTTATTGGTAGTTTTTTGACATTTTCCGTAAAAACAATCCATAGCTAGTTTTGTGTTTCTTTAAATACAGGCCGCTGCCCTTTTTTCCCAATGCAATCGCTTCCATTGTTTCGTGGTGTCGTTTAGATTCTTTTAACTTATCCTTGGCGCTTTGAGCGTCATTAACGGCCTTCGCTACCCCCGCAGCGCCCCCACTTAACGCTCCCAGGGCACTAAGTCCTGCAAATATGGGAATAAGTGGTAAAAACCCACCCTGTTTCGGTAATGGTATTATTCGTGGTACGTTGATCCTCTTACGCCCTCCCACCTTCTTAACCGTTACTCTTCTTCTTGCCAGCACCCAACTTGCGTTTTACCTTCATAGCGTTAGTTACTAACCACGCTGAAGCTTTTTCACCAAAACTGGAATCGCTTGCCTTGACTCGTTCCCAAGCTCTGTCCTCCAACACTCGATCGGCTCGATGTCCTTGTTCCAACTCTTTAGACTTTGCGTATTCGATATCGTGATCGCGACAAGCACTATCCAATTTGTTCTTCGGTTGATCGACTCTAGCCAGCCGCTCTTGAAGTTTGATTCCCTGACCGCAATAGGAATAACCCGGTAAATGAAGCTCGAATGGGAGCTTGTTGATAACTGTATTTAACACACCTGCACCCTGCAGAGTCTTCATTAGTAATGAAGTCCTGGCAGGGTGCAGACTACTATTTATAGAGATGCGTCAAGAGAAGCAGAAACTCAAAATCCAAGTTTATAATTGTGATACGCAGAAAGACAAATCCCAAAGTAGCAAAGATGGTCAACTTTTGCCTTCTACAATTCGGTCGCTAATATGCGGTCCTAGTAATTGTGGCAAAACCAATGTAATGATCAGTCTTTTGGTTGATGAAAATGGTTTAAAATTCGAGAATGTGTACGTGTATTCAAAATCTCTGCAGCAAGACAAGTACGACTTTCTTCAGCAAGCCTTAAAACATTCCCGTTTAGGATATTTCGGTTACAGTGATAACGATGAAGTTCTAGATCCTTCCAGTGCCCGACCTCACTCTGTATTCATATTTGATGACGTAGCATGTGAGAAGCAGGATAAAATACGTAATTACCATGTCGGTTCCCATATAGAAACATTGCTTGCTTCCGGCAATCATAGGACAGCTCATAAAAGGGCTTGACTGGTGTAAAAAGATAGTTCTTTAGTTGCTTTCCATCGTAAATAGACAATTCTTTAGCTTGAAATTCTGGAACGCGGAATCCTTGAACGTCAACCACAACAAACCTCATCGTGGCAGGGTTGGAGAGTAACTGACTACAACACGTCACGTACTTGGCCTGTTAAAGCCTGATACTCAAGCACTCGATCATGAATTATACAGAAAGCACATGACTCATTTGAGAAGTTTTCGGAACTTTGAAACTCCAACTTCACGTCGATGGTGTTCCTCTTGAGGGCTTCACTTTGTTTGGAACAGTCAATAACAAAGAGGGTTCTACTAGCGAAAGCGACAAAATCCAAAAGCGGTTCACACCGTTGTTTGCCCAAATAGGTTTTTTGAAAGCCCGTGTACATCTGATAGGCTTCTTTCTGTAAACTGTCTATTGGCAAAGTTTAGGTTTAACGACTCGTAGGGGTAAACTTCAGAATTTAAATGCAACTTGACGTCGGTGATGTCTAAATTATCAAAGTAGGTACAATCAGCTTCAAAGTTATCTTTTCGCTTCTTCATAAAAAATACAATAACATATCGGGCTCTCTCAGACATGGTCTTAACGGTCCAAGTATCACGCTGTGTCGTTCTCAAAGCAGGCAGTTCATGTATTTCCCAGTTTCTAAACGGGATATATATCGGTTTGTTCTTTGCACTTTCGTCCAAAACATGGTCAACTTTCGCCTTCTACAATTCGGTCGCTAATATGCGGTCCTAGTAATTGTGGCAAAACCAATGTAATGACCAGTCTTTTGGTTGATGAAAATGGTTTAAAATTCGAGAATGTGTACGTGTATTCAAAATCTCTGCATGAAGACAAGTACGACTTTCTTCAGCAAGCCTTAAAACATTCCCGTTTAGGCTATTTCGGTTACAGTGATAACGATGAAGTTCTAGATCCTTCCAGTGCCCGACCTCACTCTGTATTCATATTTGATGACGTAGCATGTGAGAAGCAGGATAAAATACGTAATTATTTTTGTATGGGTCGTCATAATGCAATTGATTTATTCTATTTATCGCAAACTTACTCGAAAATACCTAAACAGCTGGTTCGGGATAATGCTAATGTATTAATTTTATTTAAGCAGGACGACTTAAACTTGAAACATATCTACAACGATCACGTTAATACAGACCTGGCATTCGATGCATTTAAACATGTTTGTTTCGAATGTTGGAAGGATCGGTATGGGTTCTTAGTAATTGTAAAAGACAATGATATTACCAAAGGCCGATATCGTAACAAGTTTGATACTTATATCATACCCTAAGCCCTCGAGGATCAGTGTGATACTTGACGTTCTAGAAGTCGGATGTACCAAATCTCCAGAAACAGAGGGTCTGTTTATTAGCTGTTTTTTCCAGAACAGGGTCTGTTTTTTTAGCGGTTTTTCAAGAAACAGGGTCTGTTTATTAGCTGTTTTTCCAGAACAGGGTCTGTTTTTTAACTGTTTTTAGCTGTTTATTAGCTGATTTCCAGAAACAGGGTCTTTTTATTGGCTGTTTTTCCAGAACAGGGTCTGTTTTTTAGTTGTTTTTAGCTGTTTATTAGCTGTTTTTAGCTGTTTTTTAGCTGTTTTCCAGAACAGGGTCTATTTTTTAGCTGTTTTTAGCTGTTAATTAGCTGTTTTTCCAGAACAGGGTCTGTTTTTTAGCTGTTTGTAGTATGTCCACCTAACTGAATAAGCTCGATAAAGACGTTAAACGCAGGATTATCCAAGCTGCACGAACAATAAGAAAGAAGTATTTAGCATTAAAGTTGGAGAGAGGCGAAGAAGATGAAGCTCTTAATAAATTCTTAATGCCTATTACAGATCCTCTGAATAAGCTTGTGAGTGCTTCCACCACCACTGCAAAATCTAAGAAACGTAAGATTAAAGTGGAAGAGAGTGCTGGTGTAAAACCCAAATTTAAAGCACCCATAGTAACTCGAGAAGTGAAACCTCCTGTAAAATTTTTAACAGATGAAACTCACTACGGGGATGCTGATGATGATGGTGATGTGTTTGAAGAACCAGCTCAGGATCCTGCGGAACAATCAGTGCAACACATAAGAAAGAATTTTGAAGATTCTCTTCGAAAATCTGAGGTGTTTGAGACTTTTATCGATCAGTATCCGAAGATTGCTCAAGACTATCTGAAACAATATTGGACAGGCTGTAGCGAAATAGATGCTAACAGCATGAAATATGATATAGCGACTGATTCTTGGAGATTAGGTTCAGAACCGGTTAATTTCTTAAAGAATGGTGATATTCAAGTAGGTCCCAGTACGTACAAAGGAACTCTGGGACTATACGATTTATTGTTTCTCAAGACTCGTAAATTTCAGACTGCTGCCGATGAAGAACAATATAGAGACCATATATCGACCATAAAGCGAGCAGATTTATACTTGAAAGACAATGGTCAGTTGAAAGGTAATAGATCTCACAAATATAATGCCATTGTGAAACCACTAATTTCTAAAGGTTCTACCAGTAAAATTCCTTCGCCCGGGGGTAAAATAATGACAAGATCGAAGTCTGAGAAATCCGGATCTGTGAAATCTGGATCTGCCTTAATGGAATACAACGAAAAACCTAAAGAATTTGTGTACTATGATGACGTCAACGAGTTAGTTGAGCGTTTAAATAAATTGGAAGCTTCCAATGAGGTTGGCAACAATAATAACATGAATGAGATATGGAGCATTGTGCAGGAATTGGAGCAACTTGGTAACTTGGAGTAATCGAATTCTATAAATAAGTTTGTTTAAAGCTACTATGTCTTAGTACCGCAGTAATCATGAATAAGTTTGGACCTTCCTTACCTCGCTCGTCTAATCAGAAAAGAGTGAGAGTGTCGCAAACACCCAACTTGATTACTCTTACAAAAGATAGCGATTACAATATTCAAGATCATCGTCTTTGTAACGTCAAATCACCGACAGATGCCACTGATGCCGTAAATAAAAAGTTTGTGGAGAGTATAATTACCCGAACTGATCAATCGATAAGTGTTCTTCAGCGAAATTTTAACGATTCTCTATCCGTTATTGAGAGTGTAAGTAAGAAGTACACTGATTCGATGGCTGAACAACTACATAAATTACTACAGGATTTAAATGAGCGTAATGCAACTCTGCAAGCTGCTAATGATAAGCTGGATAAACTTGAAATTATTTTAAAGGAATATGTCGACATTACAACTCAAAGTTCTTTAAAACCATTTAATGACGACCTGGACCGACTTCGTGGTGAGCTTGCTGCGTTAAAGTCAAAATTAGTAACGACATTATATAATTAGATTTTGAAGGTTTCAAGCGTCATTACCCAGTGCGAACTATGGCGAAGAACATTACAAAAGCGAGAGAACAAGTTGTTAAGGAACTGCACAAACCAGCTAGAATTAAATTTAAACGTTGCAAATTTATCCAGTATGGTTTAGATGATACGTTTGCTTCAGCTCTTGCTCAACTCGATCAGTACGCTCGTGAAAACAAGGGATTTAAATACATCTTGGTTGTAATTGATTGTTTTTCGAAATTTCTCTGGACCAGGCCTCGAAAGTCAAAAAATGCTCAGGATGTGACTAATGCAATGGATCATATACTTAAACAGTCTCGGAGGATTCCGAAAAAGCTGTTTACGGATAATGGGAAAGAGTATTACAACGCTAGCTTTCAAAGCCTTATGAAGAAGCATGGGATACATCATTACAGTACCTTTAGTATTTTAAAGGCTTCTATTGCCGAACGAGTAATTCGAATGCTCAAAGAACATTTGTTTAAGTTGTTTAAGTTGTTTACTTGTTGGAACAAGTTACAAATAATTACAACAACACGAACCATCACACAATCCGCATGAAACCGAAGGATGTGAGCAAGAGTACTGAGAAGAAAATATTGGACTCGGTTTATAGTCGTTTAAAGGTTGTGGGAAAGCAAAAATTTAACGTTGGGGACATTGTTCGCATAAGTAAGGCCAAGCACGTGTTTGAAAAGGGTTATGTACCAAATTGGACCACTGAGTTGTTTAAAGTATCGCAGGTAAAGATCACCAATCCTACAACTTATTTGCTAGAGGATACGAGCGGACAGCCAATTAGCGGAGGGTTCTATGAAGAAGAATTGCAAAAAACCACACAACCTGACGTATTTCTTATTGAGCAAGTTTTGCGTAAAAAAGGCAAAAAGATGAATGTGAAATGGCTTGGGTTTGATAAGTCGCATAATAGTTGGATAGATATGGTCAAGGATGTGGTTTAAGCTCGCTCCCTGTATAAATAGTCAACATTTCTTTGGTTTTAGACAGTAGGAATCATGCCTTATTGCAAAGAGTGTGATGCGGAAGTTTTATCTCGTAGTGCTCATAGCCGTACCACAAAACATAAGCAGCAATGTAGTGAGCACTTGTACTCTCATGTAAAACTAGTTCGAACTGCTTTTAAACAACGCATACTAACTTATCATCTGACAAGTGATTTACATTCGGTTGATGTCAAGCAATATTTAGGAGATCTAAAAGATACTGTTATCACTCTATTCGCTGATCCTTTAACGACATATCCCCAGCTTAAAGTTAATATGGAGGTATATGGTTACTATCTGTTGGCATCAACACAACAACAAGACATTAAATCTTTTAACACAAAATTTAGTGTTATTTCTCCCAGCACTAATTTGGAAGATTTTTACGCTGAATATCAGATGTGTCTAGTGGAAAAAGCCTCTGAATTTACCGAGATGGGAAGCGGATGGGCGTTATCCAAACTACTGTTTCTCGAACTTAACATCTATAAATGCGGAGTGGGGGTATAGCTCTCTCTCTATGATTACAATAATACGTATGTTGGCGTCACCATTGTAGTGTGAACCATGGCTAGTACAAGTTGTACCGCTGCTGCTGCCCCTGAGTTGCTAGAAGAAGAAGACGATAGTTCCCAAAGCTCGTCGTCCTACTGGACTTATCTAGACAGTATGATTCGCCGAAGTAACAGAGAAATTAGCAACGAGAAAAAACTCTTGTGCGAATTTTGCTATTCTACTGATTATTTTACAGTAATTGTGGGCCTCAGTGTTGCCAGGGGGATGATACCAAGTGTTAAACTAGGTCCCACAACGCTTGAACTACAACCAGTCTCCCTAAGCCCTTTGGATTGGAACGAGTTTTTGGAGATCATGACAAGATGTTTGAAGATACAGATGGAAGTATGACAACAACGCTGATGTCGTCATCGGAAAATTTTACCGTATCCAGTGCTATTCTTTTAAACGAGCGAATATTCCGACTTGGAAGCAACGATGAGACTTTAACGTTTTCTTGTAATGATATAAATTCTATTGTTAGCATTAAGAGTTTAATTAACTTTAGAATAGAATTAGTGGAACGTTTACAATTTAGAATCTATTATGATGATACTTTACAGTATGCCCAATGTTTTGCTGATATTAAGGACAACTTTGTTCAAATTATTACGAATCTCTGTAATTTAAACCTGTTCGAACAAAGTTATTACATGTTGGAATTATTGCATTATTATCCGCAAAAATTGCTTGATGACTTTGAAAAACTGTACATGTATACCGATGACTCATAATAATAAATATTTTGAAGCTCTAGGTTAATTTTTTTCCCCTTCTCTCTCGCCTTTCCCCCACCACCGGCCCCCTCTGCTGTTACTAATACCTACAGCTCGATGCTAGCAGAGATTTCATAGTTGCTTCCACATTCGTTGCATACAGTTATAACCTGCTGAGATCTATCGAGACCTATCGTGACTTGTACGTGTGTTGAAACCTGTTTAGCAGCATTCTACAATGAGTATTTCCAAGCAAACATTAGCGGAACTTAACGCTAGTATTAACAGTGATGTTGGGAACTTTCCTGAATGCAGAAAACTTTCCACTCTAGCTATAGGAGTAGCGTATCCTATTCAAACACTGAAATTTGTTACAACGCGTTTTGGGAGAGCTCTTGTGGCGACATTGGTTGACTTAGCCCAGGAAGATGTGATCTTTCAAACATATTTACCACAACGGATAGCTGAAACTATGTCGCAGGATCTGGTTGACAACATGAATCGATCAAGTGCCCAGTATACTCTAGTCTCTTGGGGCCAAAGCTTGACTGCTGCTGATTATAGCCCTCGCACCCTAATCCAGTTTGAATGCTTGGAATAGTTTTTAGCTGTAACCTGTTTAATAGTATTAACTAATTTCGTATATAGTTGTTAAATATCGATATAAATTGTGATTAAATAAATAATTTTCTATAATTACTAGTTTTATTACATATTCATACCTCGAAAAGCGTCCCCAAACGCGTCTACACAAAAAAGTGAGCGGTGCGTTACCACTAGTACACAAAAAAGTGAGCAGGGCGTTGCCGCCGCCCAGCAACACCACTGGTACACAAAAAAAGTGAGCGATGCGTCACCACTGCACAGCAACACCACTAGTACACAAAAAAGTGAGCGATTTAATTCTTATATCGCAAAAACGTGCCATGCGCACTGCGCTTTATATGTATGTAGTAGCATTTTATATGTATGTAGTAGCACTATTATTTTCTCCGGAACCAAAGGACCGATCAACACCATTCTTTTTTAAACGTCTTCTGACAACGCCCCCGAACACGTGACGTATTTTTTAATTTGTATATCGCAAAAAACACATAAAACATACCTACTACGTCACGTCACGTCCCATATATCACTGAAGATATCATTTTCCGTGTTTATTTATTCAACTAGGTGCCGTGGCGTACTTGGTTCTATAGCTGGGAAACGTATATAATATGAAATTTATATACATGGTGTGTGCGGGTTCGATCCGCGCCTTGGACAGAAAACTTTTTTCAGTGCATACACGACTTACGAAATAAATACATTTATCTACTCCTATTAAATTATATATTAATTATTCAACTACTTTTGAACAATTAATAGTATCTATAAACAAACAGCGTGAGTTATAATAACTCACTGCTATAACTCACTATAATAAATCGGAAAAGCTTTACGAACCGAATATCAAGGTGGCTCTGTACAAGCCGATCGGCTGAAAGGAAACAGTCCATTATTGTTACCGAGGGAAGTAATGTCACTCGAATAATTTTGACGTTTTCAAATTAAGTTAATAAAGTTAATAAAGTTCTTTCTCTGTACTTGTATCTTAGTATTTATTGTTCGTAGATAAAGTATAGTATTCAACTTGCGGTAATGGTCATAACTCACTTGATGAATTACATCACTCGCCTGCGGCTCGTGCTGCAAACTTCATCTGCGTGAGTTATGACCTACATTACCGCTCGTTAAATAATAGACTATTAATTAGGTAGGATTAATGAAAACGTTTGTGACGTCATCGGGAATAAGGACCTAACGGCAGAAAGACGAAGAAGAAGAATAGATAGTGCCCCCAAATAGATAGTGCCCAAGTAGTTAAGACCAAAATAACTAGCGCCCAAGAGTGTGACAGATGACATATGACAGTTGACAGATGACAGTTGACAGATGGGTTTGATTGGGTGCGTTCGGTATCGGGTTGGGTTTGATTGGGTGCGTTCGGTATCGAGAGTTGGGTTTGCTCTGGTTCGCTCGGTACCGGTTGGGTTTGCTCTGGTTTACTCGGTATCGGAGTTGGGTTTGCACACTTTGCTTGGGTGCACTTGGCGCAGAACATCCCATCTATCTCTACCAATATCTTTGCTATTGGTAAAGACAGAGACACCAAATTTTAGGTGTATCTTACTGGTTAATAAATCTACTCTTTTATGTAATTTAACTTTTTCAACCCCCTGGGTAACGCTAGGGAGTTGAGGTCAAAAATTTTAAATGCAACCCTATGCTGTGTGGTATCTCATTTTAAGGTCTTAAAAAAAGGAATATTCGTAATAGGTCCGTATCTTAATTCGTTTTTAAATGGCAGGCCAATAAAAATTAAAAATCGTGAAAAAAAAATTAAAATTTGGGTACCTTTATTTCTCTTATTACTTTAAAAGTTGTTCAAATTGGCCACCGTGAACTTCTTGGCAGTAATAAAGTCGATTTTGGAACTCACTTCTCACATTTTCGAGAATGGCAGCTGTTATTTCTTGGCAGAGTTCCAAAATTTTACGGCCAAGCAGTTCATGGCAGTCATTTTGAACAACTTTTAAAATAATAAGAGAAATAATTTTTTTTACGATATTTGATTTTAAAGGCATGCCATTTAAAAACGAATTAAGATAAGGACCTATCTGTATACACGTTCTTTGAAAGAAACTAAGGCAAAAAGTTCATATGAACATGGGTCCGCAGACGCTTTATTTTAAAGAAAGAGGGTGTTCATGTTTTAAATGCTCTTTAGTTGTTAAAACCGATGTGCAATTTATCTGTTTGGAAAAATTAAACCAGTAAGGCACTTAATAAAATTGCATTTATCTCCTAAACAGAGTGAAAACTGAAAAAATATGAAATGGTAAGTTTTGTAACGAATTTAACATACTATTTGATTGGGATACGAAAATGTGAAAAAATCTGTGGCGTACATGTTTTTATTAAAAACATATTTCACCGCCTTCTCAAATGCACGCCTCTGGAGGACCTGTCAAAGTATTTTCATACATAGACAGAATTATACTGAATTTAAGTACCTACTTTACACAACGTAAATTTCATCAAAATTGGTGAAGACATTTTGAAAATATTTTGAGGAAACTGAAAGAAAATAAAAAAAATTAACACCCTGTTTCTTTGAAACAAAGCATCTGCTGACCCATGTTCATATGAACTTTTTGCTTTAGGTTCTTTTAAAGAATGTCCCTTTAAGCGATGACACATATTTTTTGAAACTCCCTGTATTACAGAGAGTCCAGAATCCATCATAACAAATGGAAAACTTTTTTTGACTTTACGGGAAAAAGTTATTCTTTATAAAAAGTTCTGCTTGTTGAGAAAGTAACACTGAGGTCAAAAATTTGGCCCAGCATATACACGGTGTCAAAAAAAAGTAAAGACGATAAATGCTGTAGAAGGAAAGCTATCTATAATTTTAATTTTATTACAAAGTACAATAACGTAAGAAAGTGTCGTCCTGAACCGAAAGGTGCTCAAATATGAAATTTGACAAAATAACTTAATGGTCATTCATATCTACCTTAGAATTTTTTAAAAGTGTTTTGAAATATATGTTTTTTAAATAACATATTACCAAAATAATCAACACTAACATTTTATGAAATACCACACTAAGCTTCAACATGACCACCGTTTCTTCCCATATAAACTATTGTATGTCGTGAAAATTCTCCGACAGTATTTCTAACTATCTGAGGGGAAATTTCTTGGACACATTCTCTGATAATTCTCTCTAAATGGTAAATGTTTTCGAAAGGTCTTTGGGCATAAACTTTTTCTTTTAAGAATCCCCATCAGAAAAGATCTAGGGAAGTTATATCTGGGGACCTTGGTGGCCAAGCAAATTCTGACGTCGTCCAATCCACCTCTGTGGACATTGAAACGTACATGTGAATGACCATAAAGTCATTTTGTCAAATTTCATATTCACACACTTCTCAGTTCTGGAAGACACTTTCTTAAGTTATTGTACTTTGCAATTGAAATTAGAGATAGTTTTCCTTCTACGACACTTATCGTTTTTGCTTTTTTGACACCCCGTATGCTGGGTCAAAAGTTTTGATTTGCGTGTTATTTTCTTAAAAAGCAGAACTTTTTATGAAGAATGACTTTTTTCCGTAAAGTCAAATATAAAAAAGTTTCTCATAAGATGGTTTCTGGACACGCTATACATTTGGGCCCAACCCACTTAATCTTCGTAACAAAACATATTATTTTTAACGGCCTAAAACTTATTTTAAAATTAACTCTTACATTATTCAAGGTAAGACAAACGACCCTAAGATAACATCTGGCATACCTAAGCGCACACAGCTGTACTCTTTGAATATCAAGTCCCAAGGTCAAGGTGGGAGAACTTTTGCCGGTCCACAGACACTACTTATAATAACATAAAACTATATTTTAATCCATTAGTTGATTAATTATTTCGTTTTCTATTTGTTTTAGATTGGCGATCCAGAGAATATACTATATACAAAGATTATGTTAATGTATTGATAGTATAGGATAAATACCTGTTCAACAAATTTGTTACGGAAACCAAAATTAACTTACCATTTATCGTGGTTGCAGCTACTGTTGTTCAAGAATTAATTAAAGCAATATTTTTTTTTTCTAAATAAGTCCCATACTGTAAAACGGCTACAGCAAATATATTTTGTTCCTTATCAGTTGTATAAATAGAGATTTACAATTAACTAAAAGAAATAAAATATTGACAACAGTTAAATATGGCAACACCATCTGATAGTCCAATAGAAGAGGTAGTGTTTGAAATTGAGCCGTCCAGAATACCGAAGCCCATACCAGTTGCATTAGAAGATCTTTGTAGACTTACTAAATTTACCAGACAAGAAATTAGAATTATGTACAGAGGTTTTAAAACGGTAAGTAACATTTTCTTACCGATGTTTGATACTAATTTTTTAAACAAGTTTCGTAAGCCTCAAAACTGTAACCCCTTCTAATTTCCAAGTTTTGGAATGAAACATATTTTACTAATAGCATATTTACCCTACAAGGAGACTACCAAACATGTCAATAATCGATTTAAATAATTTTTATATATGTTCTAAAAAAAGTCCCCCCTCAGTAAGAGGTTCTAAGGATTTTATGCGAGGGAGTTAGTTTTAGAGATAGGTAATCGACCCGAAAGTCAGCCCACAACTAATATACTGGGTTTTGTAACCCACAGAACAGGTGAGAAAGGTTAAGAGCGTGCTAATTGGTTGAAACATTTGTGTCAATGGTGGCGCCCTCCGTTGTAAGCTCGAAAGTACTCAGGACGGAAGCGGGGCGCGGGAAAACCACCATATGATCATTGACCAGTTAAAGGTCAATTATTGTTTTTATATGTGTTGTATATACGTCCTATTATTACTTAGATAAACTTTATTAGGTCGGATTTCACACAAATCGAATACATTTGTATTAATATGTTTTTATGTTTGTATGTATGTATACAGGGTGTCCTAAAAGTTTCTTTTGGCAAAAGTAGATTCTATGTGTGGTGTTGGTATGTGTGTAGCGACATGGTTACGAAGGGCGGTCTATTCTGCACCATCAGTCCGTAGGAGTGTGATATCTTCCTTAATGCATGCTCTAGAAACACGAAACTTTCAGGACATGACAATGATGATATTACTGACATTATGGAGCCCCCTTTCAGGGCATGACAATGATGATATAACCGACATTACAGAGCCCCCTCGGGGGGCGATTAGGCGGTCTATCCGTACTAGTTATAGAGCGCCAACAGCGCTCTATATACCGACCCGTCTGTGAGGAAAATGTTCGCCGGTTGACAAATCGTGTTTTTCGACAATCTCAATTTTTTTTCTCCGAGATGGTTGGAAGTCGACCGTTCAAATTTTCTGGGTTAATAGAGGGATAGTGCGTCTAGCTTCGATAAAAAATTCAGCTATACAGGGTGTTCCGTTTCGGAGTTATAAAACGTCAAAGTCGAAATTTCTGCGAATTCCTATGGGATCGATTACAGGTCGCAAAACTTAATTAAATCGATTTAAATTTTCAGAGGTTGTAGAGGACCGGGAGCTTCAGAACCCTATTGAAACTGGCTATATTCGGAAAATGGGAAGTAATTCTTTTGATTTTTTTATGTCGAAAAATGCCCTTTGTAGACCCCACTTTGGCACTGAATAAGTCGAAACCGGAACATCGGACAGAAAAACGTATTTGAACATAAAACTGAAGAATCTCAAATACTTTCTTTTTGCAATACATTTGCCTATACCTAAAACGACAGGAAATTGGAAAAATTTGGGAAAAACTGGAAATTACGATTTTTCATGCAAATTTTTGACGGTTGTCAATTTTTTTGGGGGTCAAAATGGATTCAAATCGAAATTCCATGTACCCTATCGGAAAGAGCTCGCCGAAATACGTTACAAACGTATTTTTTAGTTCCTTTATTCCTAATAGGAAAGGAGCAATTGATAATTAAATTTCGGTTTTTTACGATTTTTTTTCATGACATCTCTACATTTCAATCACTCTGTATCTTTTCCTATTTAATTTCTTCCAACTTTTTCAACGCTATCCGTTGGGGATATAATCAGGCTTTAAAACAAATCCCGAACGGGTGATCTAGGGCCGCATTTAGGGGGTAAAAACTCATTTTTTCTGTTTTTTTCCATCAAAATTCATATTTAAAAGGCATTTATTATATATTATTCCTCTTATTTAACGTTTCTTTTTTGGTTCATTTTCTTCCCTGATCATCTAAGAACACTCCTAACTAATTAAAACTCCATATTTTTTCGTTAAAGTTATAAATAAATACCTTTTTTTGCATCGCTGCAGGAAAAATTTTAAAAAGTACATATATAAAAGCCGTGCCTTGAAGAAACAATTGAACGGACCCTCTTTACATCGAAATTAAAATATGACCTGTCAAAATGTCATGAAAATAACAGTTTTTGTAGCGATATTGGAAGCTTCCTGGACCGATTTCGGCTTGAAATATACATGGCAAAGGTAAAACGGACATTATATTTTTAGTTAAAATACATTTCATTGGACGATTTAAGCATTAAATACGAATTTTTTTAATTTTTCTCAGACCATGCAAATGCATGTCAAAATCAGTTTCATACGGAAAAACGTATGAAAATATGAAGGGTCGAAATGTCGCAAAAATGTCAGTTTTCCTTGCGAGATTTTAGGGTTTCTGAACCGTTTTCGACTTGAAAAATACTGGGCAATGCCTCTATAGACCTTCCCGTGTGGATTTCGGAACATATAATTTGAAGAATTAGTCATTAAATACCAATTTTAACAATTTTTCGATGACGCGGCGAAGCATCATAGAAAGGCTATTCCATGAGGTAGTATACGGGGTAAATCACAATGACGGGTCTGATTTAAATTTCGCTTAGATTTGTTATTAATTGAGAACGGATTATTCGATTGAAAAGAGTGATGTGGCAATCGAAAGCGGAGGAAGTAAGCTATTTTATTTGAAAATAATTTCGACAATTCGTTGGCATGACGACGAACAATTTGCTATTTCCGATATTTATTGAGTTAGAGAGCTGAAATTTGATATATGGGAAGAATTCGGTCAATCATTCAAAATTATATGTGTAAATTTTGATTCGCATGGTTTCTATAGCAACGATTAAGAATAAAGTTGACAATTTCTAACTCACGTACGGCTGATCTGATTGAAACGAGTGAGGTGGCAATCGAAAGGGAACGAAGTAAGCTACTTTTTTATGTGAAAATAATTTTGACATTTCGTTGCCATGACGACGAACAGTTTGCTATTTCCATTATTTATTGAGTTTTAGAGTTGAAATTTGATATCTGGGTAGAATTCGGTCAATCATTCAAAAATATTTTTATAAATTTTGATTCCGATGATTACCATAGCAACGATTGAGCATAAAGTTGATCATTTTTAACTCGCGAACGGCTTATCTGATTGAAACCAGTAAAGTGACGATCGAAGTGTTAGAAAGTACACTACTTTTTTATGTGAAAATAATTTTGACATTTCGTTGCCGGGACGATGAACAATTTGCTATTTTCGTTATTTATTGAGTTGGAAAGTTGAAAACTGATATCTCGGAAGAATTCGGTCACTCATTCAAAAATATATCTGGAAAAATCGATTCCCATGGTTGGCATAGCAACGATTAAGGATAAAGTTGACAATTTATAACTCGCGGACGCCTTCTGCGATTGGAACGAGTGAGGTGGCTATCGAAAGGTATGGAAGTAAACTACTTTTTTATTTCAAAATAATTTCTATTTTTGGTAGTCATGACGACGATCAATTTGATTTCTCCGTTATTTATTGAGTTGCATAGTAGAAATTTCGCATTTAAGTAGAATTCGGTCAATCATTGAAAAATATTTTTGCAATTTTCAATTTTAATGATTGCCATAGCAACGATTAGGGGTAAAGTTAACAACTTACAACTCGCGAACGGTTTCTTAGATTGAAAGAAGCGACGTTCATAATATGTATGCACAATTTTTTTCCATAGAGACATCAGTGGCGTCCCCGAAGGGCTCGCCACCAATCTTCATCCAGCTCGACCATTTCAGGAAGATGATGTTATCTAATGTATGGTTCAAAGCCGATCGAAAGATGACAAGTTTAATTTAGTAGGGTTTCAGCGAAATCGTACATATTGTATTTATATGTAATATGTGTTTGTATGTATATAGCGATACGGTTACGAAGGGCGCTCTATTCTGCATCATCAGTCCGTAGGAGTGTGATATCTTCCTTAATACATGGCCTAGAAACACGAAACTTTCAGGGCATGACAATGATGATATTACAGACCTTATAGAGCCCCCTCGGGGGGCGATTAGGCGCTCTATGCAATCTAGTTATAGAACGCCAACAGCGCTCTATATAACGCCCCGTCAGTGAGAAATGTGTGTTGGTTGCCGTCGCTTTCGACATTTTCACCATCTCAATTTTTTTTCTCGAAAACGGTTAGAGGGAGAGCAACCCAATTTTCTGGGTTAATAGAGGGATAGTGCATCTAGCTTCGGTAAAAAATTCAGTTATACAGGGTGTACCGTTTCGGAGTTATTAAACGCCAAAGTCGAAATTTTCGCGATTCCGTATGATACACGATACAGGTCGCAAAACTTAATTAAATCGATTTAAATTTTCGGAGGTTGTAGAAGACCGGGGGCTTCCGAACCCTATTGAAATTGGCGATATTCGGAAAATGGGAAGTAATTCTTTTGAATTTTTTTAGGTCCAAAAATGGCACTTGCAGACCCATATTCAATTCTACATTGCTCGAAAACGAAGCGTCGCACAGAAAATCGGATTGGAACATAAAACTAAAGAATCTCAAATACTTTCTTTTTGCAATACATTTACCTATACCTAAAACGACTGCAAATTGGAAAAATTTGGGAAAAAGTGGAAATTACGATTTTTCATGCAAATTTTTGACGGTTGTCAATTTTTTTGGGGTCAAAATGGATTCAAATCGAAATTCCATGTACCTTATCGGAAAGACCTCGCCGAACTACGTTATAAACGTATTTTTTGGTTCCTTTATTCGTAATAGGAAAGGAGCAATTGATAATTAAATTTCGATTTTTGACCATTTTTTTTCATGACATCTCTACATTCGAATCACTCTGTATTTTTTCCTATCTAATTTCTTCTAACTGTTTCAACGCTATCCGTTGGGGATATAATCAGGCTTTAAAATGAATCCCGAATGGGTGATCCAGTTCCTGATTTAGGGGGTAAAAACTCATTTTTTCTGTTTTTTTCCATCAAAATTCATCTTTAAATGGCATTATTATGTATTATTTCTCTTATTTAACAGCTCTTTTTTGGTTTATTTTCTTCCTACATCATCTGAGAACACTCCACACTAATTAAAATTACATATTTTTTCGTTAAAGTTATAAATAAATACCTTTTTTTGCATCGGTGCAGGAAAAATTTTAAAAAGTGCATATATTAAAAGCCGTGCCTTGACAAAACAAATGAAACTGACCCTCTGTACATCGAAATTAAAATATGACCTGTCAAAATGTCATGAAAATAACAGTTTTTGTAGCGATATTGGAAGCTTCCTGGACCGATTTCGGCTTGAAATATACATGGCAAAGGTAAAACAGACTTTATATTTTTATTTACAATACATTTCATTGGACGATTTAAGCATTAAATACGAATTTTTTAAATTTTTCTCAGACCATGCAAATGCATGTCAAAATCAGATTCATACGGAGAAATGTATTAAAATATGAAGGGTCGAAATGTCGCAAAAATGTCAGTTTTCCTTGCGAGATTTTAGGGTTTCTGAACCGTTTTCGACTTGAAAAATACTGGGCAAGGCCTCTATAGACCTTCCCGTGTGGATTTCGGAACATATAATTTGAAGAATTAGTCATTAAATCCCAATTTTAACAATTTTTCGATGACGCGGTGAAGCATCATAGAAAGGCTATTCCATGAGGTAGTATACGGGGTAAATCACAATGACGGGTCTGATTTAAATTTTGCTTAGATTTGTTATTAATTGAGAACGGATTATTCGATTGAAAAGAGTGATGTGGCAATCGAAAGGGGAGGAAGTAAGCTATTTTATTTGAAAATAATTTCTACATTTCATTGGCATGACAACGAGAAATTTGCTATTTCCGATATTTATTGAGTTAGAGAGCTGAAATTTGATATATGGGAAGAATTCGGTCAATCATTCAAAATTATATGAGTAAATTTTGATTCGCATGGTTTCTATAGCAACGATTAAGGATAAAGTTGACAATTTCTAACTCACGTACGGCTGATCTGATTGAAACGAGTGAGGTGGCAATCGAAAGGGAACGAAGTAAGCTACTTTTTTATGTGAAAATAATTTTGACATTTCGTTGCCATGACGACGAACAGTTTGTTATTTCCATTATTTATTGAGTTTTAGAGTTGAAATTTGATATCTGGGTAGAATTCGGTCAATCATTCAAAAATATTTTTATAAATTTTGATTCCGATGATTACCATAGCAACGATTGAGCATAAAGTTGATCATTTTTAACTCGCGAACGGCTTATCTGATTGAAACCAGTAAAGTGACGATCGAAATGTTAGAAAGTACACTACTTTTTTATGTGAAAATAATTTTGCCATTTCGTTGCCGTGACGATGAACAATTTGCTATTTTCGTTATTTATTGAGTTGGAAAGTTGAAAACTGATATCTCGGAAGAATTCGGTCACTCATTCAAAAATATATCTGGAAAAATCGATTCCCATGGTTGGCATAGCAACGATTAAGGATAAAGTTGACAATTTATAACTCGCGGACGCCTTCTGCGATTGGAACGAGTGAGGTGGCTATCGAAAGGGATGGAAGTAAACTACTTTTTTATTTGAAAATAATTCCGATTTTTGGTAGTCATCACGACGATCAATTTGATTTTTCCGTTATTTATTGAGTTGCAGAGTAGAAATTTCGCATCTAAGTAGAATTCGGTCAATCATTGAAAAATATTTTTGCAATTTTCAATTTTAATGATTGCCATAGCAACGATTAGGGGTAAAGTTAACAACTTACAACTCGCGAACGGCTTCTTAGATTGAAAGAAGCTACGTTCATAATATGTATGCACAATTTTTTTCCATAGAGACATCAGTGGCGTGCCCGAAGGGCTCGCCACCAATCTTCATCCAGCTCGACCATTTCAGGAAGATGATGTTATCTAATGTATGGTTCAAAGCCGATCGAAAGATGACAAGTTTAATTTAGTAGAGGAGTAGGAGAAATGTATTAAAATATGAAGGGTCGAAATGTCGCAAAAATGTCAGTTTTCCTTGCGACATTTTAGGGTTTCTGAACCGTTTTTGACTTGAAAAATACTGGGCAACGCCTCTATAGACATTCCCGTGTGAATTTCGGAACATATAATTTGAAGAATTAGTCATTAAATACCAATTTTAATAATTTTTCGATGACGCGGCAAAACATCATAGAGAGGGTATTCCATGAGGTAGTATACGGGGTAAATCACAATGACGGGTCTGATTTAAATTTTGCTTAGATTTGTTATTAATTGAGAACGGATTATTCGATTGAAAAGAGTGATGTGGCAATCGAAAGGGGAGGAAGTAAGCTATTTTATTTGAAAATAATTTCGACATTTCGTTGGCATGACGACGAAAAATTTGCTATTTCCGATATTTATTGAGTTAGAGAGCTGAAATTTGATATATGGGAAGAATTCGGTCAATCATTCAAAATTATATGTGTAAATTTTGATTCGCATAGTTTCTATAGCAACGATTAAGCATAAAGTTGACAATTTCTAACTAACGTACGGCTGATCTGATTGAAACGAGTGAGGTGGCAATCGAAAGGGAACGAAGTAAGCTACTTTTTTATGCGAAAATAATTTTGACATTTCGTTGCCATGACGACGAACAGTTTGCTATTTCCATTATTTATTGAGTTTTAGAGTTGAAATTTGATATCTGGGTAGAATTCGGTCAATCATTCAAAAATATTTTTATAAATTTTGATTCCGATGATTACCATAGCAACGATTGAGCATAAAGTTGATCATTTTTAACTCGCGAACGGCTTATCTGATTGAAACCAGTAAAGTGACGATCGAAATGTTAGATAGTACACTACTTTTTTATGTGAAAATAATTTTGACATTTCGTTGCCGGGACGATGAACAATTTGCTATTTTCGTTATTTATTGAGTTGGAAAGTTGAAAACTGATATCTCGGAAGAATTCGGTCACTCATTCAAAAATATATCTGGAAAAATCGATTCCCATGGTTGGCATAGCAACGATTAAGGATAAAGTTGACAATTTATAACTCGCGGACGCCTTCTGCGATTGGAACTAGTGAGGTGGCTATCGAAAGGGATGGAAGTAAACTACTTTTTTATTTGAAAATAATTTCGATTTTTGGTAGTCATGACGACGATCAATTTCATTTCTCCGTTATTTATTGAGTTGCAGAGTAGAAATTTCGCATCTAAGTAGAATTCGGTCAATCATTGAAAAATATTTTTGCAATTTTCAATTTTATTGATTGCCATAGCAACGATTAGGGGTAAAGTTAACAACTTACAACTCGCGAACGGCTTCTTAGATTGAAAGAAGCGACGTTCATAATATGTATGCACAATTTTTTTCCATAGAGACATCAGTGGCGTGCCCGAAGGGCTCGCCACCAATCTTCATCCAGCTCGACCATTTCAGGAAGATGATGTTATCTAATGTATGGTTCAAAGCCGATCGAAAGATGACAAGTTTAATTTAGTAGGGTTTCAGCGAAATCGTACATATTGTATTTATATGTAATATGTGTTTGTATGTATATAGCGATACGGTTACGAAGGGCGGTCTATTCTGCATCATCAGTCCGTAGGAGTGTGATATCTTCCTTAATACATGCTCTAGCAACACGAAATTTTCAGGGCATGACATTGATGATATTACCGACCTTATAGAGCCCCCTCGGGGGGGCGATTAGGCGGTCTACGCAATCTAGTTATAGAGCGCCAACAGCGCTCTATATACCGACCCGTCCGTGAGGAAAATGTTCGCCGGTTGACAAATCGTGTTTTTCGACAATCTCAATTTTTTTTCTCCGAGATGGTTGGAAATCGAACGTTCAAATTTTCTGGGTTAATAGAGGGATAGTGCGTCTAGCTTCGATAAAGAATTCAGCTATACAGGGTGTTCCGTTTCGGAGTTATAAAACGTCAAAGTCGAAATTTCTGCGAATTCCTATGGGATCGATTACAGGTCGCAAAACTTAATTAAATCGATTTAAATTTTCAGAGGTTGTAGAGGACCGGGAGCTTCAGAACCCTATTGAAACTGGCGATATTCGGAAAATGGGAAGTAATTCTTTTGAATTTTTTTATGTCGAAAAATGCCCTTTGTAGACCCCACTTTGGCACTGAATAAGTCGAAACCGGAACATCGGACAGAAAAACGTATTTGAACATAAAACTGAAGAATCTCAAATACTTTCTTTTTGCAATACATTTGCCTATACCTAAAACGACAGGAAATTGGAAAAATTTGGGAAAAACTGGAAATTACGATTTTTCATGCAAATTTTTGACGGTTGTCAATTTTTTTGGGGGTCAAAATGGATTCAAATCGAAATTCCATGTACCCTATCGGAAAGAGCTCGCCGAAATACGTTACAAACGTATTTTTTAGTTCCTTTATTCCTAATAGGAAAGGAGCAATTGATAATTAAATTTCGGTTTTTTACGATTTTTTTCATGACATCTCTACATTTCAATCACTCTGTATCTTTTCCTATTTAATTTCTTCCAACTTTTTCAACGCTATCCGTTGGGGATATAATCAGGCTTTAAAACAAATCCCGAACGGGTGATCTAGG
The DNA here is from genome assembly GCA_963971165.1 of Philopedon plagiatum. NCBI lineage: Eukaryota > Metazoa > Arthropoda > Insecta > Coleoptera > Curculionidae > Philopedon > Philopedon plagiatum. The sequence continues at coordinate 76,010,845 of OZ020191.1, read as the reverse complement.
GCCGCGTTTAGGGGGTAAAAACTCATTTTTTCTGTTTTTTTTTTTCATCAAAATTCATATTTAAAAGGCATTATTATATATTATTTCTCTTATTTAACGATTCTTTTTTGGTTTATTTTCTTCCCTGATCATCTAAGAACACTCCTAACTAATTAAAACTCCATATTTTTTCGTCAAAGTTATAAATAAATACCTTTTTTTGCATCGCTGCAGGAAAAATTTTAAAAAGTACATATATAAAAGCCGTGCCTTGAAGAAACAATTGAACGGACCCTCTTTACATCGAAATTAAAACATGACCTGTCAAAATGTCATGAAAATAACAGTTTTTGTAGTGATATTGGAAGCTTCCTGGACCGATTTCGGCTTGAAATATACATGGCAAAGGTAAAACGGACATTATATTTTTAGTTACAATACATTTCATTGGACGATTTAAGCATTAAATACGAATTTTTTTAATTTTTCTCAGACCATGCAAATGCATGTCCAAATCAGTTTCATACAGAGAAATGTATTAAAATATGAAGGGTCGAAATGTCGCAAAAATGTCAGTTTTCCTTGCGAGATTTTAGAGTTTCTGAACCGTTTTCGACTTGAAAAATACCGGGCAAGACCTGTATAGACCTTCCCGTGTGGATTTCGGAACATATAATTTGAAGAATTAGTCATTAAATACCAATTTTAATAATTTTTCGATGACGCGGCAAAACATCATAGAGAGGGTATTCCATTAGGTAGTATACGGGGAAAATCACAATGACGGGTCTGATTTAAATTTTGCTTAGATTTGTTATTAATTGAGAACGGATTATTCGATTGAAAAGAGTGATGTGGCAATCGAAAGGGGAGGAAGTAAGCTATTTTATTTGAAAATAATTTCGACATTTCGTTGGCATGACGACGAAAAATTTGCTATTTCCGATATTTATTGAGTTAGAGAGCTGAAATTTGATATATGGGAAGAATTCGGTCAATCATTCAAAATTATATGTGTAAATTTTGATTCGCATGGTTTCTATAGCAACGATTAAGAATAAAGTTGACAATTTCTAACTCACGTACGGCTGATCTGATTGAAACGAGTGAGGTGGCAATCGAAAGGGAACGAAGTAAGCTACTTTTTTATGTGAAAATAATTTTGACATCTCGTTGCCATGACGACGAACAGTTTGCTATTTCCATTATTTATTGAGTTTTAGAGTTGAAATTTGATATCTGGGTAGAATTCGGTCAATCATTCAAAAATATTTTTATAAATTTTGATTCCGATGATTACCATAGCAACGATTGAGCATAAAGTTGATCATTTTTAACTCTCGAACGGCTTATCTGATTGAAACCAGTAAAGTGACGATCGAAGTGTTAGAAAGTACACTACTTTTTTATGTGAAAATAATTTTGACATTTCGTTGCCGGGACGATGAACAATTTGCTATTTTCGTTATTTATTGAGTTGGAAAGTTGAAAACTGATATCTCGGAAGAATTGGGCCACTCATTCAAAAATATATCTGGAAAAATCGATTCCCATGGTTGGCATAGCAACGATTAAGGATAAAGTTGACAATTTATAACTCGCGGACGCCTTCTGCGATTGGAACGAGTGAGGTGGCTATCGAAAGGGATGGAAGTAAACTACTTTTTTATTTGAAAATAATTTCGATTTTTGGTAGTCATGACGACGATCAATTTGATTTCTCCGTTATTTATTGAGTTGCAGAGTGGAAATTTCGCATCTAAGTAGAATTCGGTCAATCATTGAAAAGTATTTTTGCAATTTTCAATTTTAATGATTGCCATAGCAACGATTAGGGGTAAAGTTAACAACTTACAACTCGTGAACGGCTTCTTAGATTGAAAGAAGCGACGTTCATAATATGTATGCACAATTTTTTTCCATAGAGACATCAGTGGCGTGCCCGAAGGGGTCGCCACCAATCTTCATCCAGCTCGACAATTTCAGGAAGATGATGTTATCTAATGTATGGTTCAAAGCCGATCGAAAGATGACAAGTTTAATTTAGTATTGTTTCAGCGAAATCGTACATATTGTATTTATATGTAATATGTGTTTGTATGTATATAGCGATACGGTTACGAAGGGCGCTCTATTCTGCATCATCAGTCCGTAGGAGTGTGATATCTTCCTTAATACATGGCATAGAAAAACGAAACCTTCAGGGCATGACAATGATGATATTACCGACCTTATAGAGCCCCCTCGGGGGGCGATTAGGCGCTCTATGCAATCTAGTTAGAGACCGCCTTTCAGGCTCGGTCTCTATACCCCCTGCTTGGTCAGAAAATGTGTATGTGTATGTGCGTCGGTTGTCCGTTTCGACATTTTCACATTTTCAATTTTTTTTCTCGAAAAAGGTTGGAGGTGGGGCAATCAAATTTTCTGGGTTAATAGAGGGATAGTGCGACTAGCTTCGGTAAAAAATTCAGTTATACAGGGTGTTCCGTTTCGGAGTTATAAAACGCCAAAGTCGAAATTTCAGCGATTTCCTATGGGATCGATTACAGGTCGCAAAACTTAATTAAATCCATTTAAATTTTTATGGGTTGTAGAGGTCAGGGAGCTTCAGAACCCTATTGAAACTGGCGGTATTCGGGAAATGGGAAGTAATTTTTTTGAATTTTTTTATGTCGAAAAATGCCCTTTGTAGACCCCACTTTGGCACCGAATAAGTCGAAACCGGAACATCGGACAGAAAAACGTATGTGAACTTAAAACTAAAGAATCTCAAATACTTTCTTTTTGCGATACATTTACCTATACCTAAAATGACAGGAAATTGGAAAAATTTGGGAAAAAGGGGAAATTACGATTTTTCATGCAAATTTTTGACGGTTGTCAATTTTTTTGGGGGTCAAAATGGATTCAAATCGAAATCCCATGTGCCTTATCGGAAAGAGCTCGCCGAAATACGTGATTTGCATATTTTTTGGTTCCTTCATTCCTAATAGGAGAGGAGCAAACGATAATTAAATTTCGATTTTTTACGATTTTTTTTCATGACATCTCTACATTTGAATCACTCTGCATCTTTTCCTATCTAATTTCTTAAAACTTTTTCAACGCTATTCCTTGGGGATATAATCAGGCTTTAAAATGAATCCCAAATGGGTGATCTAGGGCCGGATTTAGGGGGTAAAAACACATTTTTTCTGTTTTTTTCCATCAAAATTCATCTTTAAATGGCATTATTATGTATTATTTCTCTTATTTAACAGCTCTTTTTTGGTTTATTTTCTTCCGTCATCATCTGAGAACACTGCTAACTAATTAAAACTCCATATTTTTGCGTTAAAGTAATAAATAAATAGGTTTTCTTCCTTCGGCGCAGGAAAAATTTTAAAAACTGCGAATATTAAACCATGCCATGAAAAAAAAACAATTGAACTGGTGACGCTTTAGATCGAAGTTAAATATGAGCTGTCAAAATATCCAGTTTTCCTAGCGATGTTTTAAAGATCCTGAGCCAGTTTCGGCTTGGAATATACATGGAATTGATAGAATGGACGTTTTTTTATTTATTCCTGACCATTTCGTAGCACGAGAATATCATTTTTTTGAAATTTTTGTTGACCCTACATTGCATTATAAAAATCAATTTATATACGGGAAAATGTATTAACTTATTATAATGTATGAAATGTCACAATTTGGCTAAAATGTCAGCATTTTGATGCGAAATAGGAACGACTCTCGACCAACTTCGCCATCAATGAAGATTCTAATATTGAGCCCAGTGGCATCGACAAATTTGTTATAATATCTAAAAATATGCATTTTATTTCCTAAGCATGAGCATGAGCGTGTATACCTTTGGGCCAATATATTAATTATTATTAAATAATTGTAATTTAATTTTAGGAAAATGAATTGATTCGGATCGTTTTAAAGTAAACAGAACGATTCGAAAATACATTTTATACCTTGCGGCATGTGCATGATTGTATATATGTCTACAGGGTGTCCAAAAAGTCTTTGTATGCGGAAATATCTTTGCCATTAGTGCGAAGATAAAATTAATTGGGCCGGTTTTCAAGAAAATCGAAAATATTTCAATTACTATGTGTCGTGTTGTGTTGTGTTTTTATATATGTATACAGGGTGTCCGAAAAGTCTTTGACTGGGCAAATACCTTTGCCTTTTGTACAAATAGTAACTCAATTGTCGGATTTAAAGCAAATCGTAGGTATATATTTGCATTTCTATGTGTACGGATTTATATGTTTGTATACAGGGTGTCCTAAAAGTCTTAGTATGGGCAAATACTTCTACTAGTACCAAGATAAACTTAACTAATTAAGATTTTACGTACACCGACTATATTCCTATTTAAACGTGTTAGTGTTAGTGTGAATGTATACAGGTTGTCCAAAAAGTCTTGGAATGGGCAAATACTCCTGTTAGTACTTAGATAAACTTTATTAGGTCGAATTTCAAGCAAGTCGAATATATTTCTATTAATATGGGTTTATGTTTGTATGTATGTATACAGGGTGTCCGAAAAGTCTTGGTATGGGGAAATACTTCTACTAGTACCGAGATAAACCTACTTAATTCGGATTTTAAGTAAATCCACTATATTCCTATTTAAACGTGTGGGCGTTGGTTTGAATGTATACAGGGTGTCCAAAAAGTCTTGGTATGGGCAAATTCTCCTATTATTACTTAGATAAACTTTATTAGGTCGGATTTCACGCAAATCGAATATTATATTTGTATTCATATGTGTTTATGTTTGTATGTATGTATACAGGGTGTCCGAAAAGACTTGGTATGGGCAAATACTTCTACTAGTACCGAGATAAACCTACTTAATTCGGATTTTAAATAAATCGACTATATTTATATTTCAACGTGTGGGTGTTAGTTTGAATGTATACAGGGTGTCCAAAAAGTCTTGGTATGGGCAAATACTCCTATTATTACTTAGATAAACTTTATTAGGTCGGATTTCACGCAAATCGAATATATTTGTATTAATATGTGTTTATCTTTGTATGTATGTATACAGGGTGTCCGAAAAGTCTTGGTATGGGCAAATACTTCTAGTAGTGCCGAGATAAACCTACTTAATTCGGATTCTACGTAAATCGACTATATTCCTATTTAAACGTGTGGGTGTTAGTTTGAATGTATAGAGGGTGTCCGAAAAGTCTTGTATGAGCAAATACTCGTATTATTACTTAGATAAACTTTATTTGGTCGGATTTCAAACAAATCGAATATATTTGTATTAATATGTGTTTATGTTTGTATGTATGTATACAGGGTATCCGAAAAGTCTTGGTATGGGCAAATACTTCTACTAGTACCGAGATAAACCTACTTAATTCAGATTTTAAGTAAATCGACTATATTCCTATTTAAACGTTTGGGTGTTAGTTTGAATGTATACAGGGTGTCCAAAAAGTCTTGGTATGGGCAAATACTCCTATTATTACTTAGATGAACTATATTAGGTCGGATTTCACGCCAATCGAATATATTTGTATTAATATGTGTTTATGTTTGTATGTGTGTATACAGGGTGTCCGAAAAGTCTCGGTATGGGCAAATCCTTGTACTAGTACCGAGATAAACCTACTTAATCTGGATTAAGTAGTAAATCGACTATATTCCTATTTAAACGTGTGGGTGTTAGTTTGAATGTATACAGGGTGTCCAAAAAGTCTTGGTATGCGCAAATACTCCTATTATTACTTAGATAAACTTAATTAGGTCGGATTTCACGGAAATCGAATACATTTGTATTAATATGTGTTTATGTTTGTATGTATGTATACAGGGTGTCCGAAAAGTTTTTTTTGGCAAAAGTAGATTCTATGTGTGATGTTTGTATGTCTGTAGCGACATGGTTACGAAGGGCGGTCTATTCCGCATCATCAGTCCGTAGGAGTGTGATATCTTCCTTAATACATGGCCTAGCAACACGAAATTTTCAGGGCATGACAATGATGATATTAGCGACCTTATAGAGCCCCCTCGGGGGGCGATTAGGCGGTCTACCCGTACTAGTTATAGACCGCCAACAGCGGTCTATATACCTAGCCGTCCGTGAAAAAAATGTTCGTTGATTGATTAATCGTGTTTTTCGACAATCTCGATTTTTTTTCTCCGAGATGGTTGCGACTGAGATATTCAAATTTTCTGGGTTAATAGGGGGATAGTGCGACTAGCTTCGATAAAAAAATTCAGTTATACGGGGTGTTTCGTTTCGGAGTTATTAAACGTCAAATTCGAAATTTCCGCGATTTCCTATGATATTGATTACAGGTCGCAAAAGTTAATTAAACCGATTCAAATTTTCGGAGGTTGTAGAAGACGGGGGTGTTCCGAACCCTATTGAAATTGGCGGTATTCGGAAAATGGGAAGTAATTCTTTTGAATTTTTTTATGTCGAAAAATGACGTTTGTAGACCCCTCTTTGGCACTGAATAAGTCGAAGCCGGAACATCGGACAGAAAAGCGTATTTGAACATAAAACTAAAGAATCTCAAATACTTTCTTTTTGCAATACATTTACCTATACCTAAAACGACTAGAAATTGGAAGCATTTGGGAAAAAGTGGAAATTACGATTTCTCATGCAAATTTTTGACGGTTGTCAATATTTTTGGGGGTCAAAATGGATTCAAATCGAAATCCCATGTGCCTTATCGGAAAGAGCTCGCCGAAATACGTAATTTGCATATTTTTTGGTTCCTTTATTCCTAATAGGAAAGGAGCAATTGATAATTAAATTTCGGTTTTTGACCATTTTTTTCATGACATCTCTACATTCGAATCACTCTGTATCTTTTCCTATCTAATTTCTTCCAACTTTTTCAACGCTATCCGTTGGGGATATAATCAGCCTTTAAAATGAATCCCGAATGGTTGATCCAGGGCCGTATTTAGGGGGTAAAAACTCATTTTTTCTGTTTTTTTCAACCAAAACTCATCTTTAAACGGCAATATTATATATTATTTCTTTTATTTAACAGTTCTTTTTTGGATTATTTCCTTCCCTCATCATCTGAGAATACTCCACACTAATTAAAATTGCATATTTTTGCGTTAAAGTTATAAATAAATACCTTTTTTTGCATCGGTGCAGGAAAAATTTTAAAAAGTGCATATAATAAAAGCCGTGCCTTGGAGAAACAAATGAAACTGACCCTCTTTACATCGAAATTAAAATATGACCTGTCAAAATGTCATGAAAATAACAGTTTTTGTAGCGATATTGGAAGCTTCCTGGACCGATTTCGGCTTGAAATATACATGCCAAAGGTAAAACGGACTTTATATTTTTAGTTACAGTACATTTCATTGCACGATTTAAGCATTAAATACGAATTTTTTTAATTTTTCTCAGACCATGCAAATGCATGTCAAAATCAGTTTCATACGGAGAAATGTATTAAAATATGAAGCGTCGAAATGTCGCAAAAATGTCAGTTTTCCTAGCGAGATTTTAGGGTTTCTGAACCGTTTTCGACTTGAAAAATACTGGGCAATGCCTCTATAGACCTTCCCGTGTGGATTTCGGAACATATAATTAGAAGAATTAGTCATTAAATACCAATTTTAACAATAGTAGAGATAGATGGGGAGTTCTGCATCCACACTGTGTGTAAATCGAATACGCAAACCCAAGTCGTCGATACCGAGTAAACGAGAGCAAACCCAACCGATATCGAACGCACCTAATCAAACCCAACCCGATACCGAACGCACCTAATCAAACCCAACTGTCAACTGTCATATGTCAACTGTCATCTGTCAACTGTCATCTGTCATATGTCATACGTCATCTGTCACACTTTTGGGCGTTAGTTATTTTGGTCTTAACTACTTGGGCACTATCTATTTTGGGGGCACTATCTATTCTTCTCCTTCTTCTTCTTCTTTCTGCCGTTTTTGTTCACGATGACGTCACAAACTTTTTCATTAATCCTAATTAAATGTATTTATTTCGTAAGTCGCATATGCACTGAAAAAAGTTTTCTGTCCAAGGCGCGGATCGAACCCGCACACACCACGTGTGTAATTTCGTATTATATACGTTTCCCAGCTATAGAACCAAGTACGCCACGGCACCTAGTTGAATAAATAAACCGGGAAAATGATATCTTCCGGGAGTTTGGACGTGACGTAGTAGGTATGTTTGATGTGTTTTTTGCGATATACAAATTAAAAAATACGTAACGTGTTCGGGGGCGTTGTCAGAAGACGTTTAAAAAAAGAATGGCGTTGATCGGCCCTTTGGTTCCCGAGAAAATAATAGTATTATGCTGCTACATACATATAAAGCGCAGTGCGCATGGCACGTTTTTGCGATATAAAAAATTAAAAAATACGTCACGTGTTCGAGGGCGTTGACAGAAGGCGTTTAAAAAAAGAATGGCGTTGATCGGCCCTTTGGTTCCCGAGAAAATAATAGTATTATGCTGCTACATACATATAAAGCGCAGTGCGCATGGCACGTTTTTGCGATATAAAAAATTAAAAAATACGTCACGTGTTCGAGGGCGTTGACAGAAGGCGTTTAAAAAAAGAATGGCGTTGATCGGCCCTTTGGTTCCGTAGAAAATAATAGGATTATGCTACTACATACATATAACGCGTACTGCGCATGGTCAGAATGCTGGCAGTACTGGCAGTGCTGGCAGCAATTTTACACTCTAACTGGGGACGCGGAGAAAAAATCGCAAAATAGATTTTTTTTCGCCTCGACTTTGGTGAGAGTACAAAATAGCTGCCAGCAGTGCCAGTATTGCCAGCACGCTCGCAGCGCCCCCTCACTAACGATCGCTGGCCAATCTTTGAACTACGCCAGCATACTCACAGCGCCCTCTCACTAACGCTCGCTGGTCAAGTTTCGAACTAACCGGGCCGAAAGCCACCGAGGAATACCGAGTAGCAGCAGCGATAAGCAGTCTAATTAGGAGATTGATACGAGCGCATTAGATCTGACAAAATTGTGCTATATATATAGAAATTTAAATTAAAAATTACCAAAAAATCCCGATCATGATTGCAGACCCGTCCGAAAGCTCTCAGTGGCGTAGAAAATAAATATGACTGTAACATTAAAATGGAAAATGAAGGCTGCTGAGTCTATCCGAGGTTGTCTCTCATTGAGTGTAGGTGAAAAAGTGGGCAAGAGTCTGGTGAATGTCCCAGTAATGCCAAAGTTGATTGTAGACCCGTACGGAAGCTCTCAGTGGCGTAGAAAATAAACATTTCAATTACATGTATTAACATATAAAGTTCTGCTGAGTCTATCCGAGGTTGTCACTCAATGAGTGTAGGTGAGAAACATGGGCTGGAGTCTAGGGAATGATTCTGTGATGTCAAAGTTGATTGTAGACCCGTCCGAAAGCTCTCAGTGGCGTAGAAATGAAATATGTCAGTTACATGTATTAAAACATAAAGTTCTGCTGAGTCTATCCGAGGTTGTCACTCAATGAGTGTAGGGTGAAAAAGTGGGCAAGAGTCTGGTGAATGTCCCAGTAATGCCAAAGTTGATTGTAGACCCGTACGGAAGCTCTCAGTGGCGTAGAAAATAAACATTTCAATTACATGTATTAACATATAAAGTTCTGCTGAGTCTATCCGAGGTTGTCACTCAATGAGTGTAGGTGAGAAACATGGGCTGGAGTCTAGGGAATGATTCTGTGATGTCAAAGTTGATTGTAGACCCGTCCGAAAGCTCTCAGTGGCGTAGAAATGAAATATGTCAGTTACATGTATTAAAACATAAAGTTCTGCTGAGTCTATCCGAGGTTGTCACTCAATGAGTGTAGGGTGAAAAAGTGGGCAAGAGTCTGGTGAATGTCCCAGTAATGCCAAAGTTGATTGTAGACCCGTACGGAAGCTCTCAGTGGCGTAGAAAATAAACATTTCAATTACATGTATTAACATATAAAGTTCTGCTGAGTTTATCCGAGGTTGTCACTCAATGAGTGTAGGTGAGAAACATGGGCTGGAGTCTAGGGAATGATTCTGTGATGTCAAAGTTGATTGTAGACCCGTCCGAAAGCTCTCAGTGGCGTAGAAATGAAATATGTCAGTTACATGTATTAAAACATAAAGTTCTGCTGAGTCTATCCGAGGTTGTCACTCAATGAGTGTAGGGTGAGAAAGTGGGCAAGAGTCTCTAGAATGCCCACGTAATGCCAAAGTTGATTGTAGACCCGTACGGAAGCTCTCAGTGGTGTAGAAAATAAACATTTCAATTACATGTATTAACATATAAAGTTCTGCTGAGTCTATCCGAGGTTGTCACTCAATGAGTGTAGGTGAGAAACATGGGCTGGAGTCTAGGGAATGATTCTGTGATGTCAAAGTTGATTGTAGACCCGTCCGAAAGCTCTCAGTGGCGTAGAAATGAAATATGTCAGTTACATGTATTAAAACATAAAGTTCTGCTGAGTCTATCCGAGGTTGTCACTCAATGAGTGTAGGGTGAAAAAGTGGGCAAGAGTCTGGTGAATGTCCCAGTAATGCCAAAGTTGATTGTAGACCCGTACGGAAGCTCTCAGTGGCGTAGAAAATAAACATTTCAATTACATGTATTAACATATAAAGTTCTGCTGAGTCTATCCGAGGTTGTCACTCAATGAGTGTAGGTGAGAAACATGGGCTGGAGTCTAGGGAATGATTCTGTGATGTCAAAGTTGATTGTAGACCCGTACGGAAGCTCTCAGTGGCGTAGAAAATAAACATTTCAATTACATGTATTAACATATAAAGTTCTGCTGAGTCTATCCGAGGTTGTCACTCAATGAGTGTAGGTGAGAAACATGGGCTGGAGTCTAGGGAATGATTCTGTGATGTCAAAGTTGATTGTAGACCCGTACGGAAGCTCTCAGTGGCGTAGAAAATAAACATTTCAATTACATGTATTAACATATAAAGTTCTGCTGAGTCTATCCGAGGTTGTCACTCAATGAGTGTAGGTGAGAAACATGGGCTGGAGTCTAGGGAATGATTCTGTGATGTCAAAGTTGATTGTAGACCCGTCCGAAAGCTCTCAGTGGCGTAGAAATGAAATATGTCAGTTACATGTATTAACATATAAAGTTCTGCTGAGTCTATCCGAGGTTGTCACTCAATGAGTGTAGGTGAGAAACATGGGCTGGAGTCTAGGGAATGATTCTGTGATGTCAAAGTTGATTGTAGACCCGTCCGAAAGCTCTCAGTGGCGTAGAAATTAAATATTACTGTAACATTAAAATGGAAAATGAAGGCTGCTGAGTCTATCCGAGGTTGTCTCTCAATGAGTGTAGGTGAGAAGCATGAGCTGGAGTCTGGGGAATGCCTCTGTGATGAGACGTGACGTAGTAGGTATGAATATGTAATAAAACTAGTAATTATAAAAAATTATTTATTTAACCACAATATATATCTATGTTTAACAACTTTATATACAAAATTAGTTAATAATATCAAACAGGTTACAGCTATGAATACAAGTATACTAGAAATACTGTTCATATTTTCGGATAAAGATGGGGTTAGTGTAGAATTAGTAGTAGGAGTAATAGTAGGAGATGCGGTCTCAGTCTTGCACTTGCTAAGGAACGTCATCCATCCTGTTTCACCAATCGTTGAATCTTGAAAGAGAAACCGAACCTTATAGCGAAAAGAGCTGCTGCTGCTGTTTGATGGAGGTATCGTGGCGGAGAATACGGGTATGTGGCCTGTAATCTGAGGGTTGAAAGCCATCAGAATCCATGGACTGCTAGCGTTATAATCTCCAAAATCGAACCAAACAGAGGCGTTTTTAACATTTAAAGGCCGATATACGTAAAAGACATTGTGTACTACTGCAACCAGCAGAATGAAGGACGAACTTAACATAACCATGACTGACGTTAAAATGATCACCGAAGCGTCGAAGAATAGAGATTTATAATATCATAAAGGTGTATAATTCCACTGGTTACTAGCACCAACAGCGGTATTAAGAACAGAGAACTAACATGGAGAGTTCGGAGCGGTTCGGGTTTTATCTTTTTCAAGCTTCGGGGTGTGACTACCTTTTTCTTTTGTCGACACTTCCACAATACTTTAGCTAACCGGCAATGCTTAGAGTACTTATAGTGATCGGCTAACGGATCATCTCCTTCCTTCCAATCAGCAAACTCACAATGACAAAATGTACATTTAACTATATCTAATCGTTGGGTGTAATAAAAACCAACCTGTGCTAAGTCTTTAGGACTAACTTTATTGGTCCAATTTTCAAACGTAATCAGTCTTTCTTCAAATGTTCTACTATTTTGAGATCTTCAAGCTTTAAAAATTTCCTGCCATACGGAGGTTTGAAGAGAAAGCTGCAAAATCGTACGCCATCATACGCAGCCAACTCCTTCGGTATAAATCCACTGGCTAAGGGGTAACCTTGAAGATCGATGCAAACCTCCTGAGGTTCTTTTGACATATTACACTCTTACTAGACTCAAAGTCGATGACGATGACTATGACGGTGTTGAACTAACGTCTAACCAGTTTTCAGTAATGGAGGGCTTTAAATAGGATAAAATACACACCCCCACCACCACCAGTGGAAACAGGCATTATTCCAAGCATCCCAACTGGATTAGGATCAAGCTTTGTCCCAAATATCATTCCAATCATTTTTCAATTAATTTTTGATTATTTTTTCCGACTGGGAGAAGTTTTTCAGGTGGTTAGGTACGTATAAAAGGGTTAAAAGGGAAAGAAATCCTTTAGTTTGACTTAGAAACACAAGAAGAAAACATGCCTGTTCCAGCAAGATATAAATGTCCTAAATGTAAGGGTGAATCGGATGTACCACGTGGTGAACCATGTCTAGCCTGTGTAACGCATCAACATTTTATACGGCGTGATGGTTCGAAGCATGTACCTTCACATTATTTTGATGGTCAAGAGAAGAAGGGAAATAGGAGAAATAATCCAAGAAATTAATAATATCAATTATTCTGGTACATTTATATTTAAAAAATGAAGAAGTCTGTGAAATTTAGCGAAGACAAAGACATAGTGCATTTATTAGTAGTCTGAAATTATGCATACAAACAAGCTCGAAAAAGCCACTTTTTACAACACTTAGCAGACAGACTTCGATTTGAAAGAAGAATCAAACAAAGTGAAGATATAATTTGTAAAATATTAGATAGACATCATCGGAATTTAATTTATAAGGAAAAATTTATGTGTATATAATTTTTCGTTGTTGCATGTTAGATATAGTAGATTGTAGTATTATTTAAGTGTGGGTAATTTTGGGGAAAATAAAAAGAAGAAATACATTTTAAGTAGTTTTATTTATATACCAAGATCTTAATTAAAATACGTTTTTTCTAGCACAAAGTAAATCGTTACAGATATGATTTTTACAATGAAAATTTCCTATGTGTAATAATGTAAGTTTAGCTACATTAACACAACCTATTTCTAGTAAATCAATAATTGTATTAGGAATTAGTTCACCTAACCATATTTTTTCTGTAAGCCTTTAACAAATACCTTTCTCATGAGGTTTAATTATACAAGTTACTTGTATTACTTGCAGATGCTTGAAAAACCTACCCACGTGCAGCACGGAAAAATTCGAAAGCGGATAATTATATTGTATATTAGTTTTTAATTTGCCATTTAACAACTGGATTTTGGTTTCATGGGTAAAGTTTAATAAAAAATAAAACAAAGAATTAATTACAGAATTTATTTAAAGTAGGATTGTGAAATTCCACATCTTGAACAAAACCAGATATCACCTTGTCTTTCAAACTCACACAGCAACCACTCAACCGCTCAACTGCTCAACCACTCAACCGCTCAACCGCTCAACCGCTCAACCGCTCAACCACTCAACCGCTCAACCGCTCAACCACTCAACCACTCAACCGCTCAACCCCTCAACCACTCAACCACTCAACCGCTCAACCGCTCAACCGCTCAACCACTCAACCACTCAACCGCTCAACCCCTCAACCACTCAACCACTCAACCGCTCAACCACTCAACCGCTCAACCGCTCAACCACTCAACCACTCAACCACTCAACCGCTCAACCACTCAACCGCTCAACCGCTCAACCACTCAACCGCTCAACCGCTCAACCGCTCAACCACTCAACCGCTCAACCGCTCAACCGCTCAACCGCTCAACAGCTCAACCACTCAACCGCTCAACCGCTCAACCGCTCAACTGCTCAACCACTCAACCGCTCAACCGCTCAACCGCTCAACCACTCAACCGCTCAACCGCTCAACCACTCAACCACTCAACCGCTCAACCCCTCAACCACTCAACCACTCAACCGCTCAACCGCTCAACCGCTCAGCCGCTCAACCGCTCAACCGCTCAACCGCTCAACCGCTCAACCACTCAACCGCTCAACCACTCAACCGCTCAACCGCTCAACCACTTAACCGATAATGAAACAGACCCTGTTCTGGAAAAACAGCTAATAAACAGACCCTGTTCTGGAAAAACAGCTAAAAACATACCCTGTTTCGGAAACCAACTCCTGAACAGCTGTGAAACAACTAAGAAATAGGTCTTGTTTCTGGAAGCAGTAATTCGTATTCGTACTTGCTAATATAGAAACAATCTACAGACTATTTTCTTCAAAAATATAAGGGTACTAATGTTGCTACTACCTCTGATCAGTTTAATAGAACTAATGTTAAAAACTGCCCCCCGGCAGGGGTTTTACGAACAGCATCTCTACTAGTTATATTGCTTGTGTTATATGCTGTGCTTAGAGGAACGGTTATGTAAGCGTTAGGTTGTTGATAGGGACGTCAGCTAGTGTTGTAGCGTTGTTTAGGGTGGTGCTAGGTTGCTGATAGGGTTGTGTTATGTAGGCGTTAGGTTGTTGATAGGGACGTTAGCTTGTGTTGTGGAGTTGTTTAGGGTGGTGTTAGGTTGCTGATAGGAGTGTGATAGGGTTGTGTTAGGGTAGTGTTAGGGTGGTGTTAGGTTTAATAAATAGTGAGCCACTCTGTTTGCACACTCATTAGTTTGCAAGGTATCATAGGGGTAAGATGACTGAAAGAAAAATTAAAATGACGCTCCTGGAAATCCCAAGATAACCCACATGATGTTCCTGTAAACCGGTCAATTTTGGGTAAAATGAAAGACGAGTATGCAGGAAAAATCATTTGGGATTTCTACGGCACCGGGGCGAAAGCATATTGTGTAAATGTTGAGGGAGAGTTGACGAAAAAAGCTAAGGGGGTTCCTGACTACGTCACGCAGAAAGAACTAACTCTGGATGATTATAGGGAGGCGGTTGACGTAGAAGGAACTCTCATTCATCGGCAGATGAATACTTTCCGTTCGCATTTACATGATATGTATGTCGAACTGAAAAATAAAGTAGCGCTATCACACGCGGACGATAAGCGTTATCTTATTCCCGGCGACTCGGAGAACACGCTTGCTTGGGGTCATAGAGATTATGAAAAGTATAAGGAATCATTGGAAATTCCATAAGCTAAGACTGATCACAGACAGCTATCTTTCCATCAATCCCTTTCGGTGGCTAAATGTGTGACTTTAGAGGCTGTGATATTAGGCTAGTAATTTATTTTATTTATTTAATGATTGTATTTATTTTACCCCAATCTACTCTATTTACTATATGTTTTACACTTTATTTAATTATTGTATTTATTTTACCCCAATTTACTCTATTTACTATATGTTTTACACTTTATTTAATTATTGTATTTATTTTACCCCAATTTACTCCATTTACTCCATTTACTGTATGTTTATATGTACTTTATATGTTTTACACTTTATTTAATTATTGTATTTGTTTTACCCCAATTTACTCTATTTACTATATGTTTTACACTTTATTTAATTATTTTATTTATTTTACCCCAATTTACTCCATTTACTGTATGTTTCTATTTATTTTATGTGTTTTACACTTTATTAAAAAAATTTTGTGTTTAAATTGTTGTCTTATTTCCTTAGTTGGAATAAAATAAATAAACAGAGTACTAGTTAGTAACAGAATACTGTTTGTATATTAAGCTTATACAATTCATAAATATGCTTTGCAAATAGGTGTATTAACTTCTCCGTCCATCTAAATAGATACTTGTCTGTTGCGGCATCTTCAAACTTGAGGCTTCTCTTATCGCCATTGCGATGAAACACTAAAGTACACTGTCCAATTATCATAACTATATCCACCCAATGGGTATTGAAACAATCAAAAGTGCTTAGAAATTCTTCAAATTCGCCACTGGAGAAATAAAGTTTACCATAACCAATAGTATCCAAAATTACTTGTTTGCGTCCCACTTCTGATGTGTCAAAAATGACTGTTATAAAGTCATCAATCTCGTAAACTCGGTTAGGCTTAGTCTTAAGAACTGGGACATCGGGACATCTAGAAGGAACTTCAAACACCTTATCCCAGCTGGAAGAGGAGGAGGAAGCCATTGGTAAGTTTAAATGGTAAGTTTTAAAAATATCCTAACCAAAGATGTCTTTTCTTTGTAAAACGTAATGTCACTTTTCAGCTTGCGTATTTTTTTCAAATGCTCGTCTAATTTAACTGACAAGTCGACTGTCTTCGTCATGTGCTCGAGTCTAACTGTCTAAATTTCTCAAGGGGTTCTATTAATATAGGGTAAAATTAAACATGTAATGCAATTTAACTTCTTTATTTCGGCAAAAAATCATAAATATATGCATACAAGATTTTTGAATTCTCAGCACTACAAGCACAATATTCTAAACCATGATAAGAGCAAGTGGTTTTACTTAGAGATAATTTCGGTACATTAGCGCTATCCCTAGCAAATTCTAAATTAACAATATCGGGTATATTCTTAAAATATTTCATCGTGGAAAAAGTTTCAAGTAAAAAGGCCTTCTTTACATGTCCCTTCACATAGATGATATCAACATCTTGTAGATCGTTGTAGATAATGCGGTAAAGTTCATTGTAGTCGGTTTCGCCGGAATTGTAGTTTAAGCCATGTCGGTTCCCATATAGAAACATTGCTTGCTTCTGACAATCATAGGACAACTCATAAAAGGGCTTAACTGGTTTAAAAAGATAGTTCTTTATTTGCTTTCCATCGTAAATAGACAATTCTTTAGCTTGGAATTCTGGAACGCGGAATCCTTGAACGTCAACCACAACAAACCTCATCGTAACAGGGCTGGAGAGTAACTGACTACAACACATCACGTACTTGACCTGTTAAAGCCTGATACTCAAGCACTCGATCGTGAATAATTATACAGAAAGCACGTGACTCATTTGAGAAGTTTTCGGAACTTTGAAACTCCAACTTCACGTCGATGGTGTTCCTCTTGAGGGCTTCACTTTGTTTGGAACAGTCAATAACAAAGAGGGTTCTACTAGCGAAAGCGACAAAATCCAAAAGCGGTTCACACCGTTGTTTTCCCAAATAGGTTTTTTGAAAGTCCGTATACATCTGATAGGCTTCTGTAAACTGTCTATTGGCAAAGTTTAGGTTTAACGATTCATAGGGGTAAACTTCAGAATTTAAATGCAACTTGACGTCGGTGATGTCCAAATTATCAAAGTAGGTACAATCAGCTTCAAAGTTATCTTTTCGCTTCTTCATAAAAAATACAATAACATATCGGGCTCTCTCAGACATCGTCTTAACGGTCCAAATATCACGCTTTGTCGTTCTCAAAGCAGGCAGTTCATGAATTTCCCAGTTTCTAAACGGGATATATATCGGTTTGTTCTTTGCAATTTCATCCAAAAGTCTCAATTTCACTGCATCACTCGGGTAAATATGTCTAACTTTCAACTCAACCGTTTTTAAGATTATTGTTGCCTTCTTAGTACCAGAAGACTTGTAGCAGTTGTCATCATGACGAGCACGAACTAGTTTAATTTTCTGTTTACCCATTAATACATTGTGGTAATCGGCAAACACGCCAAACAATATTGAAAGTGGTATACGAAAATTAAAGTCTTTAGAAGTTTCGTCCAAGGTCTTAGCAATTCCACTAGGCCAATTCCATCCAGCTATGTCCAGAGCTCGGCTTTCTTGCTCATTTAAACATAGCATATTTTTAACTGTGCTAACAATGCCGGGATCTCGAATCTTTTCAATCTCCTTGCCATTAACTTCATAGGAAATGGTGTCAAAGAGAAAGGCGCCAGCATTATTGGTTAGGTCGCAAGTACCGGTCTTACCAGCAGCGTCTGCTTCTACCTTAAACGCACCCTCGATGTAGAGTTGAGCTTCACTCATATCCAAAAAGACATCTTGCTGATTGATAACAATCTCGATTTCGTCATTGTTATTAAACGAGTTGGTAAAGGGGTGATAAGTGTGCCATTCTTCGCGAACAACCGACTCATCGTTCCTGATTTGATTGAAGATTTGAAGTTTTTCTGACATGGTAGCGGTAGTGACTGCGTCTAGACTGCAAATATACTATATTTGAAAACGTGAGTGATCCCTTCGACTTCTGATCACTGAATGAACTGCTAGCTGAAGTATTAGTGCTTAAATACCTTTTAAATACTAGAACCATTTCGTCTAAGTTCTAATCGAATGACTACTTCTTCGCCTCGAAAATTAATAGGTCTAGAATCCTGGTCTACTAGCCTGAGAGTAATGTTGTAGATGCTTTTTTGGCTCACAGGTAAATAGATTAGATTCCTTGGCTCGATATTTATACTGTAGCCGGGATCGACGGTTGGTGCAAATTCGTAAAGAGTATGTGAGGGATTATTTGTGTAATACGAACCGGAAATGATGTTACACTCGACTCTAATAGTAACAACTTGTATAATATCCACAGGTTGATCTGATTCGTGGAATTTACCAGACTTTAACAGTTGAGGCGAAAATCCCAACAACTTTGCAATGCTGTCTTTTGGCTTAAAGTTTATGTCGTAGGCACTGGTTAACTCGCACTTTAACGTATTGTTATTGGGTTTAAGCGATAAGATGCTATTCCTTTCGTCTGTGGAAGCACTAGGATCTAGGAGCTTGCGTTGTAGAAACTGTTCGATATCTCCCAACTCATAGGATCCTGTTGGTATTTCCAATACTCGCTCCTCCTCCTGATTATTGACAATGTAATAAAACTTGTTTCGCCCCTCGTCTATATTAGGGATTGTGTTCCAAGTGTCTAGCGAAATTAATGCTAAAGAGTAATCGAATCTCGAATCGAGCTCTACGGGAGGTACAAAGTATGCTTCAAGTCGGTGAGAGCGACCTTTTAACGTGAATGTCTGTGACATGACTGATGTTGATAAGCATCAACACCTACATTTATAAAGTTTCATTGTAGAGAAATGCTAGAGCAAGATGTCCACAATTTGTCATTCCATAATCCTGATACTGTTCGAAATTAAAATATATCTTCACATTTTTCATGTACTTTACAAATTCCTTGGGCGGTTTCAAGTTGCCAAAACTATCGAAATAAACAACTAAATTACCTTGTTTCTTGTAAGCTACCCAATGTGTCCCGAATCCTGTGTTCCGATCCAAATTAATAACACCACACTCTGTTTTGAGAGGTGCGTTCGGTAGAGTGTCTCGCATAAATACTCCTCTAAAATTCGGTATTTTTAATCGAGTGACATACGAATTAATATCGTGATCGGATAACGGCCTTTCAGGTAGCTTTATTGGTAGTTTTTTGACATTTTACGTAAAAACAAACCATAGCCAGTTTTGTGTTTCTTTAAATACAGGCCGCTGCCCTTTTTTCCCAATGCAATCGCTTCCATTGTTCCGTTGTGTCGTTTTGTTTCTTTTAACTTATCCTTGGCACTTTTAGCGTCATTAACGGCCTTCGCTATCCCCGCGGCGCCCCCGCTTAGTGCTCCCAGGGCACTAAGTCCTGCAAATATGGGAATAAGTGGTAGGAACCCACCCTGTTTCGGTAATGGTATTATTCGTGGTACGTTGATCCTCTTACGCCCTCCCACCTTCTTAACCGTTACTCGTGCGGCTTTAAGTATTTTACTGAGAGTTTTTTTCTTACTAACATCACCAGCACCCGTATGTTTAAATTGTTTCTTAAGCAGAGTGATCACTGATGATAGGGGTTTCATCTTCTTCTTGCCAGCACCCAACTTGCGTTTTACCTTCATAGCGTTAGTTACTAACCACGCTGAAGCTTTTTCTCCAAAACTGGAATCGCTTGCCTTGACTCGTTCCCAAGCTCGGTCCTCCAACACTCGATCGGCTTGATGTCTTTGTTCCAACTCTTTGGACTTTGCGTATTCGATATCGTGATCGCGACAAGCACTATCCAATTTGTTCTTCGGTTGATCGCCTCGAGCCAGCCGCTCTTGAAGTTTGGTTCCCGGACCACAATAGGAATAACCAGGCAAATGAAGCTCGAATGGGAGCTTGTTGATAACTGTATTTAATACACCTGCACCCTGCAGAGTCTTCATTAGTAATGAAAACTCTGCAGGGTGCAGACTACTATTTATAGAGATGCGTCAAGAGAAGCAGAAACTCAAAATCCAAGTTTATAATTGCGATATGAAGAAAGACAAATCCCAAAGTAGCAAACATGGTCAACTTTTACCTTCTACAATTCGGTCGTTAATATGTGGTCCTAGTAATTGTGGCAAAACCAATGTAATGATTAGTCTTTTGATTGATGAAAATGGTTTAAAATTCGAGAATGTGTACGTGTATTCAAAATCTCTGCAGCAAGACAAGTACGACTTTCTTCAACGGGCCTTAAAACATTCCCGTTTAGGCTATTTCGGTTACAGTGATAACGATGAAGTTCTAGATCCTTCCAGTGCCCGACCTAACTCTGTATTCATATTTGATGACGTAGCATGTGAGAAGCAGGATAAAATACGTAATTATTTTTGTATGGGTCGTCATCATGCAATTGATTCATTCTATTTATCGCAAACTTACTCGAAAATACCTAAACAGCTGGTTCGGGATAATGCTAATGTATTAATTTTATTTAAGCAGGACGACTTAAACTTGAAGCATATCTACAACGATCACGTTAATACAGACATGGCATTCGATGCATTTAAGCACATTTGTTCCGAATGTTGGAAAGATAGGTATGGGTTCATAGTAATGGTAAAAGACAATGATATTGCTAAAGGCCGATATCGTAACAAGTTTGATACTTATATCATACCCTAAGCCCTCAAAGCTCAGTGTGACACTTGTCGTTCTAGAAGCCGGATGTACCAAGTATCTAGAAACAGGTCTGCGGTTGAGCGGTTGAGCGGTTGAGCGGTTGAGCGGTTGAGCGGTTGAGTGGTTGAGCGGTTGAGTGGTTGAGCGGTTGAGTGGTTGAGCGGTTGAGCGGTTGAGCGGTTGAGCGGTTGAGCGGCTGAGCGGTTGAGCGGTTGAGCGGTTGAGCGGTTGAGTGGTTATGTCTACTCCTTTTAACCAGCTTGATAAGAACGTTAAGCGTCGAATTATCCAAGCTTCGCGAACAATCCGAAAAAAGTTCTTGGCATTAAAGTTAGAGCGGGGTGAAGACCATGAAGCTCTTAATAAATTCTTAACACCTATTACAGACCCTCTGAATAAGCTCGTGGATGCTTCCCTCGGTAAAAAGGCTAAGAAACGTAAGATGCAAATAGAAAAGAGTGAATATGTAACTCCGTTGATAAAATTTGAGCAGCCTACAGCGATCTCTTCCTCTCAAGCCCCGGAAGTAAAGATACCGACGTCCTCGTCCTCCGCAGCTACTGAGTCCAGATATGGAGATAATTCCGATGATGTGTTTGAAGAAGCACAACAAGACCTAGCAGATAAATCGGTTCAAGATCTAAAAGCCGAGTTTGCGGCTTCTCTTCGACGACCGGAGGTGTATAGCAGCTTTGTCGAACAATATCCTAAAATTGCACAAGGGTATTTGAAAACATTTTGGTTTAACTCGACCGAAATAGATTCAAACGGCATGAAATATGATATGACGACTGATTCTTGGCATTTGGGTACACAGCCCGTCAAGTTTTTGAAGAACGGTGATATTCAAGTAGGTCCCGTTAAGTACAAAGGAACTGTGGGTTTATACGATTTACTGTTTTTAAAGGACCCGAAATATAATACCATGGCTGATGACAAAGACTATGGCGATATTTTAAAACGAACAGACTTATACCTCAATGAGACTGGTCAAATTAAAGGTAATAAGTCGCGTAAATATACTACAATTGTGAGGCCACTACTTGCAGCCATTTATTCAAAGAGTGTTCCTACTACTTCAAAGACGAGATCTCAATCAGTAAAATCATCGAAATCAGGATCTGCCTTAATGGAATACAACGAAAAACCCAAAGAATTTGTGTACTATGATGACGTCAACGAGTTAGTTGAACGTTTAAAAAAATTGGAAGCTTCCAATGAGGTTGGTAACAATAATAACATGAACGAGATTTGGAGCATTTTGCAGGAATTGGAGCAACTTGGAGTAATCGAATTCTATAAATAAGTTTGCTTAAAGCTACTATGTCTCAGTACCGCAGTAATCATGAATAAGTTTGGACGTTCCTTACCCCGCTCGTCTAATCAGAAAAGATTGCGAGTGTCGCAAACACCCAACTTGATTACTCTTACAAAAGATGGTGATTACAATATTCAAGATCATCGTCTTTGTAACGTGAAATCACCGACAGATGCCACTGATGCTGTAAATAAAAAGTTTGTTGAGAGTATAATTACACGAACTGATCAATCGATAAGTGTTCTTCAGCGACATTTTAACGATTCTCTCTCCGTTATTGAGAGTGCAGGTAAGAAGTATACTGATTCGATGGTTGAACAACTACATAAATTACTACAGGATTTAAATGAGCGTAATACAACTCTGCAAACTGGTAATGATAAGCTGGATAAACTTGAAATTAGTTTAAAGGAATATGTCGACAGTACAACTCAAAGTTCTTTACAGCCATTTACTGACGATCTGGACCGAATTCGTGCTGAGCTTGCTGCGTTAAAGTCAAAATTAGTAACGACATTATATAATTAGATTTTGAAGGTTCCAAGCGTCATTACCCAGTGCGAACTATGGCGAAGAACATTACAAAAGCGAGAGAACAAGTTGTTAAGGAACTACACAAACCCGCTAGAATTAAATTTAAACGCCGCCGATTTATCCAGTATGGTTTAGATGATACGTTTGCTTCAGATCTTGCCCAACTCGATCAGTACGCTCGTGAAAACAAGGGATTTAAATACATCTTGGTTGTAATTGATTGTTTTTCGAAATTTCTCTGGACGAGGCCTTTAAAGTCGAAAAATGCTCAGGATGTGACTAATGCAATGGATCATATACTTAAACAGTCACGGAGGATTCCGAAAAAGCTGGTTACGGATAATGGTAAAGAGTATTACAACGCTAGCTTTCAAAGCCTTATGAAGAAGCATGGGATACATCATTACAGTACCTTTAGTATTTTAAAGGCTTCTATTGCCGAACGAGTAATTCGAACGCTCAAAGAACACCTGTTTAAGTTGTTTACCTTGAATGGTAATCATAAATGGATCGACTTGTTGGAACAAGTTACAAATAATTACAACAACACCAAACATCACACAATCCGCATGAAACCGAAGGATGTTAACAAAAGTAATGAGAAGAAAATATTGGACTCTGTTTACAGTCGTTTAAAGGTTGTGGGAAAGCAAAAATTCAAAGTTGGAGACATTGTTCGCATAAGTAAGGCCAAGCACGTGTTTGAAAAGGGTTATGTACCCAATTGGACCACTGAGTTGTTTAAAGTATCGCAGGTAAAGATCACCAACCCTACAACTTATTTGCTAGAGGATACGAGCGGACAGTCAATTAGCGGAGGGTTCTATGAAGAAGAGTTGCAAAAAACCACACAATCTGACGTATTTCTTATTGAGCAAGTTTTGCGTAAAAAAGGCAAAAAGATGTATGTGAAATGGCTTGGGTTTGATAAGTCGCATAATAGTTGGATAGATATGGACAAGGATGTGGTTTAAGCTCGCTCCCGGTATAAATAGTCAACATTTTTTAGTTTTAGCCAGTAGGAATCATGCCTTATTGCAAAGAGTGTGATGCGGAAATTTTATCTCGTAGTGCTCATAACCGTACCACAAAACATAAGCAGCAATGTAGTGAGAACTTGTCCTCTCATGTAAAACTAGTTCGAACTGCTTTTAAACAACGCATACTAACTTATCATCTGACAAGTGATTTACATTTGGTTGATGTCAAGCAATATTTGGGGGATCTAAAAGATACTGTTATCACTTTACTCGCTAAACCTTTAAAGACTTATCCCCAGCTTAAAGTTAATATGGAGCTATATGGTTGTTATCTGTTGGCAGCAACACAAGAACAAGACATTAAATCTTTCAATACAAAATTTAGTGTTATTTCTCCCAGCACTAATTTGGACGGCTTTTACGCGGAATATCAGATGTCTCTAATGGAAAAAGCTTCTGAATTTACCGAGATGGGAAGCGGATGGGCGTTATCCAAACTACTGTTTCTCGAACTGAACATCAATAAATGCGGAGTGGGGGTATAGCTCTCTCTCTCTCTCTCTCTCGCTCTCTCTCTCTCTCTCTCTCTCTCTCTCTCTCTCTCTCTCTCTCTATGATTACAATAATACGCAGGTTGACGTCACTATTTTAGTGTGAACCATGGTTAGTAAACGTTGTACCGCTGCTGCTCCTGAGTTGCTAGAAGACGAAGACGATAGCCCCCAAAGCTCATCGCCTTATTGGACTTATCTAGACAGTATGATTCGCCGAAGTAACAGAGAAATTAGCAACGAGAAAAAACTCTTGGGCGAATTTTGCTATTCTACTGGTAATTTTACAGTAATTGTGGGCTTCAGTGTTGCCAGGGGATGATACCAAGTGTTAAACTAGTTCCCACAACACCTGAACGACAACCAGTCTCCCTCAGCCATTCGGATTGGATCGAGTTTTTGGAGATCATTGACAAGATGTGTGAAGATATTGATGGAAGTGTGACAACAACGCTGATGTCGTCATCGGAAAATTTTACCGTATCCAGTGCTATTCTTTTAAACGAGCGAATATTCCGACTTGGAAGCAACGATGTGACTTTAACGTTTTCTTGTAATGATATAAATTCTATTGTTAGCATTAAGAGTTTAATTAACTTTAGAATAGAATTAGTGGAACGTTTACAATTTAGAACCTATTACGATGATACTTTACAGTATGCTCAATGTTTTGCTGATATTAAGGACAACTTTGTTCAAATTATTACGAATCTCTGTAATTTAAACCTGTTTGAACAAAGTTATTACATGTTGGAATTATTGCATTATTATCCGCAAAAATTGCTCGATGACTTTGAAAAACTGTACATGTATACCGATGACTCATAATAAAAAAAATATTTTTAAGCTCTAGGTTCATTTTTTCCCCTTCTCTCTCTCCTTTCCCCCACCACCGACATTCCTGCTGTTGCTTCTGCTGTTACTAATAAATGCAGTTCGATGCTAGCAGAGATTTCATAGTTGCTTCCACATTCGTTGCATACAGTTATAACCTGCTGAGATCTCTCGTGACTTTTACGTGTATTGAAACCTGTTTAGCAGCAGCATTCTACAATGAGTATTTCCAAGCAGACATTAGCGGAACTTAACGCTCGTATTAACAGTGATGTTGGGAACTTTCCTGAATGTAGAAAACTTTCCACTCTAGCTATAGGAGTAGCGTATCCTATTCAAACACTGAAATTTGTTACAACGCGTTTTGGGAGAGCTCTTGTTGCGACATTGGTTGACTTAGCCCAGGAAGATGTGATCTTTCAAACATTCTTACCGCAACGGATAGCTGAAACTATGTCGCAGGATCTGGTTGACAACATGAATCGATCAAGTGCCCAGTATACTCTAGTCTCTTGGGGCCAAAGCTTGACTGCTGCTGGTTATAGCCCTCGCACCCTAATCCAGTTTGAATGCTTGGAATAGTTTACTTGTATTCACAGCTGTAACCTGTTTAATAGTATTAACTAATTTTGTATATAAAGTTGTTAAATATCGATATAAATTGTGGTTAAATAAATAATTTTCTATAATTACTAGTTTTATTACATATTCATACCTCGAAAAGCGTCCCCAAGCGCGTCTACACAAAGAAGTGAGCGGTGCGTTACTACTAGTACACAAAAAAGTGAGTGATGCGTCACCACTGCACAGCAACACCACTAGTACACAAAAAAAGTGAGCGATTAATTTTTATATCGCACAAACGTACCATGCGCACGACGCTTTATATGTATGTAGTAGCATAATACTATTATTTTCTCCGGAACCAAAGGGCCGATCAACGCCATTCTTTTTTTAAACGTCTTCTGACAACGCCCCCGAACACGTTACGTATTTTTTAATTTGTATATCGCAAAAAACACATAAAACATACCTACTACGTCACGTCCAAACTCCCGGAAGATATCATTTTCCCGGTTTATTTATTCAACTAGGTGCCGTGGCGTACTTGGTTCTATAGCTGGGAAACGTATATAATACGAAATTATACACATGGTGTGTGCGGGTTCGATCCGCGCCTTGGACAGAAAACTTTTTTCAGTGCATATGCGACTTACGAAATAAATACATTTAATTAGGATTAATGAAAAAGTTTGTGACGTCATCGTGAACAAAAACGGCAGAAAGAAGAAGAAGAAGGAGAAGAATAGATAGTGTCCCCAAAATAGATAGTGCCCAAGTAGTTAAGACCAAAATAACTAACGCCCAAAAGTGTGACAGATGACGTATGACATATGACAGATGACAGTTGACAGTTGACAGATGACAGTTGACATATGACAGTTGGGTTTGATTAGGTGCGTTCGGTATCGGGTTGGGTTTGAGTGAGTGCGTTCGATATCGGAGTTGGGTTTGCTCTGGTTCGCTCGGTACCGGTTGGGTTTGCTCTGGTTTACTCGGTATCGACGACTTGGGTTTGCGTATTCGATTTACACACAGTGTGGATGCAGAACTCCCCATCTATCTCTACTAACAATTTTTCGATGACGCGGCGAAGCATCATAGAAGGGCTATTCCATGAGGTAGTATACGGGGTAAATCACAATGACGGGTCTGATTTAAATTTTGCTTAGATTTGTTATTAATTGAGAATGGATTATTCGATTGAAAAGAGTGATGTGGCAATCGAAAGGGGAGGAAGTAAGCTATTTTATTTGAAAATAATTTCGACATTTCGTTGGCATGACGACGAAAAATTTGCTATTTCCGATATCTATTGAGTTAGAGAGTTTAAATTTGATATATGGGAAGAATTCGGTCAATCATTTAAAATTATGTGTAAATTTTGATTCGCCTGGTTTCTATAGCAACGATTAAGGATAAAGTTGACAATAACAATTGAACTGGTGACGCTTTAGATCGAAGTTAAATATGAGCTGTCAAAATATCCAGTTTTCCTAGCGACATTTTAAAGATCCTGAGCCAGTTTCGGCTTGGAATATACATGGAATTGATAGAATGGACGTTTTTTTATCTATTCCTGACCATTTTGTAGCACGAGATGGGCATTAAATATCATTTTTTTGAAATTTTTGTTGACCCTACATTGCATTATAAAAATCAATTTCTATACGGGAAAATGTATTAATTTAATAATTATTATAATGTATGAAATGTCACAATTTGGCTAAAATGTCAGCATTTTGATGCGAAATAGGAACGACTCTGGACCAACTTCGGCTTCAAATTTACATGTCAAGGGATTTAGGGACCTTATACTTTATGTAGAAAGTCATTTCATTTCATAAATTTGGCTTTAAAAACCAATTTTATCGACTTTCCGATGACGCTACAAGACATCAATGAAGATTCTAATATTGCGCTCAGTGGCATCCAAATATTTGTTATAAAGTTATAATATATAAAATAATTCCTAAGCATGAGCGGGTATACCTTTGGGGCAATATATTAATTATTATTAAATCATTTTAATTTAATTTTAGGGAAATGAATTGATTCGGATCGTTTTAAAGTAACCAGAACAATTCGAAAATACATTTTATATCTTCCAGCATGTGCGTGATTGTATATATGTCTACAGGGTGTCCGAAAAGTACAAAAGTTTGTATGGGTAAATACCTTTGCTATTTGCACAAATATAAACTTAATTGTCGGATTTAAAGCAAATCGTATATATTTCCATTTCCATGTGTACGGATTTACATATATGTCTGTATACAGGCTGTCCAAAAAGTCTTGGTTGGAGCAAATACTCCTAGTAGCACCAGGATAAATGTAATTAAACCGAATTTCAGGCAAATCGATTATATTTGTTTTTATTTGTGTTGTATATACGAATACAGGGTGTCCGAAAAGTCTTAGTATGGGCAAATACTTCTACTAGTAGGTACCAAGATATACTTCTAATAGTACCGAGATAAACCTACTTAATTCGGATTTTAAGTATATCGACTATATTCCTATTTAAACGTGTGGGTGTTAGTTTGAATGTATACAGGGTGTCCAAAAAGTCTTGGTATGGGCAAATACTCCTATTATTACTTAGATAAACTTTATTAGGTCGGATTTCACGCAAATCGAATATATTTGTATTAATATGTGTTTATCTTTGTATGTATGTATACAGGGTGTCAGAAAAGTCTTGGTATGGGCAAATACTTCTAGTAGTACCGAGATAAACCTACTTAATTCGGATTTTAAGTAAATCGACTATATTCCTATTTAAACGTGTGGATGTTAGTTTGAATGTATACAGGGTGTCCGAAAAGTCTTGGTATGGGCAAATACTCCTATTATTACTTAGATAAACTTTATTAGGTCGGATATCACGCAAATCGAATACATTTGTATTAATATGTGTTTATGTTTGTACGTATGTATACAATATGTCCGAAAAGTGTTTTGTTGGCAAAAATAGTTTCTACGTGTGGTGTTTGTATGTGTGTAGCGACACGGTTATGAAGGGCGGTCTATTCTGCATCATCAGTCCGAAGGAGTGTGATATCTTCCTTAATACATGCTCTAGAAACACGAAACTTTCAGGACATGACAATGATGATATTACCGACATTATGGAGCCCCCTTTCAGGGCATGACAATGATGATATTACCGACATTACAGAGCCCCCTCGGGGGGCGATTAGGCGGTCTACCCGTACTAGTTATAGACCGCGAAGCGGTCTATATACCGAGCCGTTGGTCAGAAAAATGTGTGTGTGTGTGTGTGTGTGTGTGTGTGTGTGTGTTTGTGTGTGTGTGAAAGTTGTCCGTTTTGACATTTTCACCTTTTCAATTTTTTTTCTCGAAAATGGTTAGAGGGGCAGCAACCAAATTTTCTCGGTTAATAGAGGGATAGTGCGACTAGCTTCGGTAAAAAATTCAGTTATACCGGGTGTTCCGTTTCGGAGTTATTAAACGCCAAAGTCGAAATTTCAGCGATTTCCTATGGGATCGATTACAGATCGCAAAACTTAATTAAATCGATTTAAATTTTCGGAGGTTGTAGAGGACCGGGAGCTTCAGAACCCTATTGAAACTGGCGATATTCGGAAATTCTTTTGAATTTTTTTATGTCGAAAAATGCCGTTTGCAGACCCCTCTTTGGCACCAAATAACTCGGTCGCCGGAACCTCGGACAGAAAAACGTATTTGAACTTAAAACTAAAGAATCTCAAATACTTTCTTTTTGCAATACATTTACCTATACCTAAAACGACTGGAAATTGGAAAAATTTGGGAAAAAGTGGAAATTACCATTTTTCGTGCAATTTTTTGACAGTTTTTAATTTTTTTGGGGGTCAAAATGGATTCAAATCGAAATCCCATGTACCTTATCGGAAAGGGGTCGCCGAAATACGTGATTTGCATATTTTTTGGTTCCTTCATTCCTAATAGGAAAGGAGCAAGCGATAATTAAATTTCGATTTTTTACGATTTTTTTTTCATGACATCTCTACATTTGAATCACTCTGTATCTTTTCCTATCTAATTTCTTTCAACTTTTTCAACGCTATTCCTTGGGGATATAATCAGGCTTTAAAATGAATCCCGAATGGGCAGGACCGAATTTAGGGGGTAAAAACTCAATTTTTCTGTTTTTTTCAACCAAAATTCATCTTTAAAAGGCATTATTATATATTATTTCTCTTATTTAACGATTCTTTTTTGGTTTATTTTCTTCCCTAATCATCTAAGAATACTCCTAAATAATTAAAATTCCATATTTTTTCGTTAAAGTTATAAATAAATAGCTTTTTTTGCATCGGTGCAGGAAAAATTTTAAAAAGTGCATATATAAAAGCCGTGCCTTGACAAAACAATTGAACGGACCCTCTTTACATCGAAATTAAAATATGATCTTATAACATTTAATTTTTGTCGCAAAGAATTATAATATATTTGTATTGCCGAATTATAATATTGATATAGGTAGCGCCACCTTTGGTTCCGGTTTTGAGGTGTATTTCTGATCCCGGTAGTTTCTAACTGATTAAACGGCTTAAGTTTACGCATGTATTCATAGAGTTCGCGCTATGTTTCAGTTTAAACGACGGTGTATGCAACCTATGTTTAAGTTACGGCCTTGGTCAAGTATTGCGCGCGACGGTGTAGTAGGGATGTGCGTTTAAGTCGAGCCAGAAGCCATCGACATTAAATTGGATGATTTATTTTTGTATAACGGACAATATATTACTAAATTATAAGCGGGACGGGGCGCGATATGTTTCTTTTGTACCTAGTTTTGACACCCGACCGTTTGACGTACTAAGGGGTTAGTTTTCGTCGCTGTCGATACTTGACGGTATCGATTACCGTGGTTGGAATCGATAATATTCTGCACCGCTCTATAGCGCGATCAGGAAGGGAAAAAATGAATGAATTTTGGGTTCGTAGGGTACTAAAAATTAAGATCATTTCCACCTTGCTGCTGGCTGAAGTCGGTTGGGGTGCAACCCTTACAGCCCTGCTGGGCCCATAAGGATTTGGGGTTGTAACCCCGAATTTTTCTTCCGGGTTTTGTTTGGCAATTGGTGCCGTTTGGTTGTTTGATACCGTTTTTGTTTGGCTTTGAATGCCGTTACCTTATTCCGAAAGAATCACATTTTTAATGGATCTACGCCGTAGATGTTAGCAGTCACACGTATAGACCCGACATTACAGCTTAAGGTAAGCTATTTTGTTTTACCTCGCTAAGAACTTTAAAGTACCAAATCTTGCGTTCAATTTTACATCCAGTTTTGCATCATTTTCGTTCATATGCTTTTGATTAACTTTTTTTAAGACGTCCGCGTTTTTAATCAGTTTCCTTATAATTAAACATTTTCTTCTAATACAAGTAGATCGCTATATTTCGTGGCAATTAATTAATTATGTACAGATGGGTTTTTTTTATTATTAAGAATTCGATGGGCTGATATTCGTCCTTCACGTAGGTCAAATTCTTGTCAGTTTTTTTAATACGGTTCTTTTTTGTCAGCTATCTTAGCTCGATTTACTGTATACTTTTGGTAAAGTTAGTTAGAACTGTATAGGGTGACCCAAGGTTAAAATTTTATTTTGATATTTTGCAAGCAGAACCATGGTGGATTAGTCATTGCTGTATGTCCGTGAATTTGAATTTCATGTCTCTTTTTTTTATCAACTAATTATGGTAATAATCAACAGTCAGGTTGTTAAAATTAATATCTTGTGTTTTGGAATATCATCTGATAGCGCTAGAGACCGGCAATTTAAATGTTTTATATTTTTGGCTGTCAGTGGGTTCGAACTTTAGTAATTTGAGTGAATATTTTAAATTTCTGACTAGTCAGTAGTAGTAATTTTCATATTTCTTTTATTCTTCTTCTTGTGTTAACTAGTTTATAATTAATATTGCGTACGACATTGACACGGCTGATCCTTAATTATGATATTTGGTCATTCTTGGGTTACGCTTACAGATACCTACTGTATGTTTCATTTATATTCATAAATATTAAGCTACGTTGTTATATTTTGATGTAGGTATACGTTTAGTAATAGTAATACGGAAATTTTCTTTCTTTCTTTTGATGGTTTGTATGTAACTTTCTAAATTTTATAACATTGTATTTTGCGGCGATAGCTTTCCTTTGGTGTAATTTGAGTGATTACCTAACTATTTTGGTTATTTTGTTACCAGTGTAAAATTTAACTGTTTAATATTTTTGTATCTGCATTACTTATGTAAATATAATTAGTTTATAATGAATATTTTTCTGTGCACAGTAGCGTACAATGGCTACTCTTATGTAAATTTTATCTTAATTTTTTTTTGTCAATTAATTGGCTTCAATAACGCCTGTTTATTTGTTTTGGACCTGATGTCACGGTCTAATTCAAAATATTTCCTTCGGTTTTACTTTCTTGATACCAATGAATAATTGCTTAAGGCCTTCAGCCACTAAAAGTTTTTTTTGTGATTTAAATTTAATATTTCGAAATTATATTTGCATAGTACCTGAATTTTACCTTGCCTTAATGCATACCTTTTGTTTTATCAGGGTCTTTTTACTGGGAGACTCCGAGCTCTTTCTTTTTGCTGGGAGACCGCACAGCTCTCTTTCTTGTTGGTGGAGATACCAATATTTTTTTTTACTGGGGGACACCGCTACCCCACAACTTCTTTTTGGCTGGGAGACAGACCCCAGTCTTTCACCGGCAGTTCTTTTGTGTCACTGGTAGCTGCATGGGCCGTTACAGCCTAGAACCAGGACATAGTCATCAGGGGCGACACCCCTTCAGGCAACTTTCTTTTTTTTATTACTAATTTGATTGTAACCGTATAATATATATGCATATTTTTTTTATTGCGCTTAATGACGAATCGATTTGAATTTTTATATTTTTCCTTTTATTTCCCCCTCAGGGTTTGAGTTTAGTAACTACCAAACTGGTCATACGACCTACAAATTGTAATAATAATAATCATAATTATAATAATAATAATACCTAATAATTTTTTTTGTATCAAATTTCACAAAAGGACAAAATATACTGAGGTGTTATTAAAAATTTTGCCCTAACAGGTCTTTGTAATAAATTGTAAATTTGTTTTTAAAGGTAGTGTTTTATTTGCCTCACCAGACAGCGCAGTTTCTTGGATATTTTCTAATATGGTAGCTTTATGTGAGTGAGTGAGCTGAAAGCGAGATCCCAACACTATCTAGGAGGGTTTCTGTTTTTAACCCGGCATTAAAAACAGTGGCGCCCTTATTAAACCCCCCCCCCCCTCTCTCCGGCATTGGAGCTAGGGCATTTTTTTTGGCACGCATGCGCAAGCCTCTCGCATTCAACTCAACTCTTTACGTGAGTTAATTTTGTAAATTCTCAATATTTTTTTTTAAATTTATACCGAACTTTGAATTTTTATTTATGAAGGGTAAGTAGAAGTAAAATTCTTCTTCTGTGCGGAAAAGAGCGTGGCAACCTGTCAAAATGTCATGAAAATAACAGTTTTTGTAGCGATATTGGAAGCTTCCTGGACCGATTTCGGCTTGAAATATACATGGAAAAGGTAAAACGGACTTTGTATTTTTATTTACAATACATTTCATTGGACGATTTAAGCCTTAAATACGAATTTTTTTAATTTTTCTCAGACCATGCAAAAGCATGTCAAAATCAGTTTCATACGGAGAAATGTATTAAAATATGAAGGGTCGAAATATCGCAAAAATGTCAGTTTTCCTTGCGAGATTTTAGGGTTTCTGAACCGTTTTCGGCTTGACAAATACCGGGCAACGCCTCTATAGACATTCCCGTGTGAATTTCGGAACATATAATTTGAAGAATTAGTCATTAAATACCAATTTTAATAATTTTTCGATGACGCGGCAAAACATCATAGAGAGGGTATTCCATTAGGTAGTATACGGTGTATATCACAATGACGAGTCAGATTTAAAATTGGAAATCTGAAAAAAAATTCTCCGAGATGTGGTTTAAATCATTCCGAGGTATTCTTAGATATTCATCTCATATAATAATCCCAGAAAGAATCACTTAATTAGAAATGTAGTATATAATAATGCCGGTTAAAAATAGGATTTGTTGGGAAAAATCAAAAAAGTTCAATTTTTGCCCTCTAAATAAGCTCCTGGATGACCGGTTTAGGATTCATTTTAAAGCTTGATTATCACTCTATAAGACAGCGTTTAATAAATTGTCAAAAATGTATGTAGAAAAAATACAGAGTGATTCAAATGTACCGATGTCGAGGGCAAAAAATCTAAACATCGAAATTAAATCGTCGATTGCTCTATTCCTATAAGGAACGAAGAAACTAAAAAATATGAAATCAACGTATTTCGATAAGCTCTTTCCGGCTAGGTATATGGGATTTTGATTTGGATCCATTTTGACCACGAAAAAATTAAAAACCGTAAAAAATTTGGGTCAAAAATCTAAATTTCCAGTTTTTCCAAAATTTATCCTATTTCTAGTCGTTTTAGGTATAGGTAAATGTATTGCAAAAAGAAAGTATTTGATATTTTGAAGTTTTACGTTTGAATCCGTTTTTCTGTCCGACGTTTCGTTTTCGAGTTATTTAGTACCAAAGAGGGGTCTGCAAATGACATTTTCAACTTTAAAAAATTAAAAAAAAAATTACTTCCAATTTTTCTATCCTAACCAATATTAACAAAATTTTGTAACCTTAGGTCTTAACGGTTTAATCCACTATTGTGACTTTTATCCAATTTCAACCGAAATCGCGAAAATTTCGACTTTGACGTATATTTTTTTAACGGAACATCCTGTACATGTTAATTTTTTGCTAAAGCTTCTTCCATTATTCCTCTTCAAAATGAAGAAGTGTAGGAGTTTCGCTATTAATTATATAGGATAAAAAAAATCGCGAATCTGAGAACAATATTGTACATGCCATAGCAAACATACCATAGCAAGCAAAAAAGTATCGTCATAGAAAGTTTTACATTGTAAAAAAGACCACGATTATTCAAAAATTTTATCTAGGGCATACAGGGTGGCTTAAAAATTTAATTTTAAATTGTGACTTTTAGATTCTTGAGTCCACCCTATATTGTTTTACATCAAGTTTTAATAACCATGCTCTTTATGTATAATTTTTCACATCTCAGGTGAAGCGGCCCAAAAAATTAACTTTTTTTCGCTAATTTCAAAACTGAATATTTCATCACTAAGATGATTGTAGAGTACCCAACTAGGCCAAGCAATAGAGCGATTTGTCGTGACATTAATCTTATTGGAAAACCGCCTGTGCCATCATCTGAAAGACGATCCGTGGATGATTCCTGTTATAAATCCAACTCTGAAATTTTTGCCATTAATTTGTTATAAACATTTTTAAGCAAAAACACGTGATTTTTTTAGTTTTTTGCTTATAAAATGGAAAGTAATGAAGCAATCTTAATGATGTCAATGGACGATTTATAGAGAATAAAAATACGAACAAAATGAGAGGTCGAGCGTCCCGAGAGGATAAGTAGTAACGGAGAAAATCCGGAAAAACCGGAAAATTAAGAGTTTTGGTTTTAAATTCATAAATCGGCCATTTTTTAACGCTGATGGCTCAAAATTTGGGAAAAAGTAGTAATTTATAGCTACTTTATGTGTGCAGAACCCCGACGCTGTCCGACGATTAGTTTTTCCACAATCGTCATTTTAATTTCTCAGCACACTATTTTGCAACAGGATGCTCTATGGATCGTCCGATTTTAATTATTGAAACGGATTTGAAAGCAAATCGTATATATTTGCATTTCTATGTGTACGGAAATATATGTCTGTATACAGGCTGTCCAATAAGTGTTGGTTTGAGCAAATACTCCTAGTTGTACCAGGATAAATGTAATTAAACCGGATTTCATGCAAATCGATTATATTTGTTTTTATATGTGTTGTATATACGTCCTATTATTACTTAGATAAACTTTATTAGGTCGGATTTCACGCAAATCGAATACATTTGTATTAATATGTTTTTATGTTTGTATGTATGTATACAGGGTGTCCGAAAAGTTTCTTTTGGCAAAAGTAGATTCTATGTGTGGTGTTTGTATGTGTGTAGCGACATGGTTACGAAGGGCGGTCTATTCTGCATCATCAGTCCGTAGGAGTGTGATATCTTCCTTAATACATGGCCTAGAAACACGAAATTTTCAGGGCATGACAATGATGATATTACCGACCTTATAGAGCCCCCTCGGGGGGCGATTAGGCGGTCTACGCAATCTAGTTAGAGACCGCTTTTCAGGCTCGGTCTCTATACCCCCTGCTTGGTCAGAAAATGTGTGTGTGTATGTGCGTCGGTTGTCCGTTTCGACATTTTCAATTTTTTTTCTCGAAAAAGGTTGGAGGTGGGGCAATCAAATTTTCTGGGTTAATAGAGGGATAGTGCGACTAGCTTCGGTAAAAAATTCAGTTATACAGGGTGTTCCGTTTCGGAGTTATAAAACGCCAAAGTCGAAATTTCAGCGATTTCCGATGGGATCGATTACGGGTCGCAAAACTTAATTAAATCGATTTAAATTTTTATGGGTTGTAGAGGTCAAGGAGCCTCAGAACCCTATTGAAACTGGCGGTATTCGGGAAATGGGACGTAATTTTTTTGAATTTTTTTATGTCGAAAAATGCCCTTTGTAGACCCCACTTTGGCACCGAATAAGTCGAAACCGGAACATCGGACAGAAAAACGTATTTGAACTTAAAACTAAAGAATCTCAAATACTTTCTTTTTGCAATACATTTACCTATACCTAAAATGACTGGAAATTGGAAAAATTTGGGAAAAAGGGGAAATTACGATTTTTCATGCAAATTTTTGACGGCTGTCAATTTTTTTGGGGGTCAAAATGGATTCAAATCGAAATCCCATGTGCCTTATCGGAAAGAGCTCGCCGAAATACGTAATTTGCATATTTTTTGGTTCCTTCATTCCTAATAGGAGAGGAGCAAACGATAATTAAATTTCGATTTTTTACGATTTTTTTTCATGACATCTCTACATTTGAATCACTCTGCATCTTTTCCTATCTAATTTCTTAAAACTTTTTCAACGCTATTCCTTGGGGATATAATCAGGCTTTAAAATGAATCCCGAATGGGTGATCTAGGGCCGGATTTAGGGGGTAAAAACACATTTTTTCTGTTTTTTTCCATCAAAATTCATCTTTAAATGGAATTATTATGTATTATTTCTCTTATTTAACAGCTCTTTTTTGGTTTATTCTCTTCCGTCATCATCTGAGAACACTGCTAACTAATTAAAACTCCATATTTTTGCGTTAAAGTTATAAATAAATAGGTTTTCTTCCTTCGGCGCAGGAAAAATTTTAAAAACTGCGAATATTAAACCATGCCATGAGAAAAAAAACAATTGAACTGGTGACGCTTTAGATCGAAGTTAAATATGAGCTGTCAAAATATCCAGTTTTCCTAGCGATATTTTAAAGATCCTGAGCCAGTTTCGGCTTGGAATATACATGGAATTGATAGAATGGACGTTTTTTTTTATCTATTCCTGACCATTTCGTAGCACGAGAAGGGCATTAAATATAATTTTTTTGAAATTTTTGTTGACCCTACATTGCATTATAAAAATCAATTTATATACGGGAAAATGTATTAACTTAATTATTATAATGTATTAAATGTCACAATTTGGCTAAGATGTCAGCATTTTGATGCGAAATAGGAACGACTCTCGACCAACTTCGGCTTCAAATTTACCGGGCAAGGGATTTAGGGACCTTATACTTTATGTAGAAAAACATTTCATTTGATAAATTTGGCTTTAAAAACCAATTTTATCGATTTTCCGATGACGCTACGAGACATCAATGAAGATTCTAATATTGAGCTCAGTGGCATCGACAAATTTGTTATAATATCTAAAAATATGAATTTTATTTCCTAAGCATGAGCATGAGCGTGTATACCTTTGGGCCAATATATTAATTATTATTAAATAATTGTAATTTAATTTTAGGAAAATGAATTGATTCGGATCGTTTTAAAGTAAACAGAACGATTCGAAAATACATTTTATACCTTGCGGCATGTGCATGATTGTATATATGTCTACAGGGTGTCCAAAAAGTCTTTGTATGCGGAAATATCTTTGCCATTAGTGCGAAGATAAAATTAATTGAGCCGGTTTTCAAGAAAATCGAAAATATTTAAATTACTATGTGTCGTGTTGTGTTGTGTTTTTATATATGTATACAGGGTGTCCGAAAAGTCTTTGACTGGGCAGATACCTTTGCCTTTTGTACAAATAGTAAGTCAATTGTTGGATTTAAAGCAAATCGTAGGTATATATTTGCATTTCTATGTGTACGGATTTATATGTTTGTATACAGGGTGTCCTAAAAGTCCTAGTATGGGCAAATACTTCTACTAGTACCAAGATAAACTTAACTAATCAAGATTTTACGTACACCGACTATATTCCTATTTAAACGTGTTAGTGTTAGTGTTAGGCTGTCCAAAAAGTCTTGGAATGGGCAAATACTCCTGTTAGTACTTAGATAAACTTTATTAGGTCCAATTTCAAGCAAGTCGAATATATTTCTATTAATATGGGTTTATGTTTGTATGTATGTATACAGGGTGTCCGAAAAGTCTTGGTATGGGCAAATACTTCTACTAGTACCGAGATAAACCTACTTAATTCGGATTTTAAGTAAATCCACTATATTCCTATTTAAACGTGTGAGTGTTGGTTTGAATGTATACAGGGTGTCCAAAAAGTCTTGGTCTGGGCAAATACTTTTATTATTACTTAGATAAACTTTATTAGGTCGGATTTCACGCAAATCGGATATTATATTTGTATTAATATGTGTTTGTGTTTGTATGTATGTATACAGGGTGTCCGAAAAGACTTGATATGGGCAAATACTTCTACTAGTACCGAGATAAACCTACTTAATTCGGATTTTAAGTAAATCGACTATATTCCTATTTAAACGTGTGGGTGTTAGTTTGAATGTATACAGAGTGTCCAAAAAGTCTTGGTATGGGCAAATCTCCTATTATTACTTAGATAAACTTTATTAGGTCGGATTTCACGCAAATCGAATATATTTGTATTAATATGTGTTTATCTTTGTATGTATGTATACAGGGTGTCCGAAAAGTCTTGGTATGGGCAAATACTTCTAGTAGTACCGAGATAAACCTACTTAATTCGGATTCTAAGTAAATCGACTCTATTCCTATTTAAACGTGTGGGTGTTAGTTTGAATGTATACCGGGTGTCCGAAAAATCTTGGTATGGGCAAATACTCCTATTATTACTTAGATAAAATTATTAGGTCGGATTTCACGCAAATCGAATATATTTGTATTAATATGTGTTTATCTTTGTATGTATGTGTACAGGGTGTCCGAAAAGACCTGGTATCGGCAAATACTTCTACTAGTACCGAGATAAACCTACTTAATTCGAATTTTAAGTAAATCGACTATATTCATATTTAAACGTGTGGGTGTTAGTTTGAATGTATACAGGGTGTCCAAAAAGTCTTGCTATGGGCAAATACTCCTATTATTACTTAGATAAACTTTATTAGGTCGGATTTCACGCAAATCGAATATTATATTTGTATTAATATGTGTTTATGTTTGTATGTATGTGTACAGAGTGTCCGAAAAGACCTGGTATCGGCAAATACTTCTACTAGTACCGAGATAAACCTACTTAATTCGGATTTTAAGTAAATCGACTATATTCATATTTAAACGTGTGGGTGTTAGTTTGAATGTATACAGGGTGTCCAAAAAGTCTTGGTATGGGCAAATACTCCTATTATTACTTAGATAAACTTTATTAGGTCGGATTTCACGCAAATCGAATATATTTGTATTAATATGTGTTTATCTTTGTATGTATGTATGCAGGGTGTCCGAAAAGTCTTGGTATGGGCAAATACTTCTAGTAGTGCCGAGATAAACCTACTTAATTCGGATTCTACGTAAATCGACTATATTCCTATTTAAACGTGTGGGTGTTAGTGTGACTGCATACAGGGTGTCCAAAAAGTCTTGGTATGGGCAAATTCTCCTATTATTACTTAGATAAACTTTATTAGGTCGGATTTCACGCAAATCGATTACATTTGTGTTAATATGTGTTTATGTTTGTATATATGTATACAGGGTGTCCGAAAAGTGTTTTGTAGGCAAAAATAGTTTCTACGTGTGGTGT
The DNA here is from genome assembly GCA_963971165.1 of Philopedon plagiatum. Lineage (NCBI taxonomy): Eukaryota > Metazoa > Arthropoda > Insecta > Coleoptera > Curculionidae > Philopedon > Philopedon plagiatum. The sequence continues at coordinate 75,970,628 of OZ020191.1, read as the reverse complement.
TTGTATGTGTGTAGCGACACGGTTATGAAGGGCGGTCTATTCTGCATCATCAGTCCGAAACTTTCAGGGCATGACAATGATGATATTACCGACATTATGGAGCTCCCTTTCAGTGCATGACAATGATGATATTACCGACTTTATAGAGCCCCCTCGGGGGGCGATTAGGCGGTCTACGCATACCGACCCGTCCGTGAGGAAAATGTTCGCCGGTTGACAAATCGTGTTTTTCGACAATCTCAATTTTTTTTCTCCGAGATGGTTGGAAGTCGAACGTTCAAATTTTCTGGGTTAATAGAGGGATAGTGCGTCTAGCTTCGACAAAAATTTCAGCTATACAGGGTGTTCCGTTTGGGAGTTATAAAACGTCAAAGTCGAAATTTCTGCGAATTCCTATGTGATCGATTACAGGTCGCAAAACTTAATTAAATCGATTTAAATTTTCAGAGGTTGTAGAGGACCGGGAGCTTCAGAACCCTATTGAAACTGGCGATATTCGGAAAATGGGAAGTAATTCTTTTGAATTTTTTTATGTCGAAAAATGCCCTTTGTAGACCCCTCTTTGGCACTGAATAAGTCGAAACCGGAACATCGGACAGAAAAACGTATTTGAACATAAAACTGAAGAATCTCAAATACTTTCTTTTTGCAATACATTTGCCTATACCTAAAACGACAGGAAATTGGAAAAACTTGGGAAAAACTGGAAATTACGATTTTTCATGCAAATTTTTGACGGTTGTCAATTTTTTTGGGGGTCAAAATGGATTCAAATCGAAATTCCATGTACCCTATCGGAAAGAGCTCGCCGAAATACGTTACAAACGTATTTTGTAGTTCCTTCATTCCTAATAGGAAAGGAGCAATTGATAATTAAATTTCGGTTTTTTACGATTTTTTTTTCATGACATCTCTACATTTCAATCACTCTGTATCTTTTCCTATTTAATTTCTTCCAACTTTTATTTAACGATTCTTTTTTGGTTTATTTTCTTCCCTGATCATCTAAGAACACTCCTAACTAATTAAAACTCCATATTTTTTCGTTAAAGTTATAAATAAATACCTTTTTTTGCATCGCTGCAGGAAAAATTTTAAAAAGTACATATATAAAAGCCGTGCCTTGAAGAAACAATTGAACGGACCTTCTTTACATCGAAATTAAAATATGACCTGTCAACATGTCATGAAAATAACAGTTTTTGTAGCGATATTGGAAGCTTCCTGGACCGATTTCGGCTTGAAATATACATGGCAAAGGTAAAACGGACATTATATTTTTAGTTACAATACATTTCATTGGACGATTTAAGCATTAAATACGAATTTTTTAAATTTTTCTCAGACCATGCAAATGCATGTCCAAATCAGTTTCATACGGAGAAATGTATTAAAATATGAAGGGTCGAAATGTCGCAAAAATGTCAGTTTTCCTTGCGAGATTTTAGGGTTTCTGAACCGTTTTCGACTTGAAAAATACTGGGCAAGACCTCTATAGACCTTCCCGTGTGGATTTCGGAACATATAATTTGAAGAATTAGTCATTAAATACCAATTTTAACAATTTTTCGATTACGCGGCGAAGCATCATAGAAAGGCTATTCCATGAGGTAGTATACGGGGTAAATCACAATGACGGGTCTGATTTAAATTTTGCTTAGATTTGTTATTAATTGAGAACGGATTATTCGATTGAAAAGAGTGATGTGGCAATCGAAAGGGGAGGAAGTAAGCTATTTTATTTGAAAATAATTTCGACATTTCGTTGGCATGACGACGAAAAATTTGCTATTTCCGATATTTATTGAGTTAGAGAGCTGAAATTTGATATATGGGAAGAATTCGGTCAATCATTCAAAATTATATGTGTAAATTTTGATTCGCATGGTTTCTATAGCAACGATTAAGAATAAAGTTGACAATTTCTAACTCACGTACGGCTGATCTGATTGAAACGAGTGAGGTGGCAATCGAAAGGGAACGAAGTAAGCTACTTTTTTATGTGAAAATAATTTTGACATTTCGTTGCCATGACGACGAACAGTTTGCTATTTCCATTATTTATTGAGTTTTAGAGTTGAAATTTGATATCTGGGTAGAATTCGGTCAATCATTCAAAAATATTTTTATAAATTTTGATTCCGATGATTACCATAGCAACGATTGAGCATAAAGTTGATCATTTTTAACTTGCGAACGGCTTATCTGATTGAAACCAGTAAAGTGACGATCGAAATGTTAGAAAGTACACTACTTTTTTATGTGAAAATAATTTTGACATTTCGTTGCCGGGACGATGAACAATTTGCTATTTTCGTTATTTATTGTGTTGGAAAGTTGAAAACTGATATCTCGGAAGAATTCGGTCACTCATTCATAAATATATCTGGAAAAATCGATTCCCATGGCTGGCATAGCAACGATTAAGGATAAAGTTGACAATTTAGAACTCGCGGACGCCTTCTGCGATTGGAACGAGTGAGGTGGCTATCGAAAGGGATGGAAGTAAACTACTTTTTTATTTGAAAATAATTTCGATTTTTGGTAGTCATGACGACGATCAATTTGATTTCTCCGTTATTTATTGAGTTGCAGAGTAGAAATTTCGCATCTAAGTAGAATTCGGTCAATCATTGAAAAATATTTTTGCAATTTTCAATTTTAATGATTGCCATAGCAACGATTAGGGCTTCTTAGATTGAAAGAAGCGACGTTCATAATATGTATGCACAATTTTTTTCCATAGAGACATCAGTGGCGTGCCCGAAGGGCTCGCCACCAATCTTCATCCAGCTCGACCATTTCAGGAAGATGATGTTATCTAATGTATGGTTCAAAGCCGATCGAAAGATGACAAGTTTAATTTAGTAGGCTTTCAGCGAAATCGTACATATTGTATTTATATGTAATATGTGCTTGTATGTATATAGCGATACGGTTACGAAGGGCGCTCTATTCTGCATCATCAGTCCGTAGGAGTGTGATATCTTCCTTAATACATGGCCTAGAAACACGAAACTTTCAGGGCATGACAATGATGATATTACCGACCTTATAGAGCCCCCTCGGGGGCGATTAGGCGCTCTATGCAATCTAGTTTTTTACTAATTTCATAATTTAGTCAATATAAATATAATGAAATTTTTATCAAGTCAACAAGGCTTAGGAGAATGTTAAAGCAAGGTAAAAGTCACAATCGGGTGAAAGTTCTAATCAGATTTCTTCAGTTCTGTTAACATCATGCTGGGCTTGTGTGGAGGTCCAATTCCATCGAGCATTTATGTAACATGAAACAAAACGAAAATTTCGGCAAAATCATCTTATACACTAAGTACCTAATAGTTATTTATATCACACAAATCAGGTGCACTATTTAACTTTACTCATTAATTGAATGGTACATAAAAAAAACTTTGGTTAAGTTTCAACTTATTTATTACTGCTATTGATTTTGCTGTCAGTAGAGATGTTGTGCTTTCTATAGTGTCCAGTAGGGCAATCCAGAGTTAAAGTGTACACGTCAAGATGTATATTTCTGAAGCGTAACGTAATGATGCTACACACAAGCATATGTATACCAATTGACAACTTATGTTATAGTCCAGCAAGTCAATGATTTACGTAACTGATATTATTTGTAACATTGTATGCCTTAGAGCGGTAAAATGACAGTCTGTAAAACTTAAAAGCAAAAGGCCGCCATCTTGCTTCAACCAATCACATGAGGGATGTAAAGAGCATCCAAAAAACCTCCTGAATATGCCCGGTCTTCACTTCGGAAGTAAATATATGTCTAGACGGGTACCTGTTAACTCTGGATTGGCTTGCAGAAGTTACAGGTTTATCCTCATTATTTTTTCTCCTAAATATTTGTAGACTTAATCAGACATTAAATTTTACTATATCATTAACAATATTGTGCTCGTCACAAAAAACACAATTTTGAAATTACTGTAAATTTTAAAAAACTTGTCCTCCAGACTAACAGAGTGAGCATATTTGTCACGATAGCAGTTGCTCAGAAAGGCTTTTAATTCCAGAGGATGTTTCTTCAGAAAATAACACTTTTGGCTGTAGTCTGTTTGAATAATTAAGCTCATTTTGCACCCGGCATCGGCATTATTAGAATCTGATATTGAAAAATGGTCTCTACATACACAGAAATTGGCACAGTTTTTAGAACTTATTCAGTAAGCTGTTTTTCAAGCTTCTAATGTGGCAAGAGTTTTGGGAAAATAAAAAAATGTTTTTATAATCCTTTGGGACATTAAGTGTAATAGGAATTCTTACACGATGGATATTTACATGAGTACTAAACTCTGCCAAAGGAAGAAGCTGCTATGACTGCAGCCATATTAGAGAAAATACAGAGATTGGGTATGGGTGGCAAACTACAAAATGAATTTTTCAGACAAGCAGAAAAACTATGATAAAAATATAAAGCACATTGAATGTTCTGGAATTAAAATCATCTAAATAGTTACACCTAGCAGGAAATGCGTTTTAAATATGATTAAGAAAATGGTACTTACCATACTACAATATCTGATTTGTCTATTTACATCTACAATAAAAAAAAGTTTGATTAAAATCATTATTTATGTCAGAAAGACCACAAAACAGAAATGGCCACATTCACTATTGCCAACTTTCATCATTTATTTTATTATTACGAAACCATGTTCACTTAAATAAACCATATAATAAATAAATTATTATAGTCTAGTCTTCAGAAGATATTGGTATTGGAAATACATTAGGGTGTGTAGTATTTTGAATGCTCAAAGTATATTTTGTTGACAGACTTGCTGGTAACTGCACTTTAAAATAACAAAAAACGAAAAACTGTATATTTTAAACAAACTACACGTACAATTTAAAATTTAAAATACCTTGAAAAATGTTTGTTTACTAAACTATGTAACAGAATACCATGTTTCAAGATATGTAATGATAATAGGCTATATTTTTCTTTAATACAAATGAACACTTACCTGGAAAAGTCATAAAGCCCTAATTTGCTTTGAATTTTGATTAAAATCACACATAAAATAATTTTCATCTTTTCATGAAATTATAAATATTATAAAATGGCTGACGGACACGACAAAGGCGAGACAATCGAGAATAAAAGAGTTTTGACGTAACTGTTGTCTGTCGAATGGATGCAAGGGCCTCTATGGCAAGCTCGCTAACTAAATGTGACATCTGCGATAATCCGTATTTAAAGTTTCAGGGCCCTGTTATAACCACTGTCGTAACGCAGCAGGGCGGTGCTTTACACGCTGCAGGTCAGGGTATATCTCAACAATCAACATACTACTTTGTTTTCAATTTTATTGATCTATTTATTTATTTTTTTATATAATGTTATACTTCAGGTTAATTTTCTCCAAAAATAAAGCCTGTCCCGTAAAATTCTTTGATCCTCATACCGAGGAAGAACTTCTTTACAACATATTTAAACATTTTAAAAATGGGTTATTAATATGTTTGTTACTTTTCTTGTAGGTACAATTTACTTCTTCAAAAAGTTATACCATCCGTTTGGTTTGCTTGGGTCCCGCCATTTTGACAAGGGTTAAGTCAATTTCTTTGAAATTTCGGAGAACACACAATTACAATACCTTTAAAATGCAGTGTCACTTGACCCTTTCTTTGCTACAAAATTTTCTAATATAGCACCGATTCTTCCTTTCAACTTTCAACTTTCAACTTCCGATTCATTCATAGGTCGCTAGAAAACTTATGCCAAAATTTACGTTAGTCGATTCAGCCGTCTCGCGCATATGTTTGGCCACACACATCCTAAGACATATACAGTTTTATGCATTGGCTATGGCATACTAATTATATTCCCAACTGTGGTCACATAATAATATTTGCCATCGATTAATTACAACAAAATTGGCAACATTAGGCATCGAATTACGTTGCGATACCATGGTAGAGATGCTGTCCATTGAGTTTTCTGAACTGCCAACAAATAAGAAATACATAAATTGACTGTGTACCAGGGTGGGAACAAGATATTAAGTGACAATAAATATGTGTATACGTGAAACCAAAATAAATACAACATGTCCAAGTTTCTTTGCAAAGTCATAAGAATTTAATTTTATCCGTGGGTTAATATATAAAAGGTAAAACTGTACTGCTTGCTGGTCGATCTCCTTGAGATGTTTATTAACATCTTTAATACAATAGCCATTATCCCTTAGAATTTCAGTCAGTTTCTCGTTTTCTCATGGTAGTGAATTCCTATAACAAGTTGAGACGTCTCTAAATATTAGTAAATTTATAACGGATTGTTTTTGAGGTGAAATTTTACTTTTATATATTCACTATTTAGGGCACCTAAAACATTATAAGAGTTCTGCACCTTGCTATCATGTAAAAAAGGTTAGTCGAGATCGCTCTGCAACACGTGCACAGCACGCAGACTGCGCGCGGTGGGCGCCAAAAGACTTTTACAGTCAGATTCTACAATCTGGTCTAATTTGACAACCAAAAGTTTTAAACTGACAAGTGTAAGGATAAGACAACTAATTGTTTACACTGTAAGAAATTCCTACTATGAATTCATTTCTGAGCCTTTTCGCAAATTTATAAAGAAAATGGCAATTTTAGTACGTACTTTCGACAATAATACATTACAGACAGCAACTCGTTCCAAGATGACAATCGTTTGGAAAATAAGCAAATCGCTGAAATATCAGGATAATTCATAAGTTTTTAATGAAAACTTATTAATAATGACAGATCCTATCAGGAGATAACTGATCAACTATAAGATCTTGATTTAAACCAGTACTAAATCTTGATGCTTCTAAGTGAATCTGAACGTTAAAATTTTATAATTATATATAGTTTTTTTTTGTGGGTGCCAAATATGGAGTTTTTAGATGGGAGGCCGTGGACCTTGCGGTAGTTTTGTAAATATCCGTATTCTTTATATATCCGGAAAATATGGAATCGGAATCAACTAAATCCGTATCCATCATCCGAATACGTATCCATTTCTTGAGCCCCGCGAAAACAGTTCCGAAACATGAATATACGTTCTCGTTTGAATTCGGTTCGGGGAGACTGGCCGAGTTTAACCAATGGGTCTCATCCCATATCCGTTTCCCCGATAAGTATGCTATCTTTTTTTAGGGAATGTCATTAGAAAGAAAAATTAAGATCAAATAAATGCCAAATCGCAGACCGTGTTGCTCGCTTACACTCGATCCCGATTCCGTTTTCTCTTTGCACTTTGCATTAGTAACCACCCGAATGCGTATTTATTTTGATTCCGGATCCGGATTCAAGATCTCGACCGGTTACGGATAATACGGATTCTTTTAAAATTCGTATCCAACGGATTTTTTAATACGTATCCTTACATCACTACCTTGCGGGGGTCCTAAAGGAGTCAATGCTACATCATTCTCTTCGAAGTTATAAAGAGATTCGCTGCCACAAATAATGGCGGAGATCACATAGCCTTTTCTGAGGTTTGCTCATAGAACGTGCCTTCTAAAGTAAATATATTGATATCCGATATACATCAATTAAATCTAGTAGGGAGGAATCGTGATTGTTTTTCAGTGTGACCGATGTTATAGAAATTAATTAATTGATAGAAAAGTATACAGTGATCCTACACCACATTGACCAAAATATTCCCTGGGATTTGTAACGGGCCATTTTCGCTTTTTCACGTTCAGTGTTTGAGTTAATTTATTACGCAGATTTATGAACGTAGCTGTTTTTAAATCGACATTCGCCCTGAAGTCTGACTTTTGCGCTTGGATGCGGCTAACCGGTGAGAAAGGAGTTGATCCGAGTACTCTAGAGCAATGTTTAGTAAATTTGGTTTATTATTATGGCGATATTTTTATAAATCTTTGGAAGATATGATCCTATACGTTAAGACTCAGGGAAAACTATTGACATTTTTTTAAATTAAATTCACATATTGTAAAAAGGTAGTAGTTCGAAGTAAGCAGAGCACGAAGTAAAACTTGTAGAAACGTCCGTTGCTGTAGACACCACAGAAAAAAAGGTTTGATAAAAGACGCAGCAGTGTATTTCAGTCTAACCAAGGAAGTTGGAAGGGGCAAAGGAAGGTCATTGCCTGGGTGATAGGGAAGTATCATTTATGGTACAAGTCTACATTGAAAAGTAGAATGCAGGTCAGGTGCGGACTACAGAAATTTATGTATTCGCTCTAATTACATGGACATAGTCGTACATATAAATGTAATGTCTTACAATACAAATATAAAGATTACAATGATCTTTACTATATAGCACACACATGATGAAATACAAAATACAAGAATCGTCACCGTACAGATAATTCCCAGAAGTTTTGAAAAGGTCCGAAACCTAGAAGGGATTTAATGTTGCGAAAAGTAGACTTATTAAGTTCACTAATTTCTCTATATGACATAAAGAACTGTGCTAAGCCATTATCTATTGAACGTGAACGGTATTCGCAAACCATGAAACGTTTTCTTGAATAGTGTAAAGCATATTGTGAAGATAATTTGTAATATCTCATTACTATCGTTAAATACCATAGTAAAACGAGTAGTATCAAACCCAACTGGATTAAGTACTTGTTGACCTTGTTGTATGCACAGTACTCCCTACCGGTTATGGTATCAGATTGTAGTTGGGTTAATAATAATTTGGATTATAGAAAGTGCCAAAGTAAGCCAAATAAAATAGAAAAAATGGGACTCATAGAAAGGGCTATTCTGTAGTCAGGCTACTAACTTAGTAGAATAGGGTATTTGCAGGGTAGTAGATATTCTGTAAGACTATGCTGCTGTAACTCTGAAGATAGGCTCATGAAGATTTTTTACAGAACACTACCATAAGTGAACAGTGAAACAGCTTTTGTATGTAATGTGTATTTTCACAGCAATATCGTTCAATAACTTAATTGCTACCTAATAGCTAGAATAGTTAGAATTAAACATTGTCTAGAATTGTAACTAAGTCGATTTGTCATTGATATTCTTAATTGAGCACGTATAACTAAAAAATTGCCTGTATATTTATATAACCTACTAGCTCACATACACTCAATTTGTAGTCGAGAAAAAACAAACTACCGCGTGAAATGGGTTAAGTTTTATTGATTTTTCAATACGCCCTATTCGCTTGGCAAAAATTGGATCGATTTATTTATTTATTTATTTACATATTTACCACATTCCATACAGAACACTGTACAATAGTAGCTTGTCAATTAGAATTAAAATCAAAAAATAGGCTGTAAAAATACAGACATATACATCACATCGCAAACAATATAAATACCGTTTCAAAACTTTGTTACAGATAATAAATACAAACATTATACAAACAAAGATAAATTAACAAACTGCGAAGAACGCGTGAGTCCAAGGGAAACAAAAGATGAGAAGTTAAACAATAAAGGTCAACTTCCAAATTTAAAATAGAGAAAAACTAAGGTATGTCTCTACATTCCAAAAATTCGGTAACCGAATAAAACCCCTTCTTCAAGATGAATTGTTTTATAACAGATTTTAATTTATTGTAATCATATTGTCTCACATGAGCAGAGAGCCTGTTGTAGATGCTCAAGTCAAGGGAGTTTCTGCGAGATCTATCAAGTCTGAAACGAGGAGGTCTCAGTTGATCTGCAGACCTTGTTTCATGCGCCTGCAAGTCACGATTTGCATGAAACGAAGATATATTTTTATGAATTTCTAACAGCGTTTGATAAATATAGATTGAAGGAAGTGTCATTATCCCCATTTTAGTAAAAAATGGCTGGCGGTGTTCTCTGCGGCGAAGGCCCGCCATTATTCTCAGAGCACATTTCTGCTGTCTGAAAATTGCAGCAGATGAAGGACTATTACCCCATATTACAGTCCCATAGGTGAGGTGTGAGTGGAAAAGCGAAAAGTATACTAATCTTAAAGTATTGAGGGTCACAATTTTCTTTAGTTGTCTAAGCAAAAAGAGCGAACTTGACAGTTTTGGTATCAGACTATTTACATGAGTGCCCCAAGTTAGCCGATCATCAATATTTATTCCCAGGAGCTTGACACTATTTCCAGTTGAAATCTTGGTGTTTGAAGATATTATAGTTTCCTGGGTTTTATTTTGGTTTAATTGAAGTTTATTGGAAATAAACCAAGTATTAGCTTTATTCTGTAAATTTTGAGACTCACTTCTAAGGTGGTCAGCATTGCGGCCTTGACACATAAGAGTTGTGTCATCGGCAAAAACTATACATTTTCAGGCATAAGATGATAAAAAAGATCATTAATATATATAATAAAGAGTAGGGGCCCCAGAACGGAGCCCTGAGGCACTCCGTGACTGACAATCTTTTTCTCTGACACAACATTATTTATTATAACACACTGGTGGCGGTTTTCTAAATATGTCTTTATAAATGCTAACGGAGCATCCCTGATTCCGTATAAACGCAGTTTATTAATCAGAACGTCATGGGACACACAGTCGAAGGCCTTCGACAAATCACACAATCTGAGAGCCGTGTGCTGACCTGATTCAAGACCCTCGACCACGTGACCCACCACCCCCTGTATAGCCTGTGTAGTGGAGCAATTTTTCCTAAATCCTAATTGACTAGGACAAAATAAATTATTTTTCTCAAAATAGTTGTACAGTCTAGCCTTAAAGACTTTTTCCATCACCTTCCCAAAAATGGGGACAATTGATATAGGGCGGTAATTCTCCATATTCTTTACGTCGCCCTTTTTGAATATAGGTATCACCCTAGAGAGTTTTAATTCATTTGGAAAAAAACCACCGAAGAAACATCTATTCACGAACACTGTGAGAGGTACAAGAATAAGATTTATTATTTCTTTGAGGATTTTACTATTAATACCATGGATATCCAAAGAATTTGTATTATTAAGTGACATAACCGCTTCATATATTTCACGTTCAGTAGCAGGCCATAGAAAGAAACTCCCAGTGGGTTTAAATACATTATTTGTAAACCATAGACTTTCAGCCTGTATATCTGTATCAGGTAACGAGCAAATTATTTTTTCGGCGATCGTCACAAAATAATTATTAAAATCATCAGGAGTAAGAGACTGAGGTGTATTAATATTCGATGTTTTCTTATTTCTTTCAAAGTTTATAAGTCTCCAACTATCCTTGCTTACATTATTGGAGTTTTGTAAAAAGATTTTATACGCGTCCGTTTGTGGGCGTTTATAGCATATTTATAACCTTTCTTTAAAATTTTAAAGAGTGTGAAATCCTTTGTTTTATTTGAGAGCATTTTTACAGCTAATAAGCGATCCGAGACTTAAGATTTTCATCATACCAGTTTACTGGTGAAATATTTTTAGATGTATCCATCTTTCTAAGTGGAAAATAGGCTTCCACTAAGGAGAAAATGGTATTTACAAAGAAATCCGATACATAACTTAAATCCAAGGACAAATCATGCAACTGAGACCAGTCCACGCCACACAGAGCGCCGCGAAAATTTAGGAGATTATTTTCAGATATATTACGAACAAGGCAAAATTCATCTTCTGTAGATCCCGCGGATGAAGCACATATGTCAAGAAAAAGACCAAGATGGTCAGAAAGTCCAGGGTCGCAGACTCCTGCATTAAAATTGTCTTCTATATTGGTAAAGAAATTATCTATACAGGAAGATGAGTTTTGTGTAACCCTAGTTAAATCAGATATAACAAAACGCAAACCAAAAGACGAGGCCAGGCGGAGTAGTTCTCTCAGACCATATGAATCATACAAAAAATTTACATTGTAGTTACCAGCCATGATAATTCTCTTGTCACCAGAATAAACATCTAGCAACAGACTCGCCATATTCCTCAAGAAAACTTCAAAATCACCCAGACATGATCTATAAAGTGATATAATAATAATATTCGAGTCCAAAAGTTCTATGCCCGAAAATTCGATGTTTATTTCAGAATTATATTTATCAAGCTGCAAGTTTTTAAACTTTAGGCTATCTTTAACAAAAATACAAGAGCCACCATGCTGATGATTCTCTCTAGCAAAAAAAGAGGCTAATTTATAGCCTTCAATATTAATTAAATTTATGTTGTGGCTTGATAACCAATGTTCAGCAATCAATAAAACATTATAAGGTTTATCACTTAAAAACAAGGAGATTTCGTTTACTTTATTAGATAAACATTGTATATTTACATAGAAAAGACTCACCCGTTCTCTAACAGAAGGTCTACCTACATCGTTTGTTTTAAAAGTCTCTTTCGATGGAAAAAACATTTGACGAAAGTACCCGTTGGTCAAATTTTTGGATCCAAAGCCCTCTGCAGGTTACTCTCGTTTATGAGTACTTTAAACGAAGAGTACAGTGCAGGAGACTTAGACTGTATAGCCTCACATTCGGCTTCGGGACAAATTGGCTTTATTAAACTCGAAACATCCGCGGGAGTTGTCTCAGTGTGCATCTTATATACATGTAAGAAATACACTTGTCTAGGCGCTTTCAGCGTGGAACCATCGACGTTTTTCAGCTGGCCTATTATGGGAGTATTTTGCCTTTGCTTTTTGTAGACTACTCTCTTAAAATCATTGTTCTGTGAGTTTAAGTCAATGAGTTCATTCATTTTTTGTCGCGTATTCGCATCCCATAGGGCAGCTGCAACGTGCTGCCGTGTTATTCCTTTATTACTACCATCTGAAGTTTTGGCGTCAGCCGCATCACCGGTACTATCGGACCCGTTGTCATGGACAGGAACATGCGCGTGGGAGATTGCTGCAGCTGGTACGGCATGTTGTGCGCCGTATTGGGGACTACCACGTGGATTTGATGTTGGTGTTTCAGCGGTGGCGGAGCCCTGATTCCTCGTCTCATCTGCCTCAAGTGGAGAGGAATGGGGCCTTTGTTTATTTTGTTGATTTGATGTATGTCTGGTTGCATGTTTCTCATGATGTAATGGGGCTGAATAAGTAGGTTTAGGTTTTAAATACGCAATGAAATCCTCTTGTTCATTTATTCTTTTCTCCATATGTCCTACTAATCTCTTAAGGCTTGCGCTTTCAGTCATCAAAACAAGTCGTTGAGTATTAATTCTTGCACACTGGAATTTATCACACATGGCGGACGGTTCCTGTACAATATCCGAAAAAACGTCTTCCATCTCGGTTTCTATATTCACTGAGGGTTTTATTAACTCTAAGACCGCACTTCTTATTGAATTATTACTCGCAAAAGCATTTGGAACTTTCTTGTAAATTATTAAGTCCACTAGATCGGATTTTTTAAGTTTATTTAGCTCGGCAATCAAAACAGACATATTATTCGCCGCCATGTTTAAATACTCTTCGGATTCGGATCACTTTACGATACTTCGGTGTCACTGTATCTCTCTCTACTACTCGTCTTGCTGTAATCACGCATTTCGCTAAAAGTTCATAATCTGATTCGGATCGATCCAACTGTTGTCAATTGAATTTGTACCCTAAAATTGACGTTAACAAGTTGTTCCATTCTGGGTTATTTTTCCGTCGTTTAGCCGGCTTTATAGTTCTTCCTCTTACCCCTTCCAACTTCTTTGGTAAAAACACGAAATCAGCCGTTTTCAAGTGGGCTGATAGTACAACACTGTTTTATCGACCAAAATGATACATCCTAGCTGTTGTCAAATTTTTGGTACTGCTGGCAAAACATCTAACCTCTTTACCGGCTGAGAAAACTTGGCGCGGCAAACCCATTTAAAAATTTTAAAAAATATCTTAGAGATACCTAACGCTTAAGCAACGCACAAAAAAATAGTGTTAATCTCAAAATTTGGATTGTGCTATAAAGACCTACTTAAACGTTCGACTTATTCATAGTAATCTATGTAACAGGCATAATTAGCAAGTAGTTTGACTTGTCCAATAAAACAATTCCCCCAAGTTAATATAAAAATATATACTTAACGTTTATTTTTGTCAATGTTCTTATTACTTATACCTGTTATTCTATAACATACAATAAGTAATACATTTTAAAGGCCTTTAGAACTCATTAAGAATTTGGAGAACCAAACTTAATTTCAGTACGAAGCATTACCTTACATTTAATTTAGAATGTTTTCAGCCAAAAATTATGAACGATGTTTCAACACTAATTATTACATTTTAACGTATTAACGTCATGGTTTTTATTTAATTCTTTAATTATAAAGATTTCAATAAAAATTTTGAGCAACATGTTACAAGCTGTAATATATTTAATTGACATTTAGGCAGCCACATCAACATGAGTGCTGTCATATTAGTTTAATTACTTTAATTCTGATCAAATTTTCTATGCAACTCTACGTAAGACTAAAAAAGTAAAATGTATTTCAAACATAAGTTAAAATTGAAAATCCACAACAAAAATACAATTTTATAATAATAATAATAATAATAATAATAATAATAATAATAATAATAATAATAATAATAATAATAATGATAATAATAATAATAAATGCCTTTTTTTCTGGTAACAATTAACTACATACATACATTTAGTTTTCGATAAGTATAAAATATTAATATTATATCTATATGAGTATTTTGAGTAGCAGCATCGTCAATTGGCCTAAATAAGATACCTGAAAATTTTAGGGTGTTATAGATACAAAATTTTAACAAAACAATTTAAATATCTAAATTCTATACTAAAAATTTTTTTTTGTTTCATTTTGGAACATGTGATTTTTCCATATTCTCCCTAAGTAAAAAGAACAAGGAAATGAATACGACTGCTACAGAGACAGAAATCTATTTCAATCCGATCAAAAGTGAAATTTTGCATACAAATCTAAATTAGAACATTTTTTATTGACATTATGTTCTAAAATAAAAATTAAGGGCAGTTTTCAGAAAAACTTTTCATTTTTCGGCCACCCTGTAAGTACATCAACCATTATTATTCAAATCTTATTTCTTCATGAAGCAGAACTTCTTAGGAAGAATGCCCTTTTTGCTTAAAATCAAAAATAAAAATTTTTCATTGGTTCAAAAATTTCCTGACTGCATGTTCTTAGGGGAATTAAATTAAAAACGTTGTTAATGGATTTTAAATAATTTATGCATGACACTAACTGTTTAACCTTATTTAATTTTCATCAGTTATTTGTTATAATGAACAAGTTATCTTAATACCCAATTACCAAAAATGATTTTTCAATAATAGTTAAAGGTAGATATAGTTTTTTTAGGAATACTTAACCATTTTTTAACAGTCATTAGCTTAACCTGATAGCTTATCATTTTAACTAAAGTACTTAATGAACTGAACAATAAGGTAAGGTGGGGTAAGTGCGACCAGAAATTTTAATAGTGTAACTTTGTAGTTATATATAAAAAAAACCTATGGCAGAAGAAATCTGCGATCTGGCGTGTGGGATCTTTAGAATGTTCTGTTCAATATTAACATATCAAAATGTTAAAATTGTACCGTACCAAAAAGTAATTGCATATTTTTTTTTATTTGCGAGTGATTGCACTTTCCAGAAATCAGCGGGAAAATGCAATCGGATAGAAAATATCTTATTCTAAGTTAATAAAATAGTATCGGGAAAAAGCAATAGACTTTTCAAGATGTTTTAGAATGAAAAAAAATCTGAGAATGTTTAAATATTTATTCCAAACGAAATACCGGACGAAAATATTTAAAAGAAAAATGGGACTCCGGAAACACCTGTTATTTGACGTTAATAAAAAATTTAAAAATCATTTGTTGTTACAAACTGAATTATTAAATGTACAAAGCTACTTAAAAATATAGTGTCCACGTCTAATTTCAGGCTTACTTAAATATTCTAGTATCTCTGTTTTGTATATTATAGACTTATCCTCTTTATCTGGAAACACAAAGCAATTTGGGGGATATTTTTTGCCGATAGCTGATTTCATAAAGGAGCATTCATAAATCTCATTTTTGGAATCGAGAATTTCGGTAATTACTCCAACAAATGCTTGTTCACATTTTTTGATTTTAGCAAAACCCTTAGATAAGCTCCTTCTTCAATTTTTTTGGGAGCCTCATTTTCAACTCTTTCCTTGAGCACCGTTTTTAATTTATTAAGCGGAACTTCGTCTGATAGATCAGATTCTGGATCTTCATCAATATCTGTGTCAATGTAGTGTGGTTCTTCATCATCGGACAGGTCAGAACTTGAATAATCAAATTTTAATTTCCTTTTTTTAGTTTTTCTCTTTCTGTCTCCTTTTTTGTTTAGGCCACTTGTACCTGCAATAGTGATATTTGTATTTTTTAAAATTTCTGTTTTCTTTTTATTTTTATTTGGGTTGTCGAGAATTTCCTGTGCTTGTCTAGAAGTTATTACTTCCGCACCTGCAGCGATTTTTTTTCGTGGCTTGTTCTGTAGTTGGCCGTCATATCGATTTGGACGTACTGTGTCTAATAAAATTTCCTGGAATGTTAAATTTTTTAAAGAAGTTTCCTTATTTATGTTTAGTTCTTCGGGATTTAACTGAATTTCCCTACTGCCTTCCATATTGCAAGTATTAACTGGTATTATACTCGCCTTTTTTTGGTATCGTATCCAAGATTCGCGGTCGTACTTATCAGAGCTAATAACTTCTGTGTTAAATGGAGTGATCCCCCCTTTTCTAAAACCGCTTTTGTTAATATCACTGCTTAGAGAAATCCATATTTTTCCAAACAAAATAGCAAACTCTTTTTTTGAAAGACGTGTTCCAGGATTTTTACGTTGCCAAGTACATAACCTTTCGTCCCACGCTACCTTTATGGATTTAAAAACTGATAAATCCAAAGGCTGCAATAAATGACTTGTATGTGCAGGTAACTTGAGGATTGCAATATTGTTTGCTTTTGCATAAACAATAACGTCGTTAGTTACGTGCGTAGCATGACCATCATATATCAGCAAGACTGGTCTTTCATCAGTTAGTGATGGTACCAAATTATTTGTTAAAAAATTCAGAAATATTTCACTGCTTATCCAACCGTTTTTACTTGCCGCAAAAGTCATACCTGAGCAGTCATTTTGTCTGGCTTCAGGTAACCAGTTAGCCCACAAATTCAGTCCTTTAAAAATGACAGCTACCAGACAAGTAAGATTTTCTTTGCCGCTACCTCCAGTGGTCCGTGATGATGGTTAACCCTTTTCCCCAACAACTTTAGTTCTACTGGGATCTGTACACATGCTGGTTTCATCCAGATTCCAAATAAGATGAGGCTTATCGAATAAATCCAGGCGTTCAAGTGTCGAATATAATATATTAAAATATTCGTTTATAATAAACGGATCAGTCTGCTTCTTTCTGACGTACTCCACTGACTGTGGCTTTTTGACTGACAAATTATGGCGCGTTCTGAATAAGATAAACGAATCCTTGCCGGGTCGACCATTCTTGAATGGGCTTCTAATGTTATTTTTGACAATATATTGCTGAATTACATCTAAGAGTTCCTTTCTTGATAAGCCAAATCCACTCTTTTCCAACGATTTTAAATATTCTGCCAGCATTTCCTCATCTTCTTTTGTAAGAGCTGTAGGACGACCTCCTGTCTAACTTTTTTTACCACGACGACCGGTTACATAGCACTGAAGTGTACTGTATGGGATCGAATAGTTGTTTGCGGCCATTCTTACACCTCTAAGTCCAGATTTTACATCTTGAATAGCAGCTGCTAAATTCTCTTTGCTATATCCTCTACCTCTCTGAGTTTTTCTTTTATAATTTCGAACCATCTGTAACAACGGTTTAATTATTTTTTTAACATTTTAAACGGGAAAGTGCAATTACTTGATTGCATTTTCCCGATAATTTATGACTGCACTTTCCCCATCCTGATAATTTAATGGGGTAAGTGCAATCACAATAAAAACTAGAAAGTTAATCCAATTATTACTTTCTGCTAATACAAATAGGAACTCATAGTAATAGTAATTTTCAACTAAAACATAAAAAATGACTTGGCTTTTTATTTGTATCTCGAAATTGAATAAAATATTTCACAGCGCTTTACACAAATGCAATCAGTTTTGAGGTTAAAACGAAATATTCGCTACCAATTTGTCACGTTCTACCCGAGACGGTTCGCATTTATTTTAAAAGGTTAGTGTGACGGAGCTTTACTAGATGCCGCTGCTTGTTCCGCTCTGCTAATACGTGTTGGAAAAATAACTGAAAGGATTGCATTTGCCCCCCAAAAATGCCCTTACCCCACCTTACCTTACCTAATATTGTAAATATTTGTTTCTGAATATGTAACAGCAAAAGTTTACTAGAATATGCTACAGCGTACAAAAACATTGCCATTTTTAAGAAAACCGAGCACCAGCAACTGGCATGAATGCTACCGACGAAGCTGTTTTCTTTAGCAGTTCCTAAAATTTTTGGTTACGTGGTACAAAATACATTATAATCCAGTTCTAAATAATAAAATATTGCTTTCAAATTCTAAAACTTGTTTTCTCCATCACAATAGCAATTTAAATACAACAAATAATGCTAATTCAAATTGTTAAGAATAAGTTCGTATACTTATTCCACACATATGAAATAAAAAGTTTGGTAATACACTATTTCTTTAAAATTTTTTACCTTAAGGAACAAAAATTATGAATATGAGGTTTTAGGTTTATTTCCATTAGACCCATAAAGCACTACAGCTTTTCTTCGTTTAGACCTCAACCACATGTTAAGAGAGCCTTCACATGTGATGAACCAAATGAAGTCATTGTTTTTAAAGTTTTAGTAATGCCTGGTTTTCGGACAACTGCCACATATTCACCGCCCATCTCGTATCTGATTTCAAATACAAAAGCGAGAGAATTGAACAGAGATACGAATTTTATCTGAATTTTTGAAGGTTGGAGAGCCATACGGTTCACAGGTTTGTTCTTGCAAACTGACAATAGAGTTATCCAGGATAGGTTCAGTAAAAACCTCGATTTTATCACTGGTGGTTAACATGGTTTATGCATTCTAATTTTTAAACCAATGGATTTTAAAAACGGTAAATCCCTTGTAGAGATATAAGCATATTTAAATGACGATTACAGCGAAAAACCATAATTAGGCTATTTTCTTCAATTCTAGTTCGACGACAATTTTATGTCTTTATAAGTCAATCAAGTCACTGTTGTCGTCCAAGATGCGTAGAGTGATGTCGATAAACTAACGACCGCTAGGCTGTATAGGAAATATAAATAGTATTTGGTGGTTCTTTTGATAATTTATATCCTGGCTCAACATCTATATCAAATTCAAATAATATATGACATTCTTGAGAGTTTAGGTATGCTTCAGATGTAATATTACAATCGATTCTCACAATACGCACATTTATAATATTAACTAGAAATTGTGAATCATGCTTCTGGTTACTTTTCAATATGGCACTCCCAAATTCCAACATTTCTCCAATGCTATTTTCTTTAGTAAAGTCAATAATGAATTTGGATTTTATGTCACACTTCATTGTATTATTATTAGCCGTCAGGGAAAACATATTTTCGTCCATTTTTTCTTTTGAAGATTTTTGTAAAGCAGTAACCATCGCCTTTTCAATGTCGACAATTTCGTATGCTCCTGGTGGGATTGTTATTATTGTAGAAACCGTTTCATCATTTATCTTGTAAGCAAAAGAATTGATAGTTTCAGTAATGTTAAAAATAAAATTATAAGTATAGAATCCCACAAGCACCGATCCATATTGGTTTGATTGATTCAATTCAATAGGTAGATAGAAGTCGGAGCTTAAGACGCTGGATACTCCTGTCAGTGTGAATGTGTACGACGTGACTGAATACAGTGTATACTTATGGCATTCTTATGGCATTTTACCACAATTTAAACAATCAAAACTTAAAAATATTTTAACCAGTTTTAATGAGTTTATACTGCTTTCAGCACGAATATTTATATCACTTATTTTACAGTAACAACAAAAGAGACTCTTAACTGTTGGCCCATCGGGATCATCTTCACCCAATTTATTGCTAATATAGTGCGGGTACGATACCGGAACTTCAATATATTAATGTCGTTTTTGAGGTGTTCTGGTAACTTTTCCCATACGATTGCGATACAATTTGGCGCACAAGCAATTATTACTCCTTTTTAGGCATGTTTTGTAACTATTCCTTAGTCATTTTTAATAATCCATCACGATCGGAAAATGCTTTAAGAGATAAGTGTATCTTTATAATATCCACGATCCATCTGTGGAGTCATTTTTATTTATTCTAATGTGTAGAGAGAAATTTTAAGCTCAAATGCCCCCACCACACTGTTCAAAATTTCTGTTCGCGGTCGTATGTATAGTATATTACATGTTATTATCAACACGTAGTTGCGTATATACGTAAAGTAAATATTCTGTGCTGCCTTGGAACCAGTTTGTAAATATTGTATTAATTCCAACCACTTTCCCACCCACTTTCGGTATAGGTATTATTCTGGGGGTACAAATTTTTCGCTTTCCACCAACATTTTTTACTGATTTTCGAGCGGCCGCCAAGGCTACTTTAGAAGCTTTCATAACATTTTTTTCACACATTTTTTACCTCCAGTTTTTAATAATTCTGCACGAATGTGTCTTCTAATAGACGATCCAAAAGAAACTTTTTTACACGTTTATTGGGTTTCGGCCTAGCTTTCCTTGGTTTTCCTCTGATTGATTTTTTTTAATTGAAACACGTGATCCGTCCATTCCAAATCGCTGTTTCGTTTTTATTATATTAGTTAGTAACCAAGCAGCAGCTTCTTCACGTAAACTTGCTTCTCTTGATTTAACTCTTTCCCAAGCGCGTCAGTAGGAAATGGGACACCTTGACGTGGGAAAATTCTAAAAGGACCCCCCACGATGCCGCCTTTGATAAATGCCGCCTGGACCCCCAAGTGTTTATTGCCGACGCGTGCAGTTAGGTATGATTAAGTGATTACGTCCGGGTAATTGTGATTAGTCGCGGGTGGTCCTTCCACGGGGGACGAAGATTTTTTACTTCGACAAAAGGGCACGTGGGCGATAAACCATTTTAATGGCGTAGGTTTGTGGGTTGGTATGACAAAAGGGATTGTGTAAAGATTTATGACCTGGCTTACATAAGTAACCACCTGAACTATCAATGATCGGGACAGTTAACAGATGTTAAGGAAAAGGTTTTGGGTGTTTTGGTTCAATTGTAAATTTATGAGTCGGTATTATCGTCGGTTGTTAATTTAGACATAAACAGCCAGATTCTCCAACGCTAGCCCGGTCTAATTTGACAACCAAAAGTTTTAAACTGACAACTGTAAGAATAAGACAACTAAATTTTATACTGTGAATTTATTTCGGAGCTTTTTCGCAAATTTATAAAGAAAAGGACAATTCTAGTACGTACTTTCGATAATAATAGAACTAAATTCACTCTAGCAACGCGTTCCAAGATAAAAATCATTTGAAAACCAAGTAAATCGCTGAAATATTCGAATGATTCGTAAGTTTTCAATGACGTCTTATTAACAACGACAGGACAAAAACTTGTCAAAACATAACTGATCAACTAGAAGATCTTAATTTAAACCCGTACTAAATCTTAAACTTTCTTAGTGAATCTGGATGAAATAGTTTAGACGTTTTTTGGCGATTCAAAACCATCCAAACCAAACCCGAGGCTTTACCATTGTTGTCTTTATTTATTTACATTTGACTGCATTGTACAAATAAGGATAACAATATGGTCTTGATTTTTGTGGCACTAGCTTTGTTTGTTTACGTTTAATTACGTTGGATAAACAAAGAGAGCACATGGTTTTGGTTTTGATGGTTTTGAAGCGCCAAAAAACGCCTTTTTTATTATTATATAGAACGGGGGTGCTTGTGTCGTGTGGTCGGTGTATGGTTATTTGCTTGTGGTTTGATAAAAAGCAGCCCTATGAAAGATTTATCGTAGGAAGACTGTTATTAAGGCGTTTTAATTAATGGATTCGGCAAAATGCGCATGTAGGCATGTGGGAAAACGATAATTATATATCAAAGGTCCTTTCTTGTCATAATAAATGTATGTGTGACAAAATGCGTTATTTCTTCTTTATTAAGAGGAAAACAGGTTCAAAGTATGTATATGTTATTTGACCGAAATATTTAAATTTTTAATAGTACAGACCAGTACTATGGTATTTAGTTGAATAATATCTATCAAACCATATTAGTATTTAAGATAAATTTAAGATAAATTTAAGATAAATTTAAGATTTTGTTATTTTTGCTGATATTTATAAGATATTTTGTTTTATGTGAAATTTGTTGCCAACTTACGTTTCTTATGCAGAATTTATGTAAACTTTATGAAGCCTTAGGAAACCCTTATGATAACTTTATGTTAACTTTATGTAACATCTTATGCGCTTCGGATGATTTTTTTAATTTTTGTTGATATTTTTAAGATATTTTGTCCTAAAGCTTAGTCTTATGTGAAATTTTATGTCAACTTACGTTTCTTATGGAGAACTTATGTAAACTTTATGAAGCCTTAGGAACCCCTTATGATACCTTTATGTTAACTTTATATAAAATCTTATGCACCTCAGATGATTTTGAACTTTTTCGCCAAGGTTAATAGGTTAAAAAGCTCAAGCACTGCGCTGGATTCTATCTTTCTACCACTTTTCTTATCATTTTTATTTAAATGTCGCATACCTTAATCGAAATTTAAAAAAATCTACGAACTTTTATTATTATTTTATTAAAATATATTTGAGTGTGCAATTTTACACCTTAACTCATACATAAATTTATACTAAATTAAACTAAAAACAGCGTGGGATTAAAGAAGAGCTTAATAGTAGAACATTTGAAGCTTAGCACATCAGCAAAAAGGTAAGAAAAAGAAAGTTACTTACATTTTGTTCTAAATCCGAAGTTAGTTTTTAACACAGCACTTGTCTTTTTACCCTCACTACACATTAAATGAATCAGTTTTATAACGTTAAGTCATTCCAATAACATCTGATACAGTGATTTTAGAGATTAATATCAAAATAATAAAATGTTTTGAAACATTTGTCGCATACTTTAAACATATATTTTTTAGTAACGCCTAAAAATTGATAATATAAATTTAAAATTATTAGTTTATTAAAACACCCTGCTAGAGACATCAAGGTGCGAACATTTTACAGTGTTCTTATATATTAAAAGTACCACAAAATTTGTTCAAATGTTCTAATAGTTTTTGTAGTTTTTCACTTTTTTCTTAGATGAGACCAGTTTTTCTTGCAGTAACTGAATTCGTAGATTATGTTTTTCCATTTGTTTCTCTCCGTCTTTTAAAGTCGTCAATAAGTGACACCGAATTTTAAAAACACTCATCACATCATCTCTTTGGCTGACAGGAAAATCTTCCAACCAGGCACATTCAGAGGTACTAACTTTGTTTTCCTCATAGACCATTTCTTCTTCCTGTTTATGCCACTGCATTTGATCAGAGTTTGGATTATTGTTCTTCAAAGTATTTTGAGAAACTGTTCTTTCCATTTTTTCTCAATATTTGGTTGTAAAATGGTATCGAAACTTGCCAACTGGCAATATTCTTTATTTTTTATTTTTCCACAAAAATTGTTTTTACTTTTAAGCATGTTCGGCGGTAGTGTAAGCGGATTTCTCAACAATGATTCCTGTGGCTTTTTAACGGGTTCCACTTCTTTGATTACAATGTTCTGAATTATGTTAATTTTAGAGTCCTCTCCATCTTCTTTTACGCCTTCTCAATTTTGATGTTGTTCGTTTAATAAATTTGAACAAATCAAGTCAAGTAAGGCATCCATTCCATCATGCAAATTTAGTTCTTCTTCACCCCCATTCCAGCTACTGTTAAACGTGTTTTGGGTAAAAAAATAGCAAATTCTCACCTGGCAGGAGATGTGGAGTTATATTTCCCACTGAAATAACATCCGTAACATGTATTTCGGAATTACAATACGTTCACTAAGCTCATTTTGAAAATAAATGTTCTTAAACTTTTTATTAGCAGCGTAATTCACCCTGTAGACTTCAGACATATATGGCCCATCGTCGATGACGTCCTCATAATTAATCATTACCTGAAAACAATAATACAATTAAAATTTTATACATATTTTTTTATTACACACACCATCACACACAGACACACACACACACACACACACACACACACACACACCCACACAAGATCGTCTAAAATTATGTACTCAGAGAAAAATTTTTTTGGCGTTATCAAAAGAAACCTAGTATTCCGAAATAAAAGCTCAGTAGGAAGTTTTGAGTATAACAACATTTTCACTAGCAAAGCAAATTTTCGGTCGTATATTGGTCGTATTAATTGTCATCTACATTGTTTTAATTAACCTTATCAAGGTCATCGTTTTTTTTTGCTTGTAAATATGAAAAAATAAAAAATTCTTACCTTTTCCCCTGCAAAAGTTGGCCGCTTGCTCGGGTTCAACGTAATCCTCCAACACCCCGTCAGATTCATCATCATCATCACTTATCTCTATCTAAAAAAAATAATACCGATAATAACAGTTTAAATGTCGCCTTGTGAAATTGTGCTAGTTTCATAATAATTCAATACCAAATGGTGATATACTAGGTACCACATAAAATATCAGTAGGGTACGTTAAGCAGCAATAATATTAATGTTATATTCTTATTAAATACCTTTTGGAAAAACCTAAAAATAATGGTCACAGCCACACTCATTACATAAAATACCCGTCACAGTATACGTATCTTTTCTTTCCTTTTTTTTTTGTTTCTAAAAATATCAACGTAATTTACCCGGCCGACACTTTAAATTAAAAACTAACCTATTATTTGGAATTTTACTGGTACGATTAAAAACTACAATTAATTAAACACATATTAAATAAACACTTACTACTTGATCGTGTACTTCGGCTATCAATCTTTGGTGTTCGACGCCTTGCAGTCGTTGTCGATGTTGGCATTCTCGTGGGGGAGGGGGCCAGGGTGGAGTACTCACATACTGACATCGGTGGCCTCTGTAGTCTGTGTTGGTTTCCAATTACGGCATTATACACCCCGGCAAGTTCATTCTCTCTCTCTCTCTCTCTCTCTAATTACAGCTTGTAAAAAAATTTCAGGTCCTGATAATGGCAGACTTTTAGGAGGAGAGGCCTCAAAATCTTCAACTTTTAAATTTTTACTGTGGTTCCAACCCTAGAAAGTTTTACTTATTTCCAATAGCACTGGGTTTCTGTTGGCAATGGTTCTTCGCTGCACCTGCGAATCCACAGGAGAAAAACTACCGCGGCTTACAGCCACCTAAATCAAAGAAATCCTACAGGATACATTATGTATACAGTGCTTTTTTTTAACTCGGGACATGGGATTTGCATGGTAATTGTTACCCCCCTGTTAACTTTTCTTCCACTAAAAATTTTGGGCCAAATCTCGGCAGGTACATATTTTAGGGTTGTCAATTCGCGTTGAACGTTTTTTTTTCCAGCAATTCCATACCAATTTCAGGAAAATCTATTATTTTTTCACGATAAATCACAGTTTTTTCGTCCTTGTGTATTTAGTTACCAGGGACAAATTAATTTAAACAATGCATTTAACTCTCAAAATCAAACACCTGACATACAGAGGTTAAAAAAAATTGCGTTTTACGAAAAAAAGAAGTCATTTTTTACATCTTTGATAGACTTACTGGTAAAAATAAGTCACTGTGCCGTCTTCTAAGGATTTAAATAATCTCTGTTGCAAATTTCGTCTTTTACTTCCGAGTAGAATTGGGGTGAAAAATTTTCTATGCAAATCCCATGTCCCGAGTTAAAAACCAGCACTATATATATATATATATATATATATATATATATATATATATATATATATATATATATATATATATATATATATATATATATATATATATATATATATATATATATATATATATATATATATATATATATATATATATATATATATATATATATATATATATACAGTCAACTTCGGATATAACGACCTCCGCATATAACGAACCACCGGTTATTACGAACAAAAATTATGGTCCGGCCAAAGCGCCATAAGAATGTATGTATTTTTTGTTCGTTTATAACGAACCCGGCTATAACGAACTATCGGCTATAGCGAACCCTATTTTGATTAGTTTTTGCTTGTGGAAGTTGGGTTATAACGAACTGTCGAAATTTCACGTACGTATCACTTCCATATTCGTAAAGTAACGGCCGAGAATAGCAACCATAGAGAAGCGACAAAGACAATACAAGATTTCACAGGGCATGTGCGACGATAATGTGGACTTCTGTCTAAACCGCATCATTAGTGTGACGAAATATCTTTCTCCGTTCAATATTGTGGATACGTGTCTGCCCAAGGTCAGCAAAACTGGTTACCCTAAATATCAAAGGCACCGACACGTTTTGTCGCTTCTCTATGGTTGGTATTCTCGGATAACGGGTCGAGTAGCGACCTGTCAGGCGCCATTTCAATTTGTAGTTTAATTTCGGCAATAGGCGAGGGAATATTGTTCTAGCATAGAGCAGAGTGCGCCAAAATTCGGCAAGCGAAAGTTTATAAACACTTGCAGAAAAAGTTGACATAATTACAAAACTGCAAAATGGGGTTGTAAATGCCAAAATCTGTAGGGACTATCAGTGGCAAAAGTCAAAGACTATTAATATTCGTAAATTTTAATAATAATAATTTTGACAACAAGAGTGTTGATTGAGCCAGGTGATTGCTTACAAATTAAAATTGAAAAACATGTACTAGAAAAGAGAAAAAATTTCAAATTACTGATTTTGTATAAATTATTCAAATATGTATGTTTAATAAGTACATAATTTTAAAATACTATTATGTATTGATTATAATAAACGACTCATAAAAAGTACCTATACATATGAATGTACATAGTACATATTTGTTTTATTCTCTGCACTTCGGATATAACGAACGCCCTGCTATAACGAACTGTTTAAAGGTCCCCTTGGTGGTTCGTTATATTTGAAGTTGACTGTATATATGTATGGCAAAGGGTGCTTTTGAAGACCTTTTTTAATAACCATTGGTGCTTCTAAGAACACTTGGTGCTTATGGGGACAGTCCTCATAAGAATTGTATATCTATCGAGTTTTGTAGGGACAGTCCTCAGTATATCTTTTTTATGTCCATTGTGTTTTATGAGAATTTTTTAAGTAGCTGTCCCTATATAATCCATTTAATATCGATTGTGTGTTGTGAGAACTTCGGATTTTTATTTCTAAAGTGGTTTTTAGGTACAGCAACTACTTAAAATAATGAAAAGCAAATCATTTAAAATTTAATTAATAAACAGTTCACCGCCAAATAATAAAAGGCTATTACAAGCAAAAAACAAAAATTAAAAGCATTAATGCTCATTTGGCGTTTATTTTTTCATTTTCAGGTGAAAATTTAAAGGCAACTGTTCTATTTTGAACTTTGAACAACTAATGCCCGGTTTCTCAAAATTGAAGGTTATTTGAGCGATACTTTATCTAAAGCGGGTATTACACCAACAATTTCTTCGCGAATTATTTCATGAAGTCGCTTCGTGAAGTAAATTGACAAATGTAATACTAAAAATTTGATGTCGAATAAATTCATGAAGAACTTCGTGAAGTTATTCACGAAATAGGACGTGTTCTAATTTTCCGTCAATTTTTACGGGAATCCAGTAATGCCGACTTAAAATAAATGCAAAAAGTCAAGTCAATGTTTGCGCTAGTTCGTTTTGTTCGTTAATTTCGGTGTGAGAGCTGAAATTGTCAAAAAACTTCATAAAGTCTGTGACAAATGTAAAACCAATATGCGGCCGTGAAGAAATTCGCGAATTAATTCATGAATTTATTCGCGAAGAAATTGTTGAGGTAATACCCGCTTAACACTTTTGTAGTGGCAACGGAATCAGCAATTTTTTGTTTTTTCAGTCGTTTTTCTTCTGTTTTTCAGAGGTTTTGAGTGTTTTGTTTTTTTGTATTGTTTTTGTTATTGTTTTTTTGTCTGTGCACTATTTTTTATACATAATTCATCCTGTTTTGGGTAAGTTGTCAGTTTGTTTAAAACTAATAATTATTTTATAAAGAATACTTTTTAGAATATG
Organism: Philopedon plagiatum; assembly: GCA_963971165.1. Lineage (NCBI taxonomy): Eukaryota > Metazoa > Arthropoda > Insecta > Coleoptera > Curculionidae > Philopedon > Philopedon plagiatum. The sequence continues at coordinate 75,942,488 of OZ020191.1, read as the reverse complement.
GATTACAATAATTATTCAGTTATTATGTATCTAGTCCAGAAGAGACACAGAGAAGAGACTCGAGGTGGATCTCAGAGTTGTGATGGAGCAAAAAAAGACTTGGGTATTAAACATAACCAAAAATTTTACTAAAAAATTAGCCTAGTTTTAACTTTTTTGGACGAAAAAGCCCATAATATGGCATTAGCGACTCTAGTTTGTCAATGTTGTTTTCTTATAATGACCCAAAATGATTTTAAAGTTAAAGGATAGGTTAGAATAAATTTTTGTTTTAAGGTTTTGTTAAATATTGTCCTAATTTGTGTTGTTCTTTTTTAGATCGAGGCCTATTATTGCAACATTGGTGTTGAAGCATTTAATCAGGTATACTTGTTTGTTTTAATAGGGGTATTACTTTGAGCCAAAGATATTTCTGCTTTATCGTGTTGCTGTATCGTGTAATTTACATTTTACTCGTATGTAGAATAGTAATATGTGTGTAAAGAGTATGTGTTATTATCATATTTAGATAACTTCTGCTGCAACCGGTTTTATTGAATTAACCATCGCCAATGGGCCCTGTAAGAAGACTACTAGGCCTACTAAAAGAAAGAGAGCTAAGCCAGCTACTGAGGTAAGCAATTCTACTGCATATGAAATTCTTCATGAAATATATGACATGATGCCAAACGTGAGTATTTAACTGTTGCAGGTAATGTTTATTTCCAACTAAAATTTTATTTTTACAGCTCGTGGCGAAGACTTTTGGTCGATGCATCTACATAGGAAGCCTTGTATTAGATTATACAGTTCTGCATAAGTATCAATTATTTAAAGTTTATTTTTAAGTTAAAATTAGGTCAGTTCTAATGTTTAAATGCAAGAATTTGCTTTCAGTGTTAGTGTTCTGTTACTGATCGAATATATTCTTAACAAATGTATTTTTTGGGTAATTTATGTAATAATTTATAAGCATCGTATTCCTGTAATATTTTAAATCAATAAACAAAAATCCCTGTTTTGTTTTATTTACGCGTTACCCAACCCAACCTTAGGAACACGTCTTTTCAAATTGTTTGACCTCAGTTATAGAAAAAATCTAAATATAACTGCCCTAGAGCAGGGGTCTTCAACCTCTTTTTATTAAAGGCCAGATCTGGGATTCCTTATCGACCGGTGGGCCAGAAGTGAAGAAGGCCGTAGGCGAAAAATGTTCGAGACCACAACCAAATTTCGTCAAGAATTCACCCAACTATTTTCGTAAATTAAATTATTGCTTTTTTTTTCGTCTAAAAGAGGTAATATAACGAGTAGGCAATATTTTAAGTTTTGAGTAATTTATTACGTATTTATCAAATTGTTTTTTTTTTGTATATTGTCGGAAATAGAAAAGGTTTCGTTACTCGAAACAGGGTTAATTCGGGGAAAAAATAATAGATGGCGCTTAAGTAAGCTCGATAGGTTGGCTTTAATACCGTCGTATTTACCCCACTTGTGTCCTCAAAAGCATCAGTATATTTATACGTAAACAATTCGCGCTAATTTTTGCAGTTCTGATAAGCACCTGTTTATTGCTGTACATTAACAATATATTAAAAAGGGAAAACAAAACGAAACTTTTTTACTTTCTTAACTAGATTGTGTAACGAAAGTAACCACTAAGAAGGAACTTTCAGAAATTTGACTTGGAAAGGAATAAAAGGGTATTGGTAATGTTAATGAACATTATACGGATCTATTAACGTAGATGATTTTTTTTACTTTGTTTGGATCCCGCTAATTTTTGCTGTCCTTATAAGCACCTGTTTATTGCTGTACATTAATCAATATATTAAAAAGTGAAAGCAAAACAAAACGAGACTTTTTTACCTTCTTAACTAGATTTCGTAATGAAAGTAACCACTAAGAAAGAATTTTCAGAAATCTAGGCGTGTTTTATTTTCTATATTATTTTTTTATTTCAGCTGTCCTCAGAACCACTAATACATCAAAAATTAGGTCGCGCAGTTTTTGCTGTCCTAATAAGAACCTTTAATTAATTGTCTCAATTATAGTTTCCAAATATGTATTTTAACAATTAATTTTTACAAGAGAATGACTTTTGCTTTTTAGTCCCTATTGTTAAGGTGTTTTAAAAGAATTGCACATACTGAAAAAACAGGTTGTCAACAAGTAACGTCTTTTTAATTTACGTTTTCGTCACAGAAGAGAATACCAAAATTGTTTTTCTTGTGTTATTATTAGCTGTGAAGCGTCTTCGGTTCACTCCGCGTCAAATGTTTTGCAAAGCAGCGGCTAAATAGGTACTCTGCTGATTCATAATCCGAGTTTACACGGTTTCAGTAGCTAAAGCGAATCACTAAAACAAGTTACTAAAATACTCTGGTATATGGTTTTGTCATTTTAATAGGGGTAGGGGACCGCCACTAGCCTAGCACACACCGGCGTACCAAGTTATCGGCATTGGTTACAAACAGATAGCAGACACAGAGAAATGGAACAAAAAATGTTTAAAGAGACTTAAAACGCAAAGACTAATATTAAATGTTATAATTTTTCAATCAAACCATAGATAAAAGCTTTAATAAACTTTGAAAAATAATTTCTAGAATCCAAAATCCAAAATCACGTGAGCTGTAAAAATTAGGGTTAGGTTAGTTTGGGAGGTGTTACTACGTTTATACGGATAATTTTGATTCGTAACAACTTTCTTTACTTTAAATTAAAATACCTCAAAACTCAATACCAAATTTTTGTTCTTGATGTCTTTAATTAAAACGTACTTTCAAAATGTGAAGTGTGTTTTTGTTCTAAAATAAATATGGACTATTTAAAATTGTTGGTAATCAAAGATCCGGTATAAACTAAGTCACTACTGAATTTTAGAACAGCTTCTATCTTTTCTTCTTCAACTACGAAAAAATAGATGAGACATAAGCGGACATGATCCTTACATGTCTTGTTTAAAAGATTTTCACTAATTTTCGCAAATAAGAATAAAGGGTTGTGAGGCCAGCGCAAAATATATGTAAAAAAAAAAGAATAAAGGGCACTTAAAAATCAATAAAGATTATAAAAACAATAAAATTTGTAGTTGATGTATGAATCCGCTTTTAAACAGATTGCAAAGCCTGTTATTTCGGATATCCTTCGTAAGTCCATTTGTGGACGTAAAAAGGATATGCAGGGACTTCCAATTTATGTCCACGACTCCATAGATAAACACAAATTCCCTACTTTCCTCCCCCACTTATCACGATTCGTCCTTATAAAAACCGTTCTATCGAAAATTCTTTCAAAAGTTCCTAAAATAACCTTTGCGTCTAGAAAAATACTATTATATTGTATCTTTATGTATACACATAATATAAAATATGTCCTTATATGAACCGTTAATTAAAATTTCCCTCCAAACAAGTCCGCCTAAATATCACTGCCCTAGAGCTGGGGTCTTCAACCTTTTTTTTATTAAAGGGCCAGATTTGGGTTTCCTTATCGACCGGTGGGCCAGAAGTGAAGACGGCCGCAGGCGAAAAATTTCCCCCAAATTTCGTCAAGAATTCACCCAACTATTTTCGTAAATTAAATTATTGCTTTTTTTCGTCTAAAAGAGGTAATATATCGAGTAGGCATTATTTTAAGTTTTGAGTAATTTATTACGTATTTATCAAATTGTTTTTTTTTGTATATTGTCGGAAATAGAAAAATTTTCGAGACCACAGCCAAATTTCGTCAAGAATTCACCCAACTATTTTCGTAAATTAAATTACTGTTTTTTTTTTCGTCTCAAAGAAGTAATATAACGAGTAGGCAATATTTTAAGTTTTGAGTAATTGATTACGTAAGTATTTATCGCATTGTTTTAGGCCGCGGGTTGAAGACTCCTGCCCTAGAGGTTGGTTAAAGTGCAACAGAAACAGAATTTTTATTTATTTTTTGACTGCAGTAAGAACGAACAGCAGTGCAAAAATATAAAATTCAGGTTAGGACACCAAGCGTTCTAGAGATTGTTATAGCGTACACAAAACAAACAATAATGCTAGAAACAAAATCTAATACATATAAAACACAGGAAAAAGTCCTTTCTTGAGAAAATTTAAATTTTAGGTCCATTGTCCTAAATAGAAAAGATTTCGTTACTCGAAATAGTGTTAAGTCGGGGGAAAAATAATAGATGGCGATTAAGTAAGCTCGATAGGTTGGCTTTATTACCGTCGTATTTGCCCCACTTCTGTCCTCAAAAGCATCAGTATATAAAGTTTACGTAAACAATTCGCGCTAATTTTTGCTGTCCTGATAAGCACCTGTTTATTGTTGTACGTGTACATTAACCAATATATTAAAAAGTGAAAGCAAAACAAAACGAAACTTTTTTACTTTCTTAACTAGATTGCGTAATGAAAGTAACCACTAAGAATTTTCAGAAATTTGACTTGGAAAGGAATAAAAGGGTATTGGTAATGTTAATGAACATTATACGGATCTATTAACGTAGATGATTTTTTACTTTGTTTGTATCGCGCTAATTTTTGCTGTCCTGATAAGCACCTGTTTATTGCTGTACATCAATCAATAGGTATATTAAAAAGTGAAAGCAAAACAAAACGACACTTTTTTACCTTCTTAACTAGATTTCGTAATGAAAGTAACCACTAAGAAAGAATTTTCAGAAATCTAGGCGTGTTTTATTTTCCATATAATTTTTTTATTTCAGCTGTTCTCAAAACCACTAATACATCAAACCCTGGCCTTACAACCCTTTATTCTTATTTGCGAAAATTAGTGAAAATCTTTTAAACAATTCATGTAAGGAGCATGTCCGCTTATGTCTCATCTATTTTTTCGTAGTTGAAGAAGAAAGATAGAAGCTGTTCTAAAATTCAGTAGGGACTTAGTTTATGCCGGATCTTTGACACCAACAATTGTAAATAGTCCATATTTATTTTAGAACAAAAACACACTTCACATTTTGAAAGTACGTTTTAATCAAAGACATCAAGAACAAAAATTTGGTATTGAGTTTTGAGGCATTTTAATTTAAAGTAAAGAAAGCTATGTTACGTATCAAAATTATCCGTATAAACGTAGTCAACACCTCCCAAACTAACCTAACTACCTAACCCTAATTTTAGTAATATTGAAGGGTATTTACAGCTCACGTGTTTTTGGATTTTCGATTCTAGAAATTATTTTTCAGTTTATTAAAGCTTTTATCTATGGTTTATTAAAAATTATAACATTTAATATTAGTCTTTGCGTTTTAAGTCTCTTTAAACATTTTTTGTTCTATTTCTCTCTGTCTGCTATTTGTCGGTCTGTCTGCTTGTAACCAACTCCGACAACTTGGTACTTTGGTACGCAGGTGTGTGCTAGGCTAGTGGCGGTCCCCTACCCCTATTAAAATGACAAAACCATATACCAGAGTCTTTTAGTAACTTGTTTTAGTGATTCGCTTTAGCTACTGAAACCGTGTAAACTTGGATTATGAATCAGCAGAGTACCTATTTAGCCGCTACTTTGCAAAACATTTGACGCGGAGTGAACCGAAGACGCTTCACAGCTAATAATAACACAAGAAAAACAATTTTGGTATTCTGTTCTGTGACGAAAACGTAAATTAAAAAGACGTTATTTGTTGACAACCTGTTTTTTAGTATGTGCAATTCTTTCAAAACACCTTAACAATAGAGGTTAAAAGGCAAAAGTCATTCTTTTGTAAAAATTAATTGTTAAAATACATATTTGGAAACTATAATTGAGACAATTAATTAATGGTTCTTATTAGGACAGCAAAAACTGCGCGACATAATTTTTGATGTATTAGTGGTTTTGAGGACAGCTGAAATAAAAAAATAATATAGAAAATTAAAAACGCCTAGATTTCTAGAAATTCTTTCTTAGTGGTTACTTTCATTACGAAATCTAGTTAAGAAGGTAAAAAAGTTTCGTTTTGTTTTGCTTTCACTTTTTAATATATTGATTAATGTATAGCAATAAACAGGTGCTTATCCGGACAGCAAAAATTAGCGCGATCCAAACAAAGTAAAAAAATCATCTACGTTAATAGATCCGTATAATGTTCATTAACATTACCAATACCCTTTTATTCCTTTCCAAGTCAAATGTCTGAAAATTCTTTCTTAGAGGTTACTTTCATTACGCAATCTAGTTAAGAAAGTAAAAAAGTTTCGCTTTGTTTTGCTTTCACTTTTTACTATATTTATTAATGTACAGCAATAAACAGGTGCTTATCAGGACAGCAAAAATTAGCGCGAATAGTATTAAAGCCAACCTATCGAGCTTACTTAAGCGCCATCTATTATTTTTTCCCCGAATTAACCCTATTTCGAGTAACGAAACCTTTTCTATTTCCGACAATATACAAAAAAAAACAATTTGATAAATACGTAATAAATTATTCAAAACTTAAAATATTGCCTACTCCATATATTACCTCTTTTAGACGAAAAAAAGCAATAATTTAATTTACGAAAATAGTTGGGTGAATTCTTGACGAAATTTGGGGGAAATTTTCGCCTGCGGCCGTCTTCACTTCTGGCCCACCGGTCGATAAGGAAACCCAAATCTGCCCTTTAATAAAAAAAAGGTTGAAGACCCCTGCTCTAGGGCAGTTATATTTAGGCGGACTTGTTTGGAGGGAAATTTTAATCAACGGTTCATATAAGGACATATTTTATATTACGTGTATACATAAAGATACAATATAATAGTATTTTTCTAGACGAAAAGGTTATTTTAGGAACTTTTGAAAGAATTTTCGATAGAACGGTTTTTATAAGGACGCATCGTGATAAGTGGGGGAGGAAAGTAAGGAATTTCCAAATAAATTGTGTGATATACCCTTTCTAGGCTTTTTGAAGTCAAGCAGTTCAAAACGCAAGTTAATTTGGTAATATTTTGAATACTCACCATAGTAGATTTTATTTTAGATATCATCGGAAGAATATGTAACGTAAAATGACGAGAAGGTGTCAAATCTTTGATATATCCAATTTATTTACATTTTAAAACTACTATTAATATTATTTTGTACCTGGCGTTTTCTATTTTCTATATTATTTTTTTATTTTAGGTGTCCTCAAAACTACCAATACATCAAAAATTATACCGCTCAGTTTTTGCTGACCTAATATGAACCTTTATTCTCTTAATTATAATTTCCAAATATGTATTTTTAACAATTAATTTTTAGAACAGAATAACTTTTGCTTTTTAATCCCTATTGTTAAGGGGTTTTGAAAGGATTGCACATACTAAAAAACACAGGTTAAGTCAACAAATGTCATTTAATTTACGTTTTAGTCACAGAAAAGAATACCAAAATTGTTTTCTGTGCATTTATTATTAGCTGTGAAACTGTGAAGCGTCCTCGGTACACGCCGCGTCAAATGTTTTGCAAAGCAGCGGCTAAATACTGTGCTGATTCATAGGCACAAAGCTCTCACATTCCATAACCCTACATTTTCTACCCTGGTAAATGGTTTGTGTTAATTTTATTATGAGATCATGTGACTTAGGACACATCTTGGTACCAAATTTATTAAAAATCAACTAACAAAAAATAAATAACCACCATTTTCTCCGCACCTGCTGGATGGTTTTAATTTATTTTATTATGGGATCATCTGTAACTTATGACAGAGCTATGTACCAAATGTCGTAAGAACCGACCACTTAAAAATAAAAAACCCCTAAGTTTCTTCACCTCTGGGATGTGGTTTTATGTCATTTTAATAGGGGTAGGGGACCGCCAGTAGCCTAGCATACACCTGCGTACCAAATTTCGTATAAATCACTAAAGTACTTCTCTAGATATCGGCGTTGGTTACATACTATACAGACTATTTTTTTGAGAGATCGACCGACAGATAGACAGAAATGGAACAAAAATGTTTAAAAGACTTGAAATGCAAAGATCTGTATTTTTTTAAATATAAGGACTTTATTAACGATCACAATAGCTCCCCATATATGTATGTACCACTATTTGGTATTATGTCGGAGCTAGAAAAAATAAATAAACCTATTGAACGCCGGTTCTTTTATTTTTAATATTGTTCCAAGGAATTATAAATGCACTTAATATTTCATGAAATCGTTTGCACATAGCAGACTGACAAAATGTTCCGAAACATGCCACCACATATTAAAACGAAAATTTTTCTAACAAATTTTTGTTTTTTCCCAGAAATTTTTGTATACATGATCTTTCATATTGGATGTATATACATGTATACCAAGAAATTTTCAATATCTCAAAAAATTAATCACATCATCAAATGTACAAAAATGTCCCTACAAGAACCGTTGTCTAGAAAAATTGTTTTCTTTTGCTTCAGTCGACTTTTTAAAAAAAAATTGGTATACATAGGGTTTAATGTATAATGTATACAGATGTATAGCAATGTACACTAATATATAAGTCGGTCCTCAAAAGCACCCTTAGCCATATATATATATATATATATATATATATATATATATATATATATATATATATATATATATATATATATATATATATATATATATATATATATATATATATATATATATATATATATATATATATATATATATATATATATATGTATATATATATATATATATATATATATATATATATATATATATATATATATATATATATATATATATATACAGGGTGTCCGGGAAAATGTGGGAAATCTCACGGATATGACAAACAACACGTGAAAAGAATACTATAAGTTCATATAAACTTTTTTCGCATAGGCCTCCTCTTCGGAGATATGGGCTACCAAGAGCTCCAATGAAATCAAGTTTTTTACACATAACTATTGAACCACCAGGTATATTCCAAATTTTTTTTTAATATGGTGTATACCAGGTTAGACCCTTCAAACTACTATCCAAGAAAGTGTTGTGAAGTACTCACAGCTGCAGGGACGGATTAGCTGTGACACTCATGATCCAATTTTTTTACGCCCTGTATGATAAGAACTTTGGACGACGTTTTTTACATACCTTTAACTATTGACTAAAATTAAGTTCTCTTCATTCATGTCGTTAATCCTAACCGTTTTCGAAAAAACGTCATATTATTTACATCATGTATTTGGCGTATTTCGATAACAGATACGTCTAATTCTGTGAACTGCAGTTCGACCTAGGTTCGCAAAAAATGTGCGTTTTATTTTATCGGCCCCAAAAACAAAGTATTGTTGTTGCAAACGTTGCTAGGTACGAAAGAAATAAATATCCTGCATTTTAGAACTTGTCAACTTTCACATCGCTGACACATTGATTCTTTATTTCGATATTAAATTACTGATTTTTGGATTTCGTGGTGAAATTAGTTCGAAATATGGAATACACGTTTATTGAGTATGCAGATATGCATCTGATGTATGGTCTTGCATCTTGCAATGCTTTGGAAGCCAGAAGGTTACATCACGACAGATATCCTAATCGTACTCATCCCGATCAGAAAACATTTCAACGAGTTGACCAACGTCTAAGGGAGGCATTTACTAAGGTAATATTATTAAATTTCTTCATAATTTGAGGAACTGTTGGGAAAAGAGGTACTGATGCTGGTCGGGGAAGAACAGTACGTACGCCGCAGTTAGAGGAAAATATTTTAAATACTGTATATGACACTCCTTCAACGAGCATTCTAAAGTTATCAGCGCAGTTTAATACGTCGAAAACAATAGTGCATGAAGTTCTTCAAGAAAAGCTGTTATATCCATATCATTTGCACAAAGTGCATGAACTGATTCCTGAAGATTTTCCCCGTAGAATGCAGTCTGCAAACTGGCTATTGGATCAGCAACGAAATAATGTATACTTCATTAGCACTATTCTCTTCACGCACCAAGCAGGGTTTACCAAAAATGGAATCATGAATTTACACAACTCACATGTATGGGCTGATGAAAATCCTCATGCAACTATTGTCTCGCATCATCAACATCAGTTCCAATCAATTAATGTCTGAGCAGGAATCACTGGCAATTTTTTGATTGGACCATTCGTATTGCCGGTACGACTGAATGGACAACTTTATTGGGAATTCCTCCGGAACGCTTTTCACGATTTAGTAGAGCACTTACCCCTTGAAATTCGCCGAAACATGTACTACATGCACGATGGAGCACCACCTCATTTCAGCGTTGCTGTGCGGGTTTGACCTAACGCCATTGAATTTTTACCTGTGGGACACCTCAAAACCTTGGTGTATTCTACTCCGGTCGATAGTAGGGAGGAACTTCTACGGAGAATCACGTTTTATTGTGATCAAATAAGGAACAATGCTGGGTTATTGTGGCGGATACAGCAGTCCTCAATTCGTCGTGTCCGCGAGTGTATAAGACTTCACGGAGCCCATGTTGAACCATCTTACGAATTTTTTAACTAAGCAGTTAAAGTTTAACGTTTTATTTCAACTATATTGGCGATAGGGAAAAATTCATCTTTTTCATATTCAACCCGAGAGAAGTTAGGGGACTAACAGTGTAAATAAAATTACTTTTTTCCAAAACGGTTAGGATTAACGACATGAATGAAGAGTACTTAATTTAAAGTCAATAGTTAAAGGTATGTAAAAAACGTCGTCCAAAGTTCTTATCATACAGGGCGTTAAAAAATGTGGTCATGAGCAGGCGCGGCCCGTGAAATTTCGAAGTTGTATATCTCTGTTGGTACTAATGGGACCCATGCCAAGTTCAGGTTTTGTAGTAGTGAGCCTACTAGGAATATTTTGGTAAAGAAAAAAAATATTTTGCAATTTGCGAAAAAAAGTTGAATTTTTCAATTGACCCACCTGGGTAAAAACTTAACACGCTTAGGTATTTTATTTATTATTTTTTCTAAACAAATTTTACATCATTTTGTCGACAATTCTTAAATTTTAAGAGAAAAAAATGTGTTAGTAGAAAGTTAAAGTCCTTTGAATTTTTTTGAAAAATATATCTTAGGCTTAAAAAAATTCAAATGGCTATAACTTTCTACTAACACATTTTTTTCTCTTAAAATTTAAGAATTGTCGACAAAATGATGTGAAATTTCTTTAGACAAAATAATAAATAAAATATCTAAGCGTGTTAATTTTTTACCCAGGTGGGTTAATTCAAAAATTCAACTTTTTTTCGCAAATTCCAAAATATTTTTTTTCTTTGCCAAAACATTCCCAGTAGGCCCACTATTAAAAAACCGGAACTTGGCATGGGTCCCATAAGTAGAAGCAGAGATATACCATTTTAAAATTCCACGGGCCGCGCCTGGTCATGAGTGTCACAGCTAGTCCGTCCCTGCAGCTGTGAGTACTTCACAACACTTTCTTGGATAGTAATTTGAAGGGTCTAACCTGGTATACATCATATTAAAAAAAATTGGAATATACCTGGTGGTTCAATAATTATGTGTAAAAAACTTGATTTCATTGGAGCTCTTTGGGAGCCCATATCTCCGAAGAGGAGGCATATACGAAAAAAGTTTATATGAACTTGTAGTATTCTTTGCACGTGTTTTTTTCATATCCGGGAGATTTCCCACATTTTCCCGGACACCCTATATGGTATATATATATATATATATATATATATATATATATATATATATATATATATATATATATATATATATATATATATATATATACAGGGTGCGCCAAACTCAGTGGCCTATTAGAAGTATTTAGAAAACGACAGAAGATTTTTTTCTGAAAACTTGGGTGTGGTTATAGGAACTGGTGTTCTATCGTTTAAAAATATTTTGAAAGAGGCAGTGTTGCCAGATCATTCTGAAACTCATAGCAACTTCGGAATTTTAAATGAGACACCCTGTATATTATTTTACATTTTGATTCTGATTTATAATACAAATTTTTTTTGTGTATAATACCCTATGCCTATCTCTGATAGTTTTTGAAATATTAATTCATAAGTAAATTTTCGGGGCTAAAACATGCTCCCTAAAAAATCAAATATTTTTGTGACCAAGGCACCTAGAAAGTTAAAATTTTTGTAGAAGTTTCCCAAAATATTGCTTTCTTAGAATTTTGACGAATTATTAAAGTATTTTTATACAGGGCGTCTCAAAAAAATTGTATCTTCTTAATATAAATAAATGCAAAAAACTCAACTTTTTTAAATAGTACACCCTGTATTTTATTTTTTTAACAAAAACTAGAACAAATTTCCTACCAAACTGTATACCATGTTCCTATACCTATCTTTAACCGTTTCGAACTTACACGCATTTTAGAAAATTAATAACTAAATAAAAATGTTTAAAAACATTTAATAGTAGGTTTTGGCGGAATTTGTTTAGAAACAAATGAAAAAGAAAACATGTCAAGTAAATTGGCTTTGGGGAAAGGTCTATTTTTTAAATTATCAAACAAAATGGCAAATAACTCTTATTCTAACGCAGAAATTTTGAATTTATTTTTTATACACGGAGAGTGTAATAAAATTATATCAAGAACATGTAGACGATTCAACGAACTGTATCCGAATTCACCTCCAATGACACCAAAAAAGTTTAAAAGAATGGAAAGAAATATGTTGCAGTATAATAATGTTAAAGCGCCCAGAATTCAAATTAAACCGGTAACAGGTAATGAAGAAAATGAAATTAATGTTCTGGCATATTTTCATGCATTGCCGCATGCGACTATATACAGTGCAGAAAACGACTTAGGACTCACATATAAATCCATAGAGCGAATCTTACATAATCATAAAATGCATGATTACAAACTTATTATACTTCAGGCACTTCAACAAAATGATCCTCTAAAACGTGTAGAATTTTGTGAAATTATATTAGTCCGGACACAAGAAGACCCCGATTTTTTAAAAAAGATCATTTGGACAGATGAAGCTAAGTTTTCAAGGGAAGGCATTTTTAATCGAAGAAACTCCCATTTTTGGTCTAGAGAAAATCCCCACTTCGCAAGAGAAAAAAGTTTCCAGTATCAGTTCAGTTTTAACGTTTTTTGTTTGCTAATGGATAATAATATGGTCTTTTGTATTTACGACGATAACTTAACGGGCGCAAAATATTTAGAAATATTAAGGACCACTGTTTCGGACTTTTTAGATGATTTACCATTAAATATGCTTGAAAACTGCTGGTATCAGTTAGATGGAGCACCAGCCCATTCTACTAATGAAGTGCATGTTTATGTTAATATGTATGTTAATATGATATTCATTATTTCCAAGAATCTCTTCTATCCAATATATTGACCAATATTCTTGGAAATAATGAATATCATATTAAAGATTCCTGGAATTTTCACCAATTCATTAAAGATAATAAAATTCCAAAAGATTATTTTCTAGTTTCGCTCGATGTCACATCACTCTACACTAACATTCCAGTTGAATTAGCTCTAAAAGTTATCGCAGAAAAATGGAATAACATAAAAAAATTTACAACAATACCAAAAACAGAATTTATAGAAGCCACAAAAATATGTCTAACCTCTACATTTTTTCAGTACCAAGACCAATTCTTCTCGCAAATTTATGGCGTCGCAATGGGTTCACCCATTTCAGCTACTATAGCAAACTTAGTAATGGAGCATCTAGAGGTAAACGTCATAGAATCGCTTGATTATAAACCTCATTTCTTCAAAAGATTTGTTGACGACTGCATTCTATGTATTCCAAAAAATAAACTTAACTATACATTAAACAAGTTTAATTCATTCCATCCAAAAATTCAATTTACACACGAAACAGAAAATAACAAATCAATAAACTTTTTAGACATAACGTTAAACTATAACGAAGAAGGTGACATAGAAACAAGCTGGTATACCAAACCAATGTGGTCAGGACGATATATCAATTATAACTCCAACATTCCAGAAAAATACAAGAAAAGTGTTGTAAATTCACTAGTTGACAGAGCTATTAAACTATCTGATAATAAACACAGACCAAAAAACTTTAAAAAAGTACGAAATATCTTACAAAACAATAACTACCCTAAAAAGTTCTATGAACCAATCATAAAAGCAAAAATAAACAAAATATACAACCCACAGAAAAATAACCCCAAAAATATGAATGAAAACCATTACGTATCTACTCCATACATAAAAGAAATAAACCAGAAAATTAAAAAAGTACTTCACCCACATAAAATCAAAATAGCAGAAAAACCAATTAATAATTCAAGAAAACTATTCACAAATCTAAAACCAAATATTCCAAAAACAAACCAGTCTCAACTCATTTACAAAATAAATTGCCTTGATTGCCCAAAAACCTATATTGGGCTAACCAAGCAATATCTTAAAAACAGAATTAAGGAACATCAAAACAGTATTAGAAATGTTAGTCACAGTTCAACAGCTCTATCAAATCATTCACTAGAATATTTACACAACTTTAATTTTAATAACGTAGAAATCTTAGATTATGAATCAAACTACAAAAAACGAAACATAAAGGAAATGATACATATTAAAAAAACCCATAACACCCTAAACTATAGAACAGATACGGATAATTTAAGTACCATTTACAACAACCTTATCATAAAAAAGTAAAACGAAAATAAAAGCAAAATTTTTGTGTCCCTACCCTTAAACATCTGGAATAATAAAACCAAAGCTCTTTACTGTAAACATCCACAAATCAGTCTAGTTTAAAACCCTGTTGCAATAAGTCATTTTGTTAAAATGTAGTGTTTAAGTGAAATCAATTTAAAAGGTATGTCCTATTCTACTATCTCTTGTTTATATAAAACTTAAATAGAAAAATATATTACTATTACACCTTTGTTATTAGGATTCTGATGATGGTTTAGAGATGAAATAAACCGAAACGTCAAAACCATTTCAAGACTTTAATTTAAACTGACCGAAAGCCCAAGAAGTACAATAAAACTATTGAATCAAAAACGGTCAAGAAACCAATATTACTAACTTACTCTGGCATGGGTGAAAACGCCACAATCTCACGTTCAAATGGGAGAAGAAACAAACCACTATTCAAACAATTTGAATAATCTTTAAAACAACTAGCAATAGAAAAAAATAGAAAAAATTTTCTTGTAAGATGCAAAAATTTGCAAATTGTACCGAAATTTTTACAAAACAAACAGAAAAACTTTAATTTTCAAAAATCGGAATCACAAACAAAATACAACAAAATCCTAAATCTGTTCTATATACAAGTACTAAATATATGTATCAGTGACTGTTTTGCTAAAGTAAATTTCCTGGAAAATTCAATTACTAATATAAAAACTAAGCTATCTAATGAATTTACTAACACTTTTTTAGTAAATTATTATAAAAAACAAAATGAAAGATATGAATTTATTTTCAATAAAACTAAAAATCGACATATAAATAAAATTAATATCTTAATAAGAAAACAAAATACACTACAACAAGAATATATGGTTAACGAAAATTGGATAACTAATTTAACAAAAACAACCATTCCAGAACACGTTAAATACATTCTGTCTCTTGGTCCCAAATTTGCAACAGATTACAAATTGAAACCTAATTGTATCGAAAACATTATAACAAATATTGAGGCTGGTATTGAATCACTTAATCAAAATGACAAAGAAATCATCAGAAACAGAATAACAAATATTTTAACGAATTTTAAAAACAAAATTTCCCAATCACACAAAAAACTTAAAAATCAAATTAACTATTTCGTAAAAGAAACCAAATTATTCCTATCTCAACACCCCTCACTATATATTTTATCAGCTGATAAAAGCAACAAAACTGTTATAATGGAAAAACATGAATACAACAAAAAGATGTTAGACCTCTTAAATGACGCAACAACCTATAAAAAAGAAACACATGATATAACCGGTAAAATTCAAAATAAAATAAATAAATTAATCAATACATGGCTTAAAAATATATACATTGATAAAAAAACAAAAAATAAACTTATTTGTCACAATGGTCAACCACCATATATTTACGGACTACCCAAATTACACAAAACTAACACACCCTTACGACCAATAGTCAGTACTACCGGATCTGCTTCCTACAACCTGTCACATTTTCTATCCAATATATTGACCAATATTCTTGGAAATAATGAATATCATATTAAAGATTCCTGGAATTTTCACCAATTCATTAAAGATAAAAAAATTCCAAAAGATTATTTTCTAGTTTCGTTCGATGTCACATCACTCTACACTAATATTCCAGTTGAATTAGCTCTAAAAGTTATCGCAGAAAAATGGAATAACATAAAAAATTTTACAACAATACCAAAAACAGAATTTATAGAAGCCACAAAAATATGTCTAACCTCTACATTTTTTCAGTACCAAGACCAATTCTTCTCGCAAATTTATGGCGTCGCAATGGGTTCACCCATCTCAGCTACTATAGCAAACTTAGTAATGGAGCATCTAGAGGTAAACGTCATAGAATCGCTTGATTATAAACCTCATTTCTTCAAAAGATTTGTTGACGACTGCATTCTATGTATTCCAAAAAATAAACTTAACTATACATTAAACAAGTTTAATTCATTCCATCCAAAAATTCAATTTACACACGAAACAGAAAATAACAAATCAATAAACTTTTTAGACATAACGTTAAACTATAACGAAGAAGGTGACATAGAAACAAGCTGGTATACCAAACCAATGTGGTCAGGACGATATATCAATTATAACTCCAACATTCCAGAAAAATACAAGAAAAGTGTTGTAAATTCACTAGTTGACAGAGCTATTAAACTATCTGATAATAAACACAGACCAAAAAACTCAAAAAAAAGTACGAAATATCTTACAAAACAATAACTACCCTAAAAAGTTCTATGAACCAATCATAAAAGCAAAAATAAACAAAATATACAACCCACAGAAAAATAACCCCAAAAATATGAATGAAAACCATTACGTATCTACTCCATACATAAAAGAAATAAACCAGAAAATTAAAAAAGTACTTCACCCACATAAAATCAAAATAGCAGAAAAACCAATTAATAAATCAAGAAAACTATTCACAAATCTAAAACCAAATATTCCAAAAACAAACCAGTCTCAACTCATTTACAAAATAAATTGCCTTGATTGCCCAAAAACCTATATTGGGCAAACCAAGCAATATCTTAAAAACAGAATTAAGGAACATCAAAACAGTATTAGAAATGTTAGTCACAGTTCAACAGCTCTATCAAATCATTCACTAGAATATTTACACAACTTTAATTTTAATAACGTAGAAATCTTAGATTATGAATCAAACCACAAAAAACGAAACATAAAGGAAATTATACATATTAAAAAAACCCATAACACCCTAAACTATAGAACAGATACGGATAATTTAAGTACCATTTACAACAACCTTATCATAAAAAAGTAAAACGAAAATAAAAGCAAAATTTTTGTGTCCCTACCCTTAAACATCTGGAATAATAAAACCAAAGCTCTTTACTGTAAACATCCACAAATCAGTCTAGTTTAAAACCCTGTTGCAATAAGTCATTTTGTTAAAATGTAGTGTTTAAGTGAAATCAATTTAAAAGGTATGTCCTATTCTACTATCTCTTGTTTATATAAAACTTACATAGAAAAATATATTACTATTACACCTTTGTTATTAGGATTCTGATGATGGTTTAGAGATGAAATAAACCGAAACGTCAAAACCATTTCAAGACTTTAATTTAAACTGACCGAAAGCCCAAGAAGTACAATAAAACTATTAAATTAATAACATTCTTTCATTTTAAAATTTAAGAAAATTTTGCTAATTTGTTTGATAATTTAAAAAATAGACCTTTCCCCAAAGCCAATTTACTTGACATGTTTTCTTTTTCATTTGTTTCTAAACAAATTCTGCCAAAACCTACTATTAAATGTTTTTAAACATTTTTATTTGGTTATTAATTTTCTAAAATGCCTGTAAGTTCGAAACGGTTAAAGATAGGTATAGGAACATGGTATACAGTTTGGTAGGAAATTTGTTCTAGTTTTTGTTAAAAAAATAAAATACAGGATGTTCTATTTAAAAAAGTTGAGTTTTTTGTATTTATTTATATTAAGAAGATACAAGTTTTTTGAGACGCCCTGTATAAAAATACTTTAATAATTCGTCAAAATTCTAAGAAAGCAATATTTTGGGAAACTTTTGCAAAAATTTTAACTTTCTAGGTGCCTTGGTCACAAAAATATTTGATTTTTTAGGGAGCATGTTTTAGCCCCGAAAATTTACTTATGAATTAATATTTCAAAAACTATCAGAGATAGGCATAGCATATTATACACAAAAAAAATTTGTATTATAAATCAGAATCAAAATGTAAAATAATATACAGGGTGTCTCATTTAAAATTCCGAAGTTGCTATGAGTTTCAGAATGATCTGGCAACACTGCCTCTTTCAAAATATTTTTAAACGATAGAACACCAGTTCCTATAACCACACCCAAGTTTTCAGAAAAAAATCTTCTGTCGTTTTCTAAATACTTCTAATAGGCCACTGAGTTTGGCGCACCCTGTATATATATATTAGACTGGTTCAAAAAAAGTGACTATTTTTTTTCTTCTTAAATATATCGAAAATATTGTTGGAAACGCCGAAAAGAAAATACTGGTAAAGTTTGAGCCCTTAATATTAAGTTTAAGGGGTGCCGCATCGCAAATTTCAATTTCCCATTTGACTAACATGGGAAAATTTTGTTTTCAAACTTTGGAATTTTCTAGCTCGTTAACGGCTCGTCATATTTATGTGCCCATAACACTTTTGTGTAGAGTATTTACTGCTCTACAAAAAAGTTCTAAGTAATTTGGTCATAAACTCACTCCTACAAAAGTAATTCAAGGATATAGTTGAATTCATAATAATTTTTTACAATTTTTCAATTGTACGACAAAATTATCGACTTTTTCCAAAAATGTTATCAAACCTTTTTTGTAGATCTTTTCATTTTCTACAAATTATCTTTTATAAATTTTCAGCAATTTCGTAGGCTTTGCGAGTTATCTCCACTATAATATAAATTTTCGGACATACACGTAATTCATTAGAATATAAAATTAAAATTATTCGGTTTTTGGAGTTTGGCGATAACTCGCAAAACTTACGAAATTTTTGAAAATTTATAAAAGATAATTTGTAGAAAATGAAAAGATCTACGAAAAAGGTATCATAACATTTTTCAAAAAAGTCGATAATTTTGTCATAAAATTGAAAAATTGTACAAAATTATTATGAATTCAACTATAACCTTGAATTATTTTTGTAGGAGTGAGTTTATCAAAACATTGCTCAGGACCTTTTTTGTAGAGCATTAAATTCTCTACAAAAATATGTTATGGGCATACAAATATGACGAGCCGTTAACGAGCTAGAAAATTCCAAAGTTTGAAAACAAAATTTTCCCATGTTAATCAAATGGGAAATAGAAATTTGCGATGCGGCACCCCTTAACATTAATATTAAGAGCTCAAACTTTACCAGTATTTCTTTTTCGGCATTTCCAACAATATTTTCGATATATTTAAGAGAAAAAAAAGTCAATTTTTTTGAAACAGTCTAATATATATATATATATATATATATATATATATATATATATATATATATATATATATATATATATATATATATATATATATATATATATATATATGTATATATATATATATATGTATATATATATATATATATATATATATATATATATATATATATATATATATATATATACATCTTTCATCATTTCTGCGTCCTTTCATAATCCATCATTTTTGCGTCCCCTAGAAATAGAGGCTTTAGGCTTTGTATTTCAAGTGTATATCGATTTTTTTCCTTTTTTTGTATTGCTCCTAATTTTTCTTTTAAATATCTCTTAAAACTAAAATATACCTTTTATTTTATAATGCAGCATTTTCAACTCCTTTCATATTATAATCAAATTTGCGTCCGGCGTATAATTTTGTACATTTGTCGACGCATTTTGCTTCCGAGCCGTATAATATTTGGACACTTCTCTATCATTTTTACTACTGCCTTGTTGCCAGAATTTTGAAAAGTCCGAAAGGTGGGAAAGATTACACAGCGCTTTTGAACCAATGATAGGTATGACTAATCTGTCACGAGAAACAGCTTGAGGGACTGGGCTGTTTATAACTTAAAGGTATAATTAATTGTTTCCTCATAATATGATGAAGACATGTAAATCTTTACGCCAAGAGCAGAATGAGATAACCAAGGTGCTATGAGTCTATTACAAAACCATCGATCTTTTATTAACATGCTTTTATTAGCTTGACTTATAACATTGTAATGGGACATTTCATTAAAAGATATATACAGTATGTATTCGAAATGGAAAAATTTTTGTTATTGATTTTACGAAAAAAGTGTATTTTTATAAAAAGTTCTGCATCGTGAAAAAATAGCATTGCCATTCAGAAATTTGATCCAGTAGGTACGTACAGGGTGGCTCAAAAATGAAAAAGTCACAATCCACGTGAAGCTAAAAAGACAAAATCTTTATTTGAAATTACACTGCCACTGCAAATGTACAATTTAATAATATGTTTTTTTCATTAAAAAATATACAGCATGTCTTCGAAATGGAAAAAATGTATTATTGATTTTACGAAATTGTGTATTTTTATAAAAAGTTCTGCATCGTGAAAAAATAGCATTGGCATTCATAAATTTGATCCAGTACGTACAGGGTGGCTCAAAAATGAAAAAGTCATTATCCACGTGAAGCTAAAAAGACAAAATCTTTATTTAAAGGTACACTGCCACTGCAAATGTACAATTTAATAATATGTTTTTTTCATTAAAAAAATATACAGCATGTCTTCGAAATGGAAAAAAATGTATTACTGATTTTACGACAAAAGTGTATTTTTATAAAAAGTTCTGCATCGTGAAAAAATAGCATTGCCATTCAGAAATTTGATCCAGTACGTACAGGGTGGTTCAAAAATGAAAAAGTCATAATCCATGTGAAGCTAAAAAGGCAAAATCGTTATTTAAAGGTAAACTGCCACTGCAAATGTACATAAAAGAGTTATTTTTATGATATGTTTGGAACACACAGGAGGTCCCAAAAGTAAAATTAATTTTTTAAAATCGCCGTTACAAAAAAAGTATATCTTCATAAAAAATTTTACATTGTGAAAAAAGAGCATGGTTTAAATATTTTTATAGGGCATAGAGGGTGGCTAAAAATTTAAATTAAAATTGGGACTTTCAGCTTTATGAGCCACCCTGTATTGTCCTTCATCAAGTTTTTGAATAACCATGCTTCTTTTACAATGTAGAACTTTTTATAAAGATATAGGTACTTTTTTTGTAAAATCGGTAATAAAAAAATTAATTTTATTTTTGAGACCTCGTGTATGTTCCAAAACTAATTCACTAAAAAACTAAAAGAACACGCTTTTATGAGTAGCGCACTAAAAAGTTAAAGATAAATTATAGTTTAAAATACTAAAAACACGTTTTTATGAGTAGCGCACTAAAAAGTTAAAAATAAATTAGGTATAGTTTAAAAAACTATACGGTTTACTGTTAGGTAACTACAAAAGGAAAATAATTATTTTGAACTTTTTAGTGCGCTACTCATAAAAGCGTTTTTTTTAGATTTTTAAATTATAATTTATTTTTTTAACCTAAAATGCAAGTTGAAAATATAAGTTTAAATAATATTAATATTATATACATTTTTACTGCTTATTTCTTAATTTGTAAAATTTATTGAAGAATAAAAAGATTGATAACAATAGTAATATGAATAACAATATTGTAAGTATTTTCCATGCTTATAGAATATAATATTATTTTTAGTTTATTTTTATGTGAAATTAGGAATGCTTAGCCGTCGACAAATTTCAATTTTTCATAACAGTAACGGTGTCAGACATTTGCCCTCCTTTTGGTAAACGTGATAATTAATATATAGGTGATAGATCAAGGCTGACAATTTTTATTTTAATTTACTGACATGGCACTGACATGTACACATTGCTATCACAGAATGGCGCTTTTTTACCAAGAGTTCTCCGCATTCTTTACATATGAGATCGCTATAAAAAGGAGTTTTGAGCCATGGACTCTCCTTACCTCATTCCATGATTTAAGTTTATTTTGAGTTGTTTTGCTGGAACCTGGAAATAAGATTACGAATTATAAAAAAAACCTATTTTTATTATAACTTTCATTTATTTTATTTGGGTTAAGTCACCAGATTAGCTCAAAATATGACAAGGCGTCCAACAAAAATTATCCACCTAATAAAACTAAAACAGATATATTTAATGTCGACAGACACAAGCAAGTTTCTTCTTAATGCTTTTTGGCTGGAATCACTATTGATAAGACAGGTGTAATTTGGCATTTAAAGTCTTGCTCATTGCTCAGTGCTCAGCTTTATATAATTAAGGGTTTAAATTGGCAAGTGTTAAGATTAGACAACCAAATTTTATACTGTTAGTTTCTTTTTAATTTTTCTCGCCAACTTATAAAGAAAAGAGCGATTTAAATAACAGTTAAGTACAGTTAAATTTACCAACCGAAATAAACATTTTTAATACACTACAAAGATAATGTAAAATGTCGACCACAGTAACTGGCGAGCTAGTTTTTTTATTTAACAAATAAATTCCAAAATGTAGTTTTTGTTAAATAACTTTTTAAGTTTTATTTTTTCGAAAAACCGCATCAATCGAAATAGGTGAAAATGTTACACAGGAAACGTATCTAAAACGTCTATAAAACTTAATCATCTTGTTAAACTTAAGCTTCAAAAAGTTTTGCAATTTATATGTCAACTATATGTACAAAATACAGTTTCTGTAACATAAATCGTTTTCGAGTTTGAGCAACAAAAAATAGAAACTAATTTTGAAGGTGCTCTGTATATATTTCACCGGAAATACAGGCTGTTCCAAGCCAGGTTGAAAAGTAGTCCATATGCAAAATTTTTCCTTTTCTTTTTGGTCAAGCAGTTTTAAGCGTTCGCTCCAACAGACAATCCGACAAACAGACGGACAGACAAACCGACGAAAATGGGAGACCATCTGATATAGGGACCTCAACACGTAAAGATCTGAAAAAATCCTGGGAAGTGATTTTTTTCTAGCGAGAGAAGTAAAAAGTTGAAATTACTAAAATTAGAAATGATTTTTAAAAATGCAAAAATATTCCGTGAAAAGATAAATTTAGGATGTGTAGAAATGTCAAATTAAAATTAATAACCTCCAGTTATAATGAAGTGGTAATTTCCATAAGAAAGTGCGATTATTTCTTGATATTATACCTTGAAAATGGGCTAGTACAAACTATATCCCAAATCGATTACTTGTTATATTTTAGAAACAAATATAAAATGGTATAGATTTTTTTGTAATAAAAAAGCCTTAAAATTAAAAGTACTAAAACTTTTAAAGCTCCAACAAGAAAAGAAAATTTTACGCGGCTGTTGTATCTAATAGAAAATAAAATTTGATTGTTCCTAACTTACACCCTGTACAGTACAACTGTTCTATTTCTACTTTACATTCCACTTACAACACCATTGATTTTTGACACTTTAACGGTAATTTTGTATTGCAGCAATTGCAGTATACCTATTCAAATAAGATATGCAGGCATGCATCGCTGTTTTATTTAATAACTAGCTTTCGCCC
This sequence comes from Philopedon plagiatum, assembly GCA_963971165.1. Taxonomy (NCBI): domain Eukaryota; kingdom Metazoa; phylum Arthropoda; class Insecta; order Coleoptera; family Curculionidae; genus Philopedon; species Philopedon plagiatum. Next base: position 75,918,816 of record OZ020191.1, on the reverse strand, counting down.
GCAACTTCTTCCACGGTATAACAATTTTACTCCATTACAAACTTTAAATACCATCGTAATACCCCCTTAGGGGTTGATTTATTAAAAACTGAAAAAAACACGTGTTTAAACATTAACTCTCAGATACACTAAGAAGGTTTAAGATTTAGTACTGCATGGTTTAAATTAGGATCTTCTAGTTGATCAGGTATGTTTTGACAGGTTTTTTCCTGTCATAGTTAATAAGTCTTCGTTAAAAACTTATGAAATATTCCGTTCCGTGCCGTTCATTTTCTTCACATTCGTTAGACAAAATTAGATTTTCTGACCTCAATTGACATACTTATTAGTTAACATTTTTGGGGAAATTGCCATTCGCTCGTTTTTACCCCCCCCCCGTTAGTTTTTTTAAATGTTAGACAAAATTAAATATTTTGACCCCAATAACCCCGACAACAACATTAACATTTTTAGATAATTTCACAGTTGCTCCTTTTTAACCCCCCCCCCGGCGTTATTTTTTTAAAAATGAGTTTCAACAAAATTAGATTTTCTGTTCTCAGTAACCCCCAAAATTAGTTAACATTTTTGGAGAAATTCCAAACCCCGCGCCTTTTTATTCCCTCTGCCCCACCGTTAATTTTGTTTACATTCATTAAACAAAATTAGATTTGCTGACCTCAATAACCTTGAAAATGATATATCAGATAACTTTTTTTGAAAAATGATCAGTTGCCTGTTTTTATTCTCCCTCGTTATATTTTTTTAAATATGTTAGACCAAAGTACATTTTTTGACCGTAATAACACCGAAAATGACAAATTAGTTAACATTTGTTCAGTCGCTCCTTTTTATCCCCCCGCCGTTAATTTTTTAAATATAGGTTTCAACAAAATTAGATTTCTGACCTAAATATCCCCGTAAATGACAGATTAGTTAACATTTTTGGAGAAGTTCCCAGTTGCGCCCTAATATCACCCCACTCCCCACGTTATTCTTGACATCCATTACACAAAATTAGATTTTCTGACCTCAATAACCTCGAAAATAACATATTAGTTAACAGTTTTGAAGAAATTCCCACCAGCTCCTTTTCCCCAAAGTCGTCCGTTCCCCAGACGCGTACTTTTCCAAGGTCGTCCGGAACCTAGATGCGTATTTTCTTAAAGGGCGTCCGCTCCCCAGACGCGTATTTTCCCAAGGTCCTCAGTTTCCCAGGCGCGCATTTCTCTAAGGTCCTCCGGTTCCCAAACGCGTAATTCTTTCCATGGCCATCCGCTCCCTAGATGCGTATTTTCTTTAAGCGCGTACTTTTTTCGAAGATCGTTTGTTCCCCAGACGCGTCTATTCCCCAGGCTCCTCCGTTCCTCAAGCGCGACTTTTCATCAAGGTCGTCCACTTCCCAGGTGCGTATTTATCCCAAGATCGCCCGCTCCCCAGACGCGTATTTTTACAAGGTCGTCCGCTTCCCTAGATGCGTATTTCCCCAAGGTCGCCCGCTCCCCAGACGCGTATTTTTCTAAGGTCGTCCGTTTTAAAGAAGCTTATTTACCTCAAGGTCGCTCCCTCCCCCGACGCGTGTTATTCCTTAGGTCTTCCGCTCCCTAGGCGCGTATTTTTCTTAAGGACGCCCGCTCACCGGACGCATATTTTTTCCAAGGGCGCCCCTGGTGTGGCATTCAAGTGGGCAGCCTTATTACTTAACATTTTTAGGTAAATTCCCATTCGCTCCTTTATATCTCCCCCTCCCGTTAATTTTTTAAAAATCAGTTCCAACAAAATTAGATTTTCTGACCTCAATAACTCTGAAAATACTAAGCTAACATTTTTGGAGAAATTCTCAGCCGCCCTTTTATCCCCTCTCCCCTCCCTTCTCCGTAAATTTTATTTAGCATCTGTTACACAAAGTCAGATTTTCTGACCTCAGTAATCCCGAAAATGGCCCATTAGTTAACATTTTTGGACAAATTCCCAGCCGCCCCTTTTTATTCGCCCCCCTCCCCTCCCTACGGTAATTTTTAACACCTGCTAGAAAAAAAAAATTCTGACCTCAATAACCCCGAAAATGACATATTAGTCAACATTTTTAAAAAACTCTCAGTCGCTCCAGTTTTATCCCCTCTCACCTCCTCCCCTTTATTATTTTTTAAAGCTAAATCGTTTCACGTGGATTATGACATTTTCATTTTTGAGCCACCCGGTGAGTATAAGATCAAATTTTTGAATAGCAATACTATTTTCTCACGATGCAGAACTTTTTATAAAGATACACTTTTTTCGTTAAATCAATAATAAAAAAATTTCCATTTCGAAGATATGTTGTATATTTTTTAATGAAGAAAACATATTATTGAATTGTACATTTACAGTGGCAGTTTACCTTTAAATAACGATTTTGTCTTCTTAGCTTCACGTGGATTAGGACTTTTTTTATTTTTGAGCCACCCTGTTTATACAAGATCAAATTTTTGAATAGAAATGCTATTTCCTCACGATGCAGAAGACATGCTGTATATTTGTTAATGAAAAAAAAACATATTGAATTGTACATTCGCAGTGGCAGTTTTCCTTTAAATAACGACATTGTCTTTTTAGCTTTACTTGGATTGTGACTATTTCATTTTTGAGCCACCCTGTACGTACTAGATCAAATTTTTGAATGGCAATGCTAGTTTTTTACGATGCAGAACTTTTTATAAACAGATAGGTACTTTATTCTTAAAATCAATAATACATTTTTTCCATTTCGAAGACATGCTGTATATTTTTTAATGAAAAATTTTTTTATTGAATTGTACATTTGCAGTGGCAGTTTTCCTTTAAATCACGATTTTGTCATTTTAGCTTCACTTGGATTATGAATATTTCATTGTTGAGCCACCCTGTACGTACTAGATCAAATTTTTGAATGGCAATGCTATTTTTTTACGATGCAGAACTTTTTATAATCAGACACTTTTTTCGTAAAATCAATAATAAAAATTTGTCCTTTTCGTAGACCTGCTGTATATTTTTTGAATGAAAAATACATATTATTGAATTGTACATTTGCAGTGGCTGTTTACCTTTAAATAACGATTTTGTCTTCTTAAGTTCACATGGATTAGGACTTTTTATTTTTGGGTCACCCTGTTTATACGAGATCAAATTTTTGAATAGCAATGCTATTTTCTAACGATGCAGAATTTTTTATAAAGATACACTTTTTTCGTAAAATCAATAATATTTTTTTTCCATTTCGAAGACATGCTGTATATTGTTTTAAGAAGAAAAAAACATATTATTGAATTGTACATATGCAGTGGCAGTTTTCCTTTAAATAATGATTTTGTCTTTTTAGCTTCACGTGGATTATGACTGTCATTTTTGAGCCACCCTGTACATACTAGATCAAATTTTTGAATCGCAATGCTGTTTTTTTACGATGCAGAACTTTTTATAAACAGACACTTCTTTCGTAAAATAAATATTTTTTTTCCATTTTGAAGACATGCTGTACATTTTTTAATGAAAAAAATATTGTTGAATTGTACATTTATTTTGCAGTGGCAGTTTTCCTTTAAATCACGATTTTGTCTTTTTAGCTTCACTTGGATTATGAATATTTCATTTTTGAGCCACCCTGTACGTACTAGATCAAATTTTTGAATGGCAATGCTGTTTTTTACGATGCAGAACTTTTTATAATCAGACACTTTTTTCGTAAAATCAATAATAAAATTTTTTCCATTTTGAAGACGTACTGTATATTTTTTTAATGAAAAAACATATTGAATTGTACATTTGCAGTGGCAGTTTACCTTTAAGTAACGATTTTGTCTTCTTAGCTTCATGTGGATCAGGACTCTTTTATTTTTGAGCCACCCTGTATGTACTAGATCAAATTTTTGAATGGCAATGGTATTTTCTCACGATGCAGAACCTTTTATAAGACACTTTTTTCGTAAAATCAATAATAATTTTGTTCCATTTCGAAGACATGCTGTATATTTTTTTAATGAAAAAAAAACACATTATTGAATTGTACATTTGTCGTGGCAGTTTTCCTTTAAATAACGATTTTGTCTTTTTAGCTTCACGTGGATTATGACTGTCATTTTTGAGCCACCTTGTACGTATCAAATTTTTGAATGGCAATGCTGTTTTTTTACGATGCAGAACTTTTTATAATCAGACACTTTTTTCGTAAAATTAATAACAAAATTTTTTCCATTTTGAAGACATACTGTATATTTTTTTAATGAAAAAACATATTATTGAATTGTACATTTGCAGTGGCAGTTTACCTTTAAATAACGATTTTGTCTTCTTAACTTCACATGGATTAGGACTTTTTATTTTTGGGTCACCCTGTTTATACGAGATCAAATTTTTGAATAGCAATGCTATTTTCTAACGATGCAGAATTTTTTACAAAGAGACACTTTTTTCGTAAAATCAATAATATTTTTTTTTCATTTCGAAGACCTGCTGTATATTTTTTTAAGGGGAAAAAACCATATTATTGAATTGTACATATGCAGTGGCAGTTTTCCTTTAAATAATGATTTTGTCTTTTTAGCTTGATGTGGGTTATGACTGTCATTTTTGAGCCACCCTGTACATACTAGATCAAATTTTTGAATCGCAATGCTGTTTTTTTACGATGCAAAACTTTTTATAAGCAGACACTTCTTTTGTAAAATAAATAATATATTTTTTTCCATTTTGAAGACATGCTGTACATTTTTTAATGAAAAAAATATTATTGAATTGTACATTTGCAGTGGCAGTTTTCCTTTAAATCACGATTTTGTCTTTTTAGCTTCACTTGGATTATGAATATTTCATTTTTGAGCCACCCTGTACGTACCTACTAGATCAAATTTTTGAATGGCAATGCTGTTTTTTACGATGCAGAACTTTTTATAATCAGACACTTTTTTCGTAAAATCAATAATAAAATTTTTTCCATTTTGAAGACGTACTGTATATTTTTTTAATGAAAAAACATATTATTGAATTGTACATTTGCAGTGGAAGTTTACCTTTAAGTAACGATTTTGTCTTCTTAGCTTCATGTGGATCACGACTTTTTTATTTTTGAGCCACCCTGTATGTACTAGATGAAATTTTTGAATGGCAATGGGTATTTTCTCACGATGCAGAACCTTTTATAAACAGACACTTTTTTAGTAAAATCAATAATAATTTTTTTCCATTTCGAAGACATGCTGTATATTTTTTTAATGAAAAAAAAACACATTATTGAATTGTACATTTGTAGTGGCAGTTTTCCTTTAAATAACGATTTTGTCTTTTTAGCTTCACGTGGATTATGACTGTCATTTTTGAGCCACCCTGTACGTATCAAATTTTTGAATGGCAATGCTGTTTTTTTACGATGCAGAACTTTTTATAATCAGACACTTTTTTCGTAAAATCAATAACAAAATTTTTTCCATTTTGAAGACATACTGTATATTTTTTTAATGAAAAAACATATTATTGAATTGTACATTTGCAGTGGCAGTTTACCTTGAAATAACGATTTTGTCTTCTTAGCGTCATGTAGATCAGGACTTTTTTATTTTTGAGCCACCCTGTATGTACTAGATCAAATTTTTGAATAGCAATGCTATTTTCTCACGATGCGGAACTTTTTATAAACAGGCACTTTTTTCGTAAAATCAATAATAAATTTTTTTCCATTTCGAAGACATGCTGTATATTGTTTTAATGAAAAAAAAACACATAACTTCAGCAAAAAAAATCTTAAAACGAGACCATTCGGAAAAACTCATCGACAAACCAAGTTGAAGAAGTCCGTTGAAGAATTATGCGTGAACATATAAAGAATCTCACATGCGGGCCGAATAATTGATAACCTCCTCTTGAGAAGACTGTTAAAAAGCACACCACTTAGCGAAAATGCTGTTCACTGCGTCACGGACACTTCATAATTATAGAACTAATATTTAAATACAATTTTATCATACTTTAGCGTTGCCAAGTTTCTGGTAGCAAAATCCACCGACCAGTAAAACTTTTAATATACGCATGTATAATTTTGCGCCTCTATCGGAAATTTTTACAACTAAAATTTATACGTCTTCATTTATTTTTCGATCATTTTTACTTCCATTTCGTACCGCTATTATTCCCCGCCACTAGTTTATGCTTTAAACTGTCAAAGAACAATTTCTTTACGTAAGGTATGGTACTTTGGACCAGCCATTGCGACAATGTGGGACTTAAAATTTATAGCCATGTTCGAGAAAAACGCCTAAGTTAATCTTGCGTCCGATATACGGCAGCAAGTTTGCAGCGGTAGCAGAAATGATAGGGATTAGACCCCTTTCGGAAGCAAAAATGATAGGGTGATGTATATATATATATATATATATATATATATATATATATATATATATATATATATATATATATATAGGGTGTTTCAAAAAACATGTGCCATCGCTTAGAGAGATCCTTTGAAATAAATTAAGGCAAAAAGTTCTTATGAACATGGGTCCGGAGATGCTTTGTTTCAAAGATACAGGACGTTCAATTTTTAAACGGTCTTTCCATGTTAAAACCCGTGGTTGGGAAAACTAAACCAGTAAGACGGTTAATAAAATTACATTTATCTCCTAAACGAAATGAAAATTGAAAAAATATGAAGAGACAAGTTTTGTTAAGAATTTAACATACTATTTGACCGATATACGAAAATGTGAAGAAATCAGTGGCGTACATGTTTATACTGGAAAAATATTGCACCGTCTTCTCATATGTACGTCCCTGGAGGACCTGTCAAAGTCTTTTCATGGTAAGAATTATGCTTAATTTAAGTACTTTATACTACGTAAATTTCATCAAAATTGATGAAGCCATTTTGAAAATATTTTGGAAAAACTGAAAAAAATTAAAAATTTAACACCCTGTAAACGAAGCATCTGCGGACCCATGTTTATATGAACTTCTTGCCTTAGTTTCTTACAAGGAATCTCCCTTTAAGCGATGGCACATGTTTTTTGAAACACCCTATATATACATATATATATATATATATATATATATATATATATATATATATATATATATATATATATATATATATATATATATACACGGTTATGATAAAGAAACGGATCACCCTTTTATATAGAAAACCGCCCATTTAATCAAATATCGCTCGGACCCGTCAAATTAATTTTTTTGAAATGCATTTTTTTTTTGAAAAAAAATTTGTACAGGGTAGATCATAAAAGTGCTACATGTGTCAACTTTAATTTTTTTAATGAAACATATGGTATATTTTTACATTTCTATATTCTACATTCAATTCTAGACATTTTTCATTAATCATGCCCTATACTTAGCTTCAGCCGTTTAGGAAATATTAACACTTCAATGCTGGTATGCACCATTGGTATGTTTCTCGACATCAACGTTCTAAACTTAAGTCACAATCTTGTAACTGTGACAATTTCTTATTTACGTTTGAGACGTCAAAAAATGTCAGTGAATGTTAATCAAATTTCAATTTTGCTCTGCTGATATTTCATCAAAATGCGTCTAGCCGAAGATGAGCGCATTGAAATTTTGATTATTTTGGGTTGTGGAGATAAAAGTAGAACTCATAGGGAAGTCCGTGATATGTTTAATGAAAAATACCCAAATCGCCCGCCTATTGCCCAATCAACAGTGGTTAGGGTAGCAAGTAAGTGGAGAACTTCCCGTACTATTAAAGATAGTGCTAAAAGTGGTCGTCCTGGTATATCTGAGGAGAAAAAAATAAACATATTATTATCACTACAGGAAGATTCTCATAGCTCAAGCACACAACTTGGACGGGACTACGATATTCACCAAACCACCGTATCTAAATTTTTACAAAAAGAGAAGTTTCATCCATACAAACCAGTATTTGTACAAGAGTTATTTGACGATGATCCTGATAGGCGAGACCAATTTTGTGAAATAATGATTGAGCTAACAGATAATAACGCAAGATTTGTCCAAAAAATTTGTTTTTCAGATGAAGCTACGTTTTGTTTAAATGGTCAGGTTAATAGACAAAACTACAGATACTGGGCACAGGAAAATCCTCATTGGTACATAGAAAATCACACCCAGTATAATGAAAAGGTTAATGTTTGGGCGGGCATTGTTGAAAATAGGATAATCGGACCATTTTTCTTTGATGAGAGTCTCACTGGAGAAAGATATCTGAATTTCCTTCAAAATGATCTTATTCCAGCTCTTGCCACTCTATTTCCAGATGATAATGATCCTGATTTACCAAGTTTAACCTTATGGTTTCAACAGGATTGTGCTCCCCCGCATTATGCTGTTCATGTAAGGGAGTACTTAAATACAATTTTTCCGCGGCGGTGGATAGGTAGACGGGGGTCCATAGAGTGGCCACCCAGATCACCTGATCTTAATCCACTGGACTTTTTTTTATGGGGCTATGTCAAAAATTTAGTTTATAAATCTAAACCCATCTCGGTAGATGCACTGAAGGAGTCTATTCGACGAGTTATAAGAGAAATATCTCCACAAGTAGTAATAAATGTACAGCAGGAATTTCTAGATCGATTGATCTACTGCAGAACAGTTGGTGGAGGACATTTTCAACATCTTATAAAATAGTTTCTTTTCATTCTTTGTTGTTTGTTTATTTTGTTTTAAAATTGTTAAAAAATTTAAAATTGTTAATATTTCCTAAACGGCTGAAGCTAAGTATAGGGCATGATTAATGAAAAATGTCTAGAATTGAATGTAGAATATAGAAATGTAAAAATATACCATATGTTTCATTAAAAAAATTAAAGTTGACACATGTAGCACTTTTATGATCTACCCTGTACAAATTTTTTTTCAAAAAAAAAATGCATTTCAAAAAAATTAATTTGACGGGTCTGAGCGATTTTTGATTAAATGGGCGGTTTTCTATATAAAAGGGTGATCCGTTTCTTTATCATAACCGTGTATATATATATATATGTATATATATATATATATATATATATATATATATATATATATATATATATATATATATTATATATATATATATATATATATATATATATATATATATATATATATATATATATATATATATATATATATATATATATATATATATATATATATATACAGGTTGTCGGGAAAAGGTCTGTACAAAATGCTACCACGTATTCGTGAGACTAAAATAAGACGATTTAACCCAACTTGCCTATATCCAAATGTATTTTGTTAGGGAGATACAGAGCCCCAAAGGGGTATTTAACGATTTACTTTTTTGGCTCTAACTTTTGAACCGACTTGTATAATTTAATGAAATTTTAATATTTTATGTTGGCCATAAAGACTCATAAAACCATACTATAGTAGATGTTTGACATCGTCAGGGAAGTCAGGAACGGATTTGCCACCACACTCGTTGGGCCAAATTTTTGACAGGTGTCATTTTACAGCGCTCAAAACTGATTTTTTAAATACTTTGGTCATTCCTCTTTAAAAAAGGTACTCTACATTTGTTTCGATAAAATTAGCAGTTTTCGAAAAAATTAAGGTTTTGTAAAACACGTTATTGAAATAATACTACAATACTACAATAAAACACCAGTCGTTTTTATTTCGTTAACAATGTGTTATTGACAACACTTTTCAAAATTGTCTGACTGATTATACAAGAATTAAGTAATGGAGCATTATTCCTATAGCGAATATGCTGACATGCATCTAATTTATGGACCAGCACTTGGCAATTGTGTGGAGGCACGAAGAATTTATTCTGGTATATTTCTAAATCGACGTTTACAGCACCGAAGAACTTTTGAAAGGGTGGATCGTAGCTTAAGAGAAACAGGTAAAAAGTCAAGTGAATAAAAAAAAAGCTAAAAATAGCGAATCTTTTGCTAATCCATTTTAGGAAGTTTTTTGCCGCGCCGTGGTGGAGAAGGGCATCCAAGAAGAGCAAGACACTCTCAGTTAGAGGAGGAAATTCTGGATGAGATTGCTGAAAATCCCTCTAATAGTGTAAGAAAGTTGTCGGTTCAAGTTCATGCGACAAAGTGGGTTGTTCATGAGACCCTTCGAGAACAACTGCTACATCCGTATCACGTCCAAAAGGTACATGCCATGTCTCCCACTGATTATCCTGCAAGAGTCAATTGCGCAAATTGGCTTTCTCAACGATTTAGGCAAAATCCAAATTTTACTAGTATTGTTTTGTTCACGGACGAAGCCGGTTTCACCCGAGACGGTGTAATAAATTGCCATAATTTGCATATCTGGCATGAAGAAAATCCCCATGCAATAGAACAGACAAAGCATCAACAAAGATTTATGGTTAACGTGTGAGCGGAGATTATTGGGAATCATCTCATTGGACCGTTCCTTATTGAAGACAGATTAAATGGTGCCATCTATTTCCAATTCTTGCAACAAAACTTAAACGGTTTATTAGAAAATGTGCCCTTAGAAATTAGAAATCAGATGTGGTTTATGCACGACGGTGCACTGCCCGATTTTAGCAATTTAGCTCGTCAGCACTTATCAAATACTTTTGGTGATAGATGGATAGGTCGAGGTGGGCCTATTGTATGGCCACCGAGGTCGCCCGACATGACTCCTTTAGATTTCTTCTTGTGGGGAAATTTAAAAAGGCTTGTATATTCAACGCCAGTTCACACCAGGGCAAACCTGATAGAAAGAATAACACACCATTGCAACGAAATTCGAGACAATGCTGGAATGTTGTTTCAAGTACAACAACAAAACATCCGTCGGATAAGAAAATGTATAGAGGTACAGGGCGCCCACTTCGAAAATCTGCTGAAGTAAAAAAGAAGAAGGAGAGGTTTCACATTTTTAACATTTTTCTGTTTAAGCGATTTCTGAAATATCAAAAAGATTCAGTTTTAAGTACTTTTTATGATTTAACTTTTACCTATCAATAACACATTGTTAACGAAATAAAAACGACTGGTGTTTTATTGTAGTATTGTAGTATTATTTCAATAACGTGTTATACAAAACCTTAATTTTTTGGAAAACGGCTAATTTTATCGAAACAAATGTAGAGTACCTTTTTTAAAGAGGAATGACCAAAGTATTAAAAAAATCAGATTTGAGCTATGTAAAATGATACCTGTCAAAAATTTGACCCAATGAGTGTGGAGGCAAGTCCGTTCCTGACTTCCCTGACGATGTCAAACATCTACTGTAGTATGGTTTTATGAGTCTTTAGGGCCAACATAAAATATTAAAATTTCATTAAATTATACAAGTCGGTTCAAAAGTTAGAGCCAAAAAAGTAAATCGTTAAGTACCCCTTTGGGGCTCTGTATCTATCTAACGAAACACTTTTGGATATAGGTAAGTTGGGTTAAATCGTCTTATTTAAGTCTCACGAATACGTGGTAGCATTTTGTACAGACCTTTTCCAGACACCCTGTATATATATATATATATATATATATATATATATATATATATATATATATATATATATATATATATATATATACAGGGTGGTTCAACCAAGATGGGGTGGACGATTGTGAGTTAACGGTGAGGAATTTCGAAAATTTTTTTTTTGGATATTATAGATAGTCAAACCCGCTATGTTTTAAAATTATAGCCATAATACAGGGTGGTCCGAAAAACTCGTGGCGAACCAAACTTGTGTTTTTTTAAATGGGACACCCTGTATATAATTGTTCCAATTGATTCTCCTGTTCGTTACGATCATTTTGATATAGGGTTTATTGGGTCCAAAACTTATAGTAAGGGAATGGGACGCGGTTAAAGTTGAAAAAATGCTCGCAGTTCGGCCATTTTTAAAACAAAATTGAAGCAGGTATGGAAAATCCAAATATTCCATAAAACGTTACATATCCTTGAATACATTAATCGCTTGCAATTTGTTTAAAATTATTCACTGTTATACAGGGTGGTCAAGTTTTGCAAATACGCCCCGGACTCATTTTTTTTAAATGGAACACCCTGTATATTTTATTTTCATCTTAAAGATAACATTGCTAGCTTTCAAAAAATACCATACATGATGCCTTTCTGATCAACAGTTTTTTTTAGTAAACTAGCCGTGAATCCAAGGTTTCTTCATTCTAATACGATTATACTGAATTTACGTTGTTTATTATTAAATATCTAATATTAGGAGGCCATGACACTATCATAAATGAAACAGGATTGACGAACTTGTCAAAGCTACTGCCGCACAATCCATTATTTACAAGTTAAGTGTAGGTGGCCCAATAATTATGAGGTTAGAAGACTGAGACCCGAAACTTTTACATGTTTATTAGAGATATTTCAAAAAACAGAAAATATTGTTTTTAGGAAATGTAAAGTAATTAGTAAACCAGTTATAAACAAAGATAATCAGTTATCAGTATTATTAATAGTTTAAAAAATTAATTAAGCAAAAACAGAACATCTTTTAAAATTACTTCAGTATGTACTTACTTGTAAACCTAATTTAATATAAACAATTAACAAAGCTCATATAAGGTGTTCAACTAAACCACCATTTTGCTGAAGGCACATTTCGAGTCTATCCATAAATGAAAGTTTCACTTTTCTCAAAGTCTGCGTCAAAGTCAAAGTCAACGTTGCGAAAACTGTTTCTTATTCTCGTCTTCATATCTTTCACTGTGGTTGGAACCTCTTTATAGACTTCTTCTTTAACATGCCCCCATAGAAAAAATCTAGTGGTGTTAAGTCGGGTGGTCTGGCTGACCACTTACCTGGTCCACCTCGCCCAATCCAACGATTTGTCTTCCAATTTATCGACAAAATATCTTACATTCCTATGGCAATGCGGGGGCGCTCCATCATGTTCAAACCATAAGGATCCCCTTACCATTAAACGTAAATCTTCAAGCAATACTGGCAACTCGTTTCTCAAAAAATTTGTTTGTAACTGGTTTATTAATTACTTTACATTTCCTAAAAACAATATTTTCTGTTTTTTGAAATATCTCTAATAAACATATAAAATTTTCGGGTCTCAGTCTTCTTACCTCATAGTTATTGGGCCACCTACACTTAACTTGTAAATAATGGATTGTACGGCAGTAGCTTTGACAAGTTCGTCAATCCTGTTTCATTTATGATAGTGTCATGGCCTCCTAATATTAGATATTTAATAATAAACAACGTACATTCAGTATAATCGTATTAGAATGAAGAAACCTTGGCTTCACGGCTAGTTTACTAAAAAACTGTTGGTCAGAAAGGCATCATATATGGTATTTTTTGAAAGCTTGCAATGTTATCTTTAAGATGAAAATAAAATATACAGGGTCTTCCATTTAAAAAAAATGAGTCCAGGGCGTATTTGCAAAACTTGACCACCCTGTATAACAGTGAATAATTTTAAACAAATTGCAAGCGATTAATGTATTCAAGGATATGTAACGTTTTATGGAATATTTGGTTTTTCCATACCTGTTTCAAATTTTTTTTAAAAATGGCCGAACTGTGAGCATTTTTTCAACTTTAACTGCGTCCCATTCCCTTACTATAAGTTTTAGACCCGATAAACCCTATATCAAAATGATCGTAACGAACAGGAGAATCAATTGGAGCAATTATATACAGGGTGTCCCATTAAAAAAAACACAAATTTGGTTCGCCACGAGTTTTTCGGACCACCCTGTATTATGGCTATAATTTTAAAACATAGCGGGTTTGACTATCTATAATATCCAAAAAAAAAATTTTCGAAATTCCTCACCGTTTACTCACAATCGTCCACCCCATCTTGGTTGCACCACCCTGTATATATATATATATATATATATATATATATATATATATATATATATATATATATATATATATATATATATATATACAGGGTGGTGCAACCAAGATGGGGTGGACGATTGTGAGTAAACGGTGAGGAATTTCGAAATTTTTTTTTTTCGATATTATAGATAGTCAAACCCGCTATGTTTTAAAATTATAGCCATAATACAGGGTGGTCCGAAAAACTCGTGGCGAACCAAACTTGTGTTTTTTTTAATGGGACACCCTGTATATAATTGCTCCAATTGATTCTCCTGTTCGTTACGATCATTTTGATATAGGGTTTATTGGGTCTAAAACTTATAGTAAGGGAATGGGACGCAGTTAAAGTTGAAAAAATGCTCACAGTTCGGCCATTTTTAAAAAAATTTGAAACAGGTATGGAAAAACCAAATATTCCATAAAACGTTACATATCCTTGAATACATTAATCGCTTGCAATTTGTTTAAAATTATTCACTGTTATACAGGGTGGTCAAATTTTGCAAATACGCCCTGGACTCATATATATATATATATACACATTTCCTGATTAAGGTGAGATCCATTTCAGTGAAATAGTAGACATCCCGAGATCTGTTTTGCAAAGAGAGATCCGAATTTGGACCTCGCCTTATTTTGCGTGGATATGAGCGGCATTTGGTTCGATACTGCCTCTAACGAATTTCTACAAATTTTTGTTTGGATCTCATTTTACACCTTTTTTTCATATTACATACAATTTGGGTTCAAAAACAAACTTTCAGAGGGCGCTCTGATCGTCTGCATATAGCGTTGTGTATCCTAGTTAAGGCGAGATCCGTCAATAACGGCAACGTTGGCGGAGCGAGTTGACTGTACAGCTTGCGCACGTGATATCTACTACCGATTTCTATTGGATCTTATACAGCGCGTTCAAGCTGCTTAAATCTTATGTTTTATATTATATCAACAATGGTTATATATCATTAATGGTTGGATCCAACATCACTTTACCCCAGATAGAGACTCAGCTGGAAATATAGTCAGATGCGACGATCGTAACCGTGTGGCCGCCAAAATTTTTAATTTTTGATACTTTTTAGGTCTTTTAGTACTGTTAGTTTTCTATTTTTTTGGTAATATACAGAATGGTATAATCTAAAATCTTACAAGTTTGTCCCAAAATTGACGTTCTCTGTAAATATTAATCCACATTTTTTAATGCATACGAGATGACTAAAAATTTTCGTTTCATGAGTAGCTCAAAATAGCTGCTGTTTTCGTGAATGCATAAATTAGTTATTCGTAAAAATTTCATCTAAGTTTATTGTGATACCTATTCCTTTATTTGAACTATCCTGCAAATAAAGGTATGCAGACACTTAAAAATTACGTTTTCTGTCTAAGCTGCCCATGTAATTAAAATTTTACAAGAAAAGGCTTACAAATTGAGTTAGCTACTCATAAAACAAGAATTAGTTGTCATCGCACATGCAATAAAAAAAAATGGGCTAGTTTTTTCAGAATACGTATTTTTGGGACATTCCTAATGTTAAGGCGGTCCCATCCCCTACATACCCTCAGGGCATAGAAACTCAGTTTTTTGCCGATATCTTTGTACTAGTATAAAAATTTTAAATTATTCTTCCATCAATATCTGCGGCTGCTAGACCTTTATTGTGGAAAAGTTTTGAAATTCCCATCATTTTTCTTTATTGTTTAGAAAAAATGTTTTTTTTTTATCTGTAAAGATGGTCAACTAGCAGCCAGATTAATGCGAGAGAAATTTAAAATTTTTCCTTTAGTACAAAGATATCGACAAAAACCTGAATTTGTATGCCTGAAGGGTATGTAGGCGATAAAATCAATCAATCAATTTGGGCAAATTTATATTTTTCATTCCAATGCTAATTAAAATTTTCTTACTTGTTTGGTGCCATATAGCTGGACTCCTAAATGCGTAACTTTGTATTAGTTTAACCCAATTTAAATCTTTTGTGGTTTCCGATATGTTATTGGTGGGGCTTGGCTTGTAACTTCTGTAACTGTAACTTCAACCCCCTAGGGAGGGTGGAACCAACCCTTAAAATTTTAATGGAAAGAGGGGTCTTGCGATACATCATTTTAAAGGTCTCATTAAGTACTTTATGATCCTAGAATATTACGTCATTATTCGCCCTCAGAACAAAATGGCGGCTTGTTGAATATTTCTGTAATGCATGTTAATGGGTATTGCTGAAGTTTTTAATTAGCAGTTTGAAAATACGTTTCTAATGATAGTAAGAGGCTAAAAAAAATTATTTAGCCCTTCCCCACCCCCACTAACACACTCAATGTCATTTCAATAATTTTAGATCTGATTTTTAACACAATTCAAATTTTATTTCAATTAGTGAGGGCTGGGGAGAGCTAAATAATAACCTCTTGCTATCATCAGAAGCGTATTTTTAAATCGCCAATTAAACATTGTACATCGTATTTGAAAATATTTGTTTAAACAAGCCTCCATTTTGTTCTCGGGACGAATAATATCGTAATATTTTAGAGTCATAAAGTACTTAGTGAGACTTTTAAAATGATGTATTGCAAGACCCCTATTTCCTTTTAAATTTTAAGGGTTGGTCCCACCCTTTCTAAGGGATTGAAGTTGCAGTATTGATAATGACTGATAATGGTAACAAAAAAACCTCTCCCTTGACAAATCTAATTAAGTACGTGTACGAGCGATTTTTGTAAAAATAAACATGGAATCAGATATTCAGTCTGTTTCGTTTTCATTGGGCAACCCCGTATTTATAGTTATTGTACATAGTATGTATGCTATATATGTAAATCTAAGGAAAATTTTAAAGAAAAGTAAATAAAATAATAATTGCTCTTTGTTTAGTATTTCATGTATATTTCCTGAAAAAAATAATTTAACTAAAATAAGTCTACAAAAAAATGTAAACAATATAGAGCGTGTCTGTGAATCTGCTTGCCAAATGGAAAACTTTTTTATTACCATTTGTTGGGGGGAAATTACTCTGCATAAAAAGCTTTGCTTTTAAAAATAATAACTTTGGCATAAAAGACTTTTAATGTATTATACAGGGTGCCTCAAAAAGAACCTTTATTAAGGTTTTAGATCACCATTATTTACGTGTCAAATTAAAGAAAGGCAAATGAATATGATTTAATTAATTTATAGTGTCATGGCATAGCAATGTAAAAAAATTTTTAAACAAAAATTGCCGATATAGGACCAATAAAAAAATAAGTATTTATTTTCAAGCAAATGTGACTTTATATTGTTGGCAAGTAGATTTAGTATACAAGGAGACTAAAAATATTGATCCCTAGAGGGATCGTGTAATCTGAGAATTTCAAGGTTTCCCATGCCCACGATATTGCATAGGTACTCAGCAAAAGATAAAAAATAGTCAATGCATGGAACGTAAAGAAAATAAAATTCTTAATATGACAAGATGCGTGTAAAAATTAAAATAAAACCCATCTACCCTACCCAACTGCAGCATAATCGAAAATATTGTATAAGATACCGTGTACTAAATCCTAACACCATTATAATGAATTTATCTTTTTATGGATACTAATAGAGATATTCACAAATGTTATACAAAATCATTATACTAATCTTAAAAAATAAGAAAGGCCCCCAATAGGTTATTAATTTTGTATTAATATGGGAAGTATTTTACTCAGAACTTTCCTTGCAGTTCTTAATTCAAATACCTCGGGTTCACTTGAAAATTTTACAGATACTTTGTACGATTTTATTATTGTGTCAGCATACCGCGGACATTTAGAAATGATATGTAAAATAAATACATGGTAAGGGCAGTTGTCTTCAATCATCATCTTTCATATGTTTAGAGCACTGTAAAATGCAATAAAATCGTAGCAGTAAAATTGGCAACATGGTTGGATCTCACGTTACGCATATATTTCCTAATTTACAAGGTCGGATCTCGCCTATTACAAGTATTGTAAGGGATCTCTACTTCACATTATACTGTGTGTATATAAAAATTTGAAAATGACCTGCCCCTCTGGTGGTACCATAAATTAAAACACACAATTATTGACTTTTACAACAGATTTTTTTAAATACCTTTATTGGTTCAGGTGGATCTCGGGTAGTCCAAAATATGATCGGATCTCAACTTGACATAAAAACATGTATATATATATATATATATATATATATATATATATATATATATATATATATATATATATATATATATATATATATATATATATACATCTTTCATCATTTCTGCGTCCTTTCATAATCCATCATTTTTGCGTCCCCTAGAAATAGAGGCTTTAGGCTTTGTATTTCAAGTGTATATCGATTTTTTTCCTTTTTTTGTATTGCTCCTAATTTTTCTTTTAAATATCTCTTAAAACTAAAATATACCTTTTATTTTATAATGCAGCATTTTCAACTCCTTTCATATTATAATCAAATTTGCGTCCGGCGTATAATTTTGTACATTTGTCGACGCATTTTGCTTCCGAGCCGTATAATATTTGGACACTTCTCTATCATTTTTACTACTGCCCTGTTGCCAGAATTTTGAAAAGTCCGAAAGGTGGGAAAGATTACACAGCGCTTTTGAACCAATGATAGGTATGACTAATCTGTCACCAGAAACAGCTTGAGGGACTGGGCTGTTTATAACTTAAAGGTATAATTAATTGTTTCCTCATAATATGATGAAGACATGTAAATCTTTACGCCAAGAGCAGAATGAGATAACCAAGGTGCTATGAGTCTATTACAAAACCATCGATCTTTTATTAACATGCTTTTATTAGCTTGACTTATAACATTGTAATGGGACATTTCATTAAACGATATATACAGTATGTATTCGAAATGGAAAAATTTTTGTTATTGATTTTACGAAAAAAGTGTATTTTTATAAAGAGTTCTGCATCGTGAAAAAATAGCATTGGCATTCATAAATTTGATCTGGTACGTACAGGGTGGCTCAAAAATGAAAAAGTCATAATCCACGTGAAGCTAAAAAGACAAAATCTTTATTTAAAGGTACACTGCCACTGCAAATGTACAATTTAATAATATGTTTTTTTTCATTAAAAAAATATACAGCATGTCTTCGAAATGGAAAAAAATGTATTATTGATTTTACGACAAAAGTGTATTTTTATAAAAAGTTCTGCATCGTGAAAAAATAGCATTGCCATTCAGAAATTTGATCCAGTACGTACAGGGTGGTTCAAAAATGAAAAAGTCATAATCCACGTGAAGCTAAAAAGGCAAAATCGTTATTTAAAGGTAAACTGCCACTGCAAATGTACATACAAGAGTTATTTTTATGATATGTTTGGAACACACAGGAGGTCCCAAAAGTAAAATTAATTTTTTAAAATCGCCGTTACAAAAAAAGTATATCTTCATAAAAAATTCTACATTGTGAAAAAAGAGCATGGTTTAAATATTTTTATAGGGCATAGAAGGTGGCTAAAAATTTAAATTAAAATTGGGACTTTCAGCTTTATGAGCCACCCTGTATTGTCCTTCATCAAGTTTTTGAATAACCATGCTTCTTTTACAATGTAGAACTTTTTATAAAGATATAGGTACTTTTTTTGTAAAATCGCTAATAAAAAAATTAATTTTATTTTTGAGACCTCGTGTATGTTCCAAAACTAATTCACTAAAAAACTAAAAGAACACGCTTTTATGAGTAGCGCACTAAAAAGTTAAAGATAAATTATAGTTTAAAATACTAAAAACACGTTTTTATGAGTAGCGCACTAAAAAGTTAAAAATAAATTAGGTATAGTTTAAAAAACTATACGGTTTACTGTTAGGTAACTACAAAAGGAAAATAATTATTTTGAACTTTTTAGTGCGCTACTCATAAAAGCGTTTTTTTTTAGATTTTTAAATTATAATTTATTTTTTTAACCTAAAATGCAAGTTGAAAATATAAGTTTAAATAATATTAATATTATATACATTTTTACTGCTTATTTCTTAATTTGTAAAATTTATTGAAGAATAAAAAGGTTGATAACAATAGTAATATGAATAACAATATTGTAAGTATTTTCCATGCTTATAGAATATAATATTATTTTTAGTTTATTTTTATGTGAAATTAGGAATGCTTAGCCGTCGACAAATTTCAATTTTTCATAACAGTAACGGTGTCAGACATTTGCCCTCCTTTTGGTAAAAGTGATAATTAATATATAGGTGATAGATCAAGGCTGACAATTTTTATTTTAATTTACTGACATGGCACTGACATGTACACATTGCTATCACAGAATGGCGCTTTTTTACCAAGAGTTCTCCGCATTCTTTACATATGAGATCGCTATAAAAAGGAGTTTTGAGCCATGGACTCTCCTTACCTCATTCCATGATTTAAGTTTATTTTGAGTTGTTTTGCTGGAACCTGGAAATAAGATTGCGAATTATAATAAAAACCTATTTTTATTATAACTTTCGTTTATTTTATTTGGGTTAAGTCACCAGATTAGCTCAAAATATGACAAGGCGTCCAACAAAAATTATCCACCTAATAAAACTAAAACAGATATATTTAATGTCGACAGACACAAGCAAGTTTCTTCTTAATGCTTTTTGGCTGGAATCACTATTGATAAGACAGGTGTAATTTGGCAATTAAAGTCTTGCTCATTGCTCAGTGCTCAGCTTTATATAATTAAGGGTTTAAATTGGCAAGTGTTAAGATAAGACAACCAAATTTTATACTGTTAGTTTCTTTTTAATTTTTCTCGCCAACTTATAAAGAAAAGAGCGATTTAAATAACAGTTAAGTACAGTTAAATTTACCAACCTAAGTACAGTTAAATTTACCAACCGAAATAAACCTTTTTAATACACTACAAAGATAATGTAAAATGTCGACCACAGTAACTGGCGAGCTAGTTTTTTTATTTAACAAATAAATTCCAAAATGTAGTTTTTGTTAAATAACTTTTTAAGTTTTATTTTTTCGAAAAACTGCATCAATCGAAATAGGTGAAAATGTTACACAGGAAACGTATCTAAAACGTCTATAAAACTTAATCATCTTGTTAAACTTAAGCTTCAAAAAGTTTTGCAATTTATATGTCAACTATATGTACAAAATACAGTTTCTGTAACATAAATCGTTTTCGAGTTTGAGCAACAAAAAATAGAAACTAATTTTGAAGGTGCTCTGTATATATTTCACCGGAAATACAGCCTGTTCCAAGCCAGGTTGAAAAGTAGTCCATATGCAAAATTTTTCCTTTTCTTTTTGGTCAAGCAGTTTTAAGCGTTCGCTCCAACAGACAATCCGACAGACAGACGGACAGACAAACCGACGAAAATGGGAGACCATCTGATATAGGGACCTCAACACGTAAAGATCTGAAAAAATCCCGGGAAGTGATTTTTTTCTAGCGAGAGAAGTAAAAAGTTGAAATTACTAAAATTAGAAATGATTTTTAAAAATGCAAAAATATTCCGTGAAAAGATAAATTTAGGATGTGTAGAAATGTCAAATTAAAATTAATAACCTCCAGTTATAATGAAGTGGTAATTTCCATAAGAAAGTGCGATTATTTCTTGATATTATACCTTTAAAATGGGCTAGTACAAACTATATCCCAAATCGATTACTTGTTATATTTTAGAAACAAATATAAAATGGTATAGATTTTTTTGTAATAAAAGCCTTAAAATTAAAAGTACTAAAACTTTTAAAGCTCCAACAAGAAAAGAAAATTTTACGCGGCTGTTGTATCTAATAGAAAATAAAATTTCATTGTTCCTAACTTACACCCTGTACAGTACAACTGTTCTATTTCTACTTTACATTCCACTTACAACACCATTGATTTTTGACACTTTAACGGTAATTTTGTATTGCAGCAATTGCAGTATACCTATTCAAATAAGATATGCAGGCATGCATCGCTGTTTTATTTAATAACTAGCTTTCGCCCGCAACTTCTTCCACGGTATAACAATTTTACTCCATTACAAACTTTAAATACCATCGTAATACCCCCTTAGGGGTTGATTTATTAAAAACTGAAAAAAAACACGTGTTTAAACATTAACTCTCAGATACACTAAGAAGGTTTAAGATTTAGTACTGCATGGTTTAAATTAGGATCTTCTAGTTGATCAGGTATGTTTTGACAGGTTTTTTCCTGTCATAGTTAATAAGTCTTCGTTAAAAACTTATGAAATATTCCGTTCCGTGCCGTTCATTTTCTTCACATTCGTTAGACAAAATTAGATTTTCTGACCTCAATTGACATACTTATTAGTTAACATTTTTGGGGAAATTGCCATTCGCTCGTTAAACAAAATTAGATTTGCTGACCTCAATAACCTTGAAAATGATATATCAGATAACTTTTTTTGAAAAATGATCAGTTGCCTGTTTTTATTCTCCCTCGTTATATTTTTTTAAATATGTTAGACCAAAGTACATTTTTTGACCGTAATAACACCGAAAATGACAAATTAGTTAACATTTTTTCAGTCGCTGCTTGTTATCCCCCCGCCGTTAATTTTTTAAATATAGGTTTCAACAAAATTAGATTTCTGACCTAAATATCCCCGTAAATGACAGATTAGTTAACAGTTTTGGAGTAGTTCCCAGTTGCGCCCTAATATCACCCCACTCCCCACGTTATTCTTGACATCCATTACACAAAATTAGATTTTCTGACCTCAATAACCTCGAAAATAACATATTAGTTAACATTTTTGAAGAAATTCCCACCAGCTCCTTTTCCCCAAAGTCGTCCGTTCCCCAGACGCGTACTTTTCCAAGGTCGTCCGGAACCTAGATGCGTATTTTCTTGAAGGGCGTCCGCTCCCCAGACGCGTATTTTCCCAAGGTCGTCAGTTTCCCAGGCGCGCATTTCTCTAAGGTCCTCCGGTTCCCAAACGCGTAATTCTTTCCATGGCCATCCGCTCCCCAGATGCGTATTTTCCTTAAGCGCGTACTTTTTTCGAAGATCGTTTGTTCCCCAGACGCGTCTATTCCCCAGGGTCCTCCGTTCCTCAAACGCGATTTTTCATCAAGGTCGTCCACTTCCCAGGTGCGTATTTTTCCCACGATCGCCCGCTCCCCAGACGCGTATTTTCACAAGGTCGTCCGCTTCCCTAGATGCGTATTTCCCCAAGGTCGCCCGCTCCCCAGACGCGTATTTTTCTAAGGTCGTCCGTTTTAAAGAAGCTTATTTACCTCAAGGTCGCTCCCTCCCCCGACGCGTGTTATTCCTTAGGTCTTCCGCTCCCTCGCGTATTTTTCTTAAGGACGCCCGCTCACCGGACGCATATTTTTTCCAAGGGCGCCCCTGGTGTGGCATTCAAGTGGGCAGCCTTACATATTACTTAACATTTTTAGGTAAATTCCCATTCGCTCCTTTATATCTCCCCCTCCCGTTAATTTTTTAAAAATCAGTTCCAACAAAATTAGATTTTCTGACCTCAATAACTCTGAAAATACTAAGCTAACATTTTTGGAGAAATTTTCAGCCGCCCTTTTATCCCCTCTCCCCTCCCTTCTCCGTAAATTTTATTTAGCATCTGTTACACAAAGTCAGATTTTCTGACCTCAGTAATCCCGAAAATGGCCCATTAGTTAACATTTTTGGACAAATTCCCAGCCGCCCCTTTTTATTCGCCACCCCCCCCCCCCTACGGTAATTTTTAACACCTGCTAGAAAAAAAAAATTCTGACCTCAATAACCCCGAAAATGACATTAGTCAACATTTTTAAAAAATTCTCAGTCGCTCCGGTTTTATCCCCTCTCACCTCCTCCCCTTTATTATTTTTTAAAGCTAAATCGTTTCACGTGGATTAGGACATTTTCATTTTTGAGCCACCCGGTAAGTATAAGATCAAATTTTTGAATAGCAATACTATTTTCTCACGATGCAGAACTTTTTATAAAGATACACTTTTTTCGTTAAATCAATAATAAAAAAATTTCCATTTCGAAGATATGTTGTATATTTTTTAATGAAGAAAACATATTATTGAATTGTACATTTACAGTGGCAGTTTACTTTTAAATAACGATTTTGTCTTCTTAGCTTCACGTGGATTAGGACTTTTTTTATTTTTGAGCCACCCTGTTTATACAAGATCAAATTTTTGAATAGCAATGCTATTTCCTCACGATGCAGAAGACATTCTGTATATTTGTTAATGAAAAAAAAACATATTGAATTGTACATTCGCAGTGGCAGTTTTCCTTCAAATAACGACATTGTCTTTTTAGCTTTACTTGGATTATGACTATTTCATTTTTGAGCCACCCTGTACGTACTAGATCAAATTTTTGAATGGCAATGCTAGTTTTTTACGATGCAGAACTTTTTATAAACAGATAGGTACTTTATTCTTAAAATCAATAATACATTTTTTCCATTTCGAAGACATGCTGTATATTTTTTAATGAAAAAAAATATTATTGAATTGTACATTTGCAGTGGCAGTTTTCCTTTAAATCACGATTTTGTCTTTTTAGCTTCACTTTGATTATGAATATTTCATTGTTGAGCCACCCTGTACGTACTAGATCAAATTTTTGAATGGCAATGCTATTTTTTTACGATGCAGAACTTTTTATAATCAGGCACTTTTTTCGTAAAATCAATAATAAAAATTTGTCCTTTTCGTAGACATGCTGTATATTTTTTGATTGAATTGTACATTTGCAGTGGCAGTTTACCTTTAAATAACGATTTTGTCTTCTTAACTTCACATGGATTAGGACTTTTTATTTTTGGGTCACCCTGTTTATACGAGATCAAATTTTTGAATGGCAATGCTATTTTCTAACGATGCAGAATTTTTTATAAAGAGACACTTTTTTCGTAAAATCAATAATATTTTTTTTCCATCTCGAAGACATGCTGTATATTGTTTTAAGAAGAAAAAAACATATTATTGAATTGTACATATGCAGTGGCAGTTTTCCTTTAAATAATGATTTTGTCTTTTTAGCTTCACGTGGATTATGACTGTCATTTTTGAGCCACCCTGTACATACTAGATCAAATTTTTGAATCGCAATGCTGTTTTTTTACGATGCAGAACTTTTTATAAACAGACACTTCTTTCGTAAAATAAATATTTTTTTTCCATTTTGAAGACATGCTGTACATTTTTTAATGAAAAAAATATTGTTGAATTGTACATTTGCAGTGGCAGTTTTCCTTTAAATCACGATTTTGTCTTTTTAGCTTCACTTGGATTATGAATATTTCATTTTTGAGCCACCCTGTACGTACTAGATCAAATTTTTGAATGGCAATGCTGTTTTTTACGATGCAGAACTTTTTATAATCAGACACTTTTTTCGTAAAATCAATAATAAAATTTTTTCCATTTTGAAGACGTACTGTATATTTTTTTAATGAAAAAACATATTGAATTGTACATTTGCAGTCGCAGTTTACCTTTAAGTAACGATTTTGTCTTCTTAGCTTCATGTGGATCAGGACTCTTTTATTTTTGAGCCACCCTGTATGTACTAGATCAAATTTTTGAATGGCAATGGTATTTTCTCACGATGCAGAACCTTTTATAAACACACACTTTTTTCGTAAAATCAATAATAATTTTTTTCCATTTCGAAGACATGCAGTATATTTTTTTAATGAAAAAAAAACACATTATTGAATTGTACATTTGTCGTGGCAGTTTTCCTTTAAATAACGATTTTGTCTTTTTAGCTTCACGTGTATTATGACTGTCATTTTTGAGCCACTTTGTACGTATCAAATTTTTGAATGGCAATGCTGTTTTTTTACGATGCAGAACTTTTTATAATCAGACACTTTTTTCGTAAAATTAATAACAAAATTTTTTCCATTTTGAAGACATACTGTATATTTTTTCAATGAAAAAACATATTATTGAATTGTACATTTGCAGTGGCAGTTTACCTTTAAATAACGATTTTGTCTTCTTAACTTCACATGGATTAGGACTTTTTATTTTTGGGTCACCCTGTTTATACGAGATCAAATTTTTGAATAGCAATGCTATTTTCTAACGATGCAGAATTTTTTACAAAGAGACACTTTTTTCGTAAAATCAATAATATTTTTTTTCCATTTCGAAGACATGCTGTATATTTTTTTAAGGAGAAAAAACCATATTATTGAATTGTACATATGCAGTGGCAGTTTTCCTTTAAATAATGATTTTGTCTTTTTAGCTTGACGTGGGTTATGACTGTCATTTTTGAGCCACCCTGTACATACTAGATCAAATTTTTGAATCGCAATGCTGTTTTTTTACGATGCAAAACTTTTTATAAGCAGACACTTCTTTCGTAAAATAAATAATATATTTTTTTCCATTTTGAAGACATGCTGTACATTTTTTAATGAAAAAAATATTATTGAATTGTACATTTGCAGTGGCAGTTTTCCTTTAAATCACGATTTTGTCTTTTTAGCTTCACTTGGATTATGAATATTTCATTTTTGAGCCACCCTGTACGTACCTACTAGATCAAATTTTTGAATGGCAATGCTGTTTTTTACGATGCAGAACTTTTTATAATCAGACACTTTT
Source organism: Philopedon plagiatum (assembly GCA_963971165.1). NCBI lineage: Eukaryota > Metazoa > Arthropoda > Insecta > Coleoptera > Curculionidae > Philopedon > Philopedon plagiatum. The sequence continues at coordinate 75,892,447 of OZ020191.1, read as the reverse complement.
TTCGTAAAATCAATAATAAAATTTTTTCCATTTTGAAGACGTACTGTATATTTTTTTAATGAAAAAACATATTATTGAATTGTACATTTGCAGTGGCAGTTTACCTTTAAGTAACGATTTTGTCTTCTTAGCTTCATGTGGATCACGACTTTTTTATTTTTGAGCCACCCTGTATGTACTAGATGAAATTTTTGAATGGCAATGGGTATTTTCTCACGATGCAGAACCTTTTATAAACAGACACTTTTTTCGTAAAATCAATAATAATTTTTTTCCATTTCGAAGACATGCTGTATATTTTTTTAATGAAAAAAAACACATTATTGAATTGTACATTTGTAGTGGCAGTTTTCCTTTAAATAACGATTTTGTCTTTTTAGCTTCACGTGGATTATGACTGTCATTTTTGAGCCACCCTGTACGTATCAAATTTTTGAATGGCAATGCTGTTTTTTTACGATGCAGAACTTTTTATAATCAGACACTTTTTTCGTAAAATCAATAACAAAATTTTTTCCATTTTGAAGACATACTGTTTATTTTTTTAATGAAAAAACATATTATTGAATTGTACATTTGCAGTGGCAGTTTACCTTGAAATAACGATTTTGTCTTCTTAGCGTCACGTAGATCAGGACTTTTTTATTTTTGAGCCACCCTGTATGTACTAGATCAAATTTTTGAATAGCAATGCTATTTTCTCACGATGCGGAACTTTTTATAAACAGGCACTTTTTTCGTAAAATCAATAATAAATTTTTTTCCATTTCGAAGACATGCTGTATATTTTTTTAATGAAAAAAAAAACACATAACTTCAGCAAAAAAAAACTTAAAATGAGACCATTCGGAAAAACTCATCGACAAACCAAGTTGAAGAAGTCCGTTGAAGAATTATGCGTGAACATATAAAGAATCTCACATGCGGGCCGAATAATTGATAACCTCCTCTTGAGAAGACGGTTAAAAAGCACACCACTTAGCGAAAATGCTGTTCACTGCGTCACGGACACTTCATAATTATAGAACTAATATTTAAATACAATTTTATCATACTTTAGCGTTGCCAAGTTTCTGGTAGCAAAATCCACCGACCAGTAAAACTTTTAATATACGCATGTATAATTTTGCGCCTCTATCGGAAATTTTTACAACTAAAATTTATACGTCTTCATTTATTTTTCGATCATTTTTACTTCCATTTCGTACCGCTATTATTCCCCGCCACTAGTTTATGCTTTAAACTGTCAAAGAACAATTTCTTTACGTAAGGTATGGTACTTTGGACCAGCCATTGCGACAATGTGGGACTTAAAATTTATAGCCATGTTCGAGAAAAACGCCTAAGTTAATCTTGCGTCCGATATACGGCAGCAAACTTGCAGCGGTAGCAGAAATGATAGGGATTAGACCCCTTTCGGAAGCAAAAATGATAGGGTGATATATATATATATATATATATATATATATATATATATATATATATATATATATATATATATATATATATATATATATATATATATATGTATATATATATATATATATATATATATATATATATATATATATATATATATATATATATATATATATATATATATATATATATATATAGTTAAGTATGTTTGGAATTATCTGGAGAACTACTGTTTCGTCTTCCTCGGTGTCTAAGTTGTTAAAAGACACCACATCGACTCATCAGAGGCCTTACAGTAGCATGAGCATTTCTGCTCCCATATAATTCCACAGTTCTTGCCTATAAAAGACAACCTGAAAGTTTTGAAAGGTAGAAGTTCTTGAGATTGCTCTCTGAGAAATGTCATAGGGATCCTTATCGAATCTCCCATGGTAGCTTGGATGTGGGAGTCTCGCGACCTCTCCACACTACCTGAGACATTCTCATTTATGAACATAGTTAAGTATGTTTGGAATTATCTGGAGAACTACTGTTTCGTCTTCCTCGGTGTCTAAGTTATTAAAAGACACCACATCGACTCATCAGAGGCCTTACAGTAGCATGAGCATTTCTGCTCCCATATAATTCCACAGTTCTTGCCTATAAAAGACAACCTGAAAGTTTTGAAAGGTAGAAGTTCTTGAGATTGCTCTCTGAGAAATGTCATAGGGATCCTTATCGGATCTCCCATGGTAGCTTGGATGTGGGAGTCTCGCGACCTCTCCACACTACCTGAGACATTCTCATTTATGAACAATATATATATATATATATATATATATATATATATATATATATATATATATATATATATACATGCATAGCTATCTTTTCGGCCTCCGTATGCCACGAAGGCACCCAAGCCTCCACTATAACCAATGCGTTTTACGGTGTGTATTTTGCATATTTAGGAACGATAATTTATGGGCTATCTCGGCACCACTCGAGGGGTAGCAAATTCATTAAAAAAATATATACAGCTTTTCGTTAAACTGTTAAATGTAACACGCTTCCGAGCAAATAATGTCTTACTTGCCTTCAATTTGTGTATGTGTATAAGGGCTACGCTCGTACTGGCCTCCGACAGTGTTGCCTCTGTTAACGCCCGCTGATTTAAGGCAAATGAACCGGTTTCATGACCTTGATCTATTTTTAGCTCTCGACTACCAAATATTTAGTAAATTTATTATATTTTTGCATGTCGCGTGTTTATTTCTTGTTCGGTTCAGAGGAAGTTCGTTGATTTGAGCTGGTTGAGCTGAGCGATAGTTTAGTTTTAATTTGAGAATATCTTTATTTTAAAACTAAAATAATAGGCTCCGAAATTACAATAATTTTGAAATCATTTTTTTTTTACAAGCTTTTATTTAACTTCACCTGTTAGTTTGCTTGTATGTATGTATGTATGTTCAGGATAAATATAGCAATCAAAATTTCGACTGGTAACTAATTAAGCTAGAGCTTTGAAATTTTGCACACGTGTACAATTCCGGTGACAATACAATATAGTATATGTAATATTGTTCTAAATCCAATATCGCGGACGCCCCAAGATGGCGGATTACCTTTTTTTCTACAATCCCCTTGACATGGGTATCAAATGAAAGGGCTTGACGAGTAGAATACGATAAGCTACATGACGTCATTCTTAACCCAACATGGCGGACGCCACAGGATGGCGGATTACCTTTTCCTTCACAACCCCCTTGATATGAGCATCAAATGAAAGGGTTTGACGAGTAGAATAAGATAAGCTGTGACGTCATTCTGAACGCAATATAGCGGACGCCACAAGATGGGGGATTACCGTTTTCTTCACAATCCCCTTGATATGGGTATCCAATGATAGGGTTTGACGAGTGGAATACAATAACAGGTAAAATGTCTTATAATAATGATGCATTATCAGAAATGCATAGAATAAGACGTAACTAAAAATTTAAAAATAAAATGTAAAACATACTTTTTAAAAACAACCTTTTATTATTTAGATGTACTAAAACGAAAAAAATAAGTATATTTTGTTCATTGTTTCATGCGTGGATCCTAATAAAACTAGTATCAAAGTTATCACTAAAACAGATATAATACATTATGTTAAATTTACTGTCTTAAAAGCTTGTAGCGCGAATAGAAAAGAAAAAAATACATACTGCGGTATCTACATACTTACAATTCCTGCCAAAATAAATTAATGAACTTTTCGCGCGCGACGAGCTTTTAAGGCAATAAATTGAACATAATATAATAACTTTGTAATAACTTTGATACTACTTTTATTAGGATCCACCCATGCCACAATGAAAAAACTATACTTATTTTTTTTTTCTTTTAGTACATCTAAATAATAAAAGGTTGTTTTTGGAAAGAATTTTTTACAACACTTTATTTTATTATAATTTAAAAACGATGTATGCTAAAATTTAGTACATTGACATAATTTTATGGGACAAAAATACCAAATCAAAATTATGATAAATATCAATCCATAGGCATAGAAATTGGTTTTTTTAATAATTTAATAATTTTATAATAAAATTAAACTCTAATTGTTATCTCTTGTTAGTTTGGGTAAAAACCACCTTTTAAGCTAGAGAATTTAAATTCAGTTGCTTTAAATTGATCAATATTTTTGGTAACGTTTTATCAATCATACTGCCGGCTTCTTCATACGCCCCTCTAAAGAAGCCACTAAGATCATATTTATGCAAAATGTCAGTAATACAATAATTGTGGAGACAAAACTAAACAATTTCTATTATGAGTTTTTTTTCAGTTGATCCAGGTACACGTAAAGTTTTAAGAAAAAAATTGTACGATTATGATTTTTTGTCAGTTTAATAGTTGTTTCAGTTAAAGAAATAAACAAGCTTAAAAATGTATTTTGATCATTCTGAATACGAACAACCATTTTTGGGGAAAACTTTAAAAGCTTTTTTTAAAGTCCCTGTTTAATTTATTATAAAGGTGCCCAAAATATTGGATACCTATAGAAATAAATTATGGGATCCAATAAAATTAAATATCAAGGACGTGAATTGAAGACCATTATTATATTTTCTCTAAAACGGTGGCTTATCATAAAAAAATATACAGGGTGTCTATTTGGGAACTGTATCAACCTATATAGGAAAAACTAAAATGAAATCAAATTAAAAATTTGGCAGGTAGTATACTAAAGTCGCTGGGGGCCTTTCGGCTAAATTATTTTCGAGAATCTGGTGCTTCCTATTATACCGGAAAAAGATGTCATCTTGCTTATTTTAAATAGGACCGCCCGTATATTATCTTCTTTTTAGTTTGTACGTAATATTCAAGACACATTTCATGTATAATAATATCTTCATGGGCGCCCGCAGGGAGGGGCCAGGGTGGGGGCGGTGGCCACCCTGAGATTGTGAGATTGTCATAATTCGTACTTTTTGTTGGACGAATTGCCAAATATCTATTATTTCTGTAATAAATAATATTTCTTTTTATGATAAATGTTGTATATTTTTGGGATATTTGAACATCTTTACAATGCCACGCACCAAAATATCAATTAGGATTAGGAATATTATTTAAACCCAGTCCTAACTCAATGCAACCTGCACGGCAACCAAATTACTATAAATTTTCTACAGCCTGCATGTTTACTTTATGAAGAAGTTTTTAACATGTTTTTTTTAGTGTTCCGTGCTAAAATTAGCAAAACGGAATCACCTTGGTGTCTGTCACAAGCGGTTTTCTCTGATACTATTGGATGTAAAAATTTGAAATTTAGCACAGAAATAGAGTGTGGTGGCCCAATTATAGACGTGAAATATAAAACGTTGAATTTTGACTCTGGGGGTAAATTGGAAAATGGAAAAAAAATGAAGGCTGATTGAAGGACGAATTTAACAATACGATGTATTTTTATGCATTTTTTATGCGATTTTTTAAACATTTTTCAGGAAAAAACGCCTAAAAATTGCTGTCCCCCACCCTCATCACCAAAAGAAACGCTCAGAAAAATCTGAAAAAAAATCATGAACATTGAGAATTAGGTGTAGATTGAGCCAAAATTATCGCTATTGAAAAATTCTAGCGCAATCAATTGTTATAAACAATTTAATTGTTTATTTCCTTATAACTCCGGGGGGGTCTCCGGTGGCCGAGTTGCACCTTTGCAACCGAGAGGCGCAGATTCGAATCCCGCTTCGACCATGGATATTTTATGATTGTTGTTGAAAGGTGGTAGAGGAATTCTTCCTCGACCGAAGTTTTACCACCCCACACATCCTCTTAAAGGGCTGGTGACATCCCTACGGGTGTTTCCAGCTCTGGATGTGTGAGTCGATTCCCCAGTACACCCACGGTACATAGTACTCAGACTTCGGTCTTCGTGGGTTGTCAGAAAAAAACTGCTGAACCTTTGGTTTTAAAGAAAAATTTTTCGCCCAAAAATGTTTCTCACGATGTAAGGAACAACTTGTGTTTTTACACGTGTTTCAAAATTTTTAATTTGGCTCAGTCGAAACGCTCCCCCCACTCAGCTCCGCGCATACGCGATGTGATACGGCGTTGGTGCTATCGGCGGCGGGTATCGCGGGAGATGGGCGGAGATTGGGCGTCAAGGTTTGCTCTGGTTAAGTGGGGGGCTAATTGCACGGAACACTAATTGTGCAAGTATAGCTTGCACTTGACCGAATTTTTCTGATTTTAATTATTAGTGTATTTATATAAATCACTACAAATAAAATCTTTAAAATTTTTGTTCATTTGGCCCCCTGAGAAAAAATCTGCGGGCGCCCATGAATATCTTATAGGTACCATCCTATCTTGAACTTTTTTAAATATTGACTGTTGACTAGAGCAAAACGGGTTTCATATCCCCATCTTAATTTTTAATACTCTATTTAAGGACGTTAATCAGAGAAAAACCATCTTATTTTTCTCTGATAATACACTCTATGTCATGTGTCATCTGTCTCTGTCATATCAAAATCTGACTTCTTCCCGATGGGGCACGACTTTTTTCCGGACCGGGCCGAAATTTAAATCGAAGTGCGATACCTACGAAACCGAAGGTATCGACGTTATATATGAGGTGATAACGTACGTTGAGTCTCTATTTCGGAGGTATCAACATACAGTTTAGCAATATAACAGTGTTAAACAGAATTAAATTTAACACGTTTAGTTTCATCAATTAGTACCTACATTTTCTTTCTACAATCCGCTGTCATTTTATAATCTTCGCGATCTGTTTAACTTCTAAATGATTTTTACAATACCAAAATTTCCCTTTTTAAACTTGTAAAAAAACAACAGAAATAAATTAATAATACAAAACTTGTCGTGTTCCTACTTTGCCAATTTAAACCGTTGACAGTCAACTTAAACCGGCCAACAATAAAGTTGTTCTTGTTTATTATATTTAAATTTAAATACACAAATTGAATGTTAAAATAGGTTAAAAGCAATGATCACCGGGCGCAGATCAATCTTTATTTCATGGAGAGAATACCGTAATCGTAATTTTTTCACATATTTGAGGTTGGAAAATCTGAGTTCATCAAACATGCCATATGACGGGTTTGTGATTTCTGTGGAAACAAAACTAATACTTTCCGAAGTTTATATGCAGCAAATTTATCAATAATTTGGGAAAAGTTAATATTATGTACGCTTAAGTTCATGCTCAATATAGGCTAAGAAATAATTATCAACAGCTGCAGCATATTTTTAATATTGTTTTATCACAATAATATTTACACACACAATTATAACCTGCACTTTACCGAATTTATTTTCGTTATAGGTACAACAAATAAAATCATATTTGTAAGCAAATTAACAATAATATCTATTAAAGTAACAACATCAGAGTAACCACCCCCATTTGACCCTTTTCGGAATTGATAAAATATCTAAATTGCATACATTTTTAAAATTACAAATTAGTATCATATTGAGAATAAAATGTAATAATTATTTTACCCCTCTTCCCCAACTAACAGATCCTTAGAAATTAAATGTCGACAAGCTCCTTCCTCAGGTGTGATGACGTTATAAAAGTAAAGCATCCCTTAAATTTAAAATTTTTGGGTCCAGAAGTTTCGGCGGATTCATTCGCGTAGGGGCAAACGATTCTAAACGGAATAAACTAAGCGAACCGAAAATCCCACTATCGTTTATATTTCACCAAGTCAGTTTAATCTAATAAAGCATATATACTTTCTTATATGCGCAGCATTTTGCTACCTCTGTAAACCAGGCAACACTGCTAGAGGTATCAAAGTTTAAGCAGTGTCACAAAGCTATATATATATCACGGAGGTAATAACACTCTAAGTTTATCCGGTCATATATGAAAATTTTAAAAATTAAAAATCTTTTGCCCTCTCTTGATAGACCTGTTAAGGGAGTCCCCCTAAGCATATATAGGTAATTTTCTTGTTAAAAAGTCAACTGGTTATGGTGGAGGCCAGGTCGCCCAGCCTGTGTACCGGAGGTAACAACTTAACAGGCATCAATATATATATATATATATATATATATATATATATATATATACATATATATATATATATATATATATGTAAATGCGAAGATTTACTTCTTCGCTAGTGCAGCGAAAAGGCCTTTTCGCTGCACTAGCGAAGAAGTAAATCTTCGCATTTACATATATTATATTACCTATAGGCCAAGAAATCTTCCATTTTTCTACTATATATATATATATATATATATATATATATATATATATATATATATATATATATATATATATATATATATATATATATATATATATATACAGGGTGTCTGGAAAAGGTCTGTACAAAATGCTACCACGTATTCGTGAGACTAAAATAAGGCGATTTAACCCAACTTACCTATATCCAAAAGTGTTTCGTTAGGGAGATACAGAGCCCCAAAGGGGTACTTAACGATTTACTTTTTTGGCTCTAACTTTTGAACCGACTTGTATAATTTAATGAAATTTTAATATTTTATGTTGGCCATAAAGACTCATAAAACCATACTACAGTAGATGTTTGTCATCGTCAGGGAAGTCAGGAACGGACTTGCCACCACACTCGTTGGGCTACATTTTTGACAGGTATCATTTTACAGAGCTATATACTTTGGTCATTCCTCTTTAAAAAAGGTACTCTACATTTGTTTCGATAAAATTAGCCGTTTTCGAAAAAATTAAGGTTTTGTATAACACGTTATTGAAATAATACTACAATACTACAATAAAACGCCAGTCGTTTTTATTTCGTTAACAATGTGTTATTGACAGGTAAAAGTTAAATCATAAAAAGTACTTAAAACTGAATCTTTTTGATATTTCAGAAATCGGTTAAATAGAAAAATGTTAAAAATGTGAAAGCTCTCCTTCTTCTTGTTTACTTGAGCAGATTTTCGAAGTGGGCGCCCTGAACCTCTTTAACCCTTTACATTTTCTTATCCGACGGATGTTTTGTTGTTGTACTTGAAACAACATTCCAGGATTGTCTCGAATTTCGTTGCAATGGTGTGTTATTCTTTCTATCAGGTTTTCCCTGGTGTGAACTGGCGTTGAATATACAAGCCTTTTTAAATTTTCCCACAAGAAGAAATCTAAAGGAGTCATGTCGGGCGACCTCGGTGGCCATACAATAGGCCCACCTCGACCTATCCATCTATCACCAAAAGTATTTGATAAGTGCTGACGAACTAAATTGCTAAAATGGGGCAGTGTACCGTCGTGCATAAACCACATCTGATTTCTAATTTCAAAGGGCACATTTTCTAATAAAAATAAACCGTTTAAGTTTTGTTGCAAGAATTGCAAATAGATGGCACCATGTAATCTGTCTTCAATAAAGAACGGTCCAATGAGGTGATTCCCAATAATCCCCGCCCACACGTTAACCATAAGTCTTTGTTGATGCTTTGTCTGTTCTATTGCATGAGGATTTTCTTCATGCCAGATATGCAAATTATGGCAATTTATTACACCGTCTCGGGTGAAACCGGCTTCGTCCGTGAACAAAACAATACTAGTAAAATTTGGATCTTGCCTAAATCGTTGAGAAAACCAATTTGCGTAATTGACTCTTGCAGGATAAGCAGCGGGAGACATTGCATGTACCTTTTGGACGTGATACGGATGTACCTAGCAGTTGTTCTCGAAGGGTCTCATGCAGGGCCCCCGCAAGGGTTATCAACGCCCGCGTGCCAAAAATATTTTGGCGCCCCTTACTCGGCAAAAAAATTGGGGGTGCCCAAATTTGTCCAGTTTTTGTTGGAATTTAGTGTAGAGTAGTTAAAAAAACTATCAGAAACCTTTCTTAAATGCCTTAAGATCAGTATGCTGTTAGTTTTAGATAACATATGTATTTTTTTAATTTTTAATTTTTTTCCTTTTAGGCAATCGATTAAAACCTCATTTTATAAGGAAACTACAGAGATTTCAAAACCAAAACTTTATTTTTCTCTAAATTATTTATAAAGGCATAAATCAAACAATAAACAAATCACAAATAAAACATACCTTTTTATTAGGATACAGAAATTAAATGGGCGTTTTTCTAGATTTGGCCGCTGCAAATTCTTTTATAATATTATCAAAATCTATTTTATCGAGTATCTCTTGCTCTATAGCTAAGATTGCCAAACCAGATAATCTTTCTTGTGACATGGTAGACCTCAAATAATTTTTAATTATTTTTAATTTTGAGAATGATCTCTCACCAGAAGCAACAGACACAGGTAAAGTGAGGAGGATTCTTAACGCAATACTAATATTTGGTAGACATGAAGTTAGATTGTTTTCAAATATATATTGAAGAATTTCAAGGGGATTTGATACTTCAGGCAATGAAAACAATCTTAGGGCTTTTATCTCGTTAAATAAACCATTTCCTTCCACGTCAGCCTCCTGCTTTTCCTGATCAGTTAGCTTCTGTTGAAGAACATGACAGCATTTTAAAAGATCTTCGTCATTTAATTTAGAAATATCACAAATAAAACCAAAAACGTTTTCGTAATCAGATATCATATCGAACCTACTATTTAAAGAACTTAGTGTTTGATCAATTATTTTTAAAAAGAAATTTATTTTAAAAGCAGTTTTTGGATCTTGAGGTGTCTCATCCGTGTGCTCATAATCGAACAATTTCGGTTTATACCTTCGTCTTACATTATTTAATGGGGGAAAACATTGCTCTATCTCAAGAGCAGCCGCTAGTTTTCCAGCTTCAACAAGATTTTCCTCGAAAACATTATCATTTCTATAATTTTTAAAATGATCGACTAAATTCTTTAAATAGTTTTGGCACACTTTAATGTCAATCGCTACACTTTGCATCATTTTGCTTACAATATTAATCTGGAATAAAACATCATACCAAATTATTATACTACAAATAAATTTAAAAGATTGAATATTTAATAAAAGAGAATTTGCTTTATGTCTAGTTTCTATGTTATAAGTATCATTTTCTGCTATTTCTAGAAGGCTATCACATATTTGAATTAAATGAAACTTTAGCGGTTTCATAGCATCAATCCTACTTGACCATCTAGTATCACTTAGGGGTTTTAGATTTAACTGGGGGACATGCTTTTTCATAACATCCCATCTTTTTGTGGATGAAGAGAAAAATACATAAAGTTCTTGTACAATATTAAAAAAATTCACTGTTTCATTTGAAACCTTAAGGTGCGTCTAAACGGGCAATGTTTTTCTGCAATATATGACTGCAATATTATCCAACTATAGCCCGGCAATATGTACATCACCATTGTTGCAGAAATATATCTGGAAATGTATATCTGGGCAATATTTCCGCAACGGCTGACGAAATTGTTCTTGTGGCAGCGGCATTTATTGTCCTAAACAAAAATAAAAAAAGACAAGAATGTGGATTCGACCGTACTTCAATAGGCATGACACCTTAGATAATTTAAGTCAAGAATTAATCCTTGATAAACATTTGTTCAGGAACTTTACTAGAATGTCAAAAAGTGGCTTCGAGTTTCTATTAAATAAAATAGGACAGTACACAGTACAGGATGTAAATGTATTTCATTAATGAAGTCAATAATGTTTTCATTTGACCATGTATTCATTTTTCTCAAAACAAAAGAATAAAACAAAAAGGTAACTTCCAAATTCTGCACGTGATAAACAACAACACACGTCAAAAAAGAATGCACATATGTCGTAAATAAAGGAGACAAAAATAGAGAAGGCTCGGCAATATTGCAAGTATTTTCGATTGCGGAGCGATCGACCGGCAACACATTAAAAATACTAAACATGTTTGGCTATATTACTGGGCAATCCGAAACATATTGCAAAATATTTCTACATATGGCTGGCAGTGTTTCCGGCAACTTCCAGCTACACTATTGCAGCAAAACACATTGCCGTAAAAATGTTGCCCGTTTAGACGCACCTTTAGCAGCATCATTTACTGTTAAATTTAAGCTGTGTGCAGCACATGGTACAAAAAATGCCCTAGGATTAGCATCGAGTATGCGTTTTTGTAAACCAATATGTTTTCCGCGCATATTGGCCCCATTATCATACCCTTGACCTCTCATATCTTTAATATCTAAATTTAAATTTTTCAAAAGTCCCATTACAAAATTACATAGCCCTTCCCCTGTAGAGTCGATTATTGAGTTGAATGCTATAAAACTCTCTTGTATTTGGACCTTTTTAGAACTGTCATTTAGAACGACATAACGCAAAACGAGGCTTATTTGCTCTGTATGGCTTGCATCCGGTGTACAATCTAAAATTATTGAATAATATTTGGAGCTTCGAACCATGTCCAAAATATTATTTTTTACTTTAGAAGCCATTAATTCAATAATTTCATTTTGTATCTGGTAGCCTAAGTAATGGGTCATTCTTAAAGAATTTGTTTGTGAGTTTTGCACTCGACTTATGTGCTCTCTCATCACAGGATCAAAAGATGAAATCATCTCGACAGTTTTGAGGAAGTTCCCATTATCATATTGGAAAAGTGTTTTAGATGAACCTTGGAAAGCTAGCCACTGTCTGGATAAAAATTTAACAACTGCAATAATTCTTTCTAGAACGTCATGCCACTACTTTTTTTCAGTTTCTAAAACCCGTAAGTGATGATCGTTTACAGTTGTAGATAATTTCAACATTTTTTTTAAATTCATCCATTTATTCATGTGAACGTTATGTGCAATTGATGTTTCATGTCTTATAATGGCTAAGGATAAATGTTGCCAATCAGAAAAACCACTAGTATCAGAAAAACTAGTAGAAGTCTTGCTGAAAAGTTTACAACAAAAACAAAATACCGAATTTTTCGAAACTGAGTAAATTAGCCAAATTCTTTCCACTTCTTCTCCATTTCCTAGTTTTCTAACAAAGTACTTACTTGAAAATTTTCTTTTGTCTTTATTAGCAGGAAATTGATAATTACGTCCTATCAAGGGAGGACCACGATCAACCAATATTCTGACTTCATCATTGGTGATGCTTCTGGGCCATAAACCGGGATCTTCTGATGGAAGAATACTAGGAATAGTAATCTCAGTCTCCCCTTCAGTAGAAGCTTCATCGCTAGAACTGCTAGAAGTGTCACTTGTAGTCGTAGTTGTTAGGATGGCTGACTCTACAGAGGCTATATTTTCAATACGTGTTGATGTTGATGTCGATGGTTCACATGTTGCAGAAGATGGCGATGGCGCCGCTTTAGAAACTGTATTTTCTTCTACCTCTATCGTTTCAGTCTTGTAAACTTGACTTTTTTGCAAAAAATGTTTCATACTCCCAGCCATCTTTTCCCTTTCTTGGACTCTAACTTTTTTTTGCTCTCGAAATTTTGCACCAGAAGGTCGTTTTCTCTTCTGTGGCTCCTAGAATTTAAGAAACACTAGATCAAAAATTGGTAAGGACATTTACCCTTGACTTCCCTTGCACAAGACCCATCTTTTTGAGAACGCCCCGTAATTTTTTATTTTTATGAATCTAAACTCTAAACGCGAGCCTTTAAACCTAAACGGCTAAACGAACTTAAGACCAATCTGAAGCATATACCCTATACACTTTTCCTGGTATAATAATTTGATAATTAATTTTTGGCAAAGATGAAATATAAATTTTTTCAGAAAGTCAAACGGTATGATGGTGGCTCCAAGGCGAAACGTCAGGTTTTAAATCTAAAATGTCTAAAGAAATATCAAAATCTATCCGATTTTTCCACGAATACAAAATACTTTCCTATTTGAGGGAAATAAAAATAATATTATCTATGGTATAAAGGTATGGGCTAATTAAGGATGTGCACTATTTTAAACAGAAAAAATTAAAAAAAAAACTAATTTTATAGACCTTAGAAAATGCTAATACTGCATGTGGGTAGGTACTTACCATTTCATAAAATTTTATTCAATCACAACAACACACAATAACACAAAATACAAATCAATCTTTTTAATTTTTAAGTATCTAAATATTATAATTTTCTGCGTCTTCTTGACCCTTAAACGTTGCGAAATAAAATATCAATTATTTGGATTACGACGCCTTCCGCTGTTTTATACTCCTACAGAGTATTCGAGTCTGGACAGGAAAATCGGCAAGTAGGTAACAAGTTCTAACAACTTCTACGCAAACTTGTCGATTTATACCAGTATTGGATATTGGATCATGATATTGCATATTCAGATGTGAATAGTGATGATTGATTTTAAAAATATGTTTTATGTTTTAATAGGGAATTAGATTAGATAGGTACCTAATTATATTTATGAACATAACCTTCGCTTAGATTATTGAAAAAAAAGATTTCTTTGGTGCCTTGCTCGTTGGAAATATTGTTAAAAAATTAACCAAAAACCTTTGGTTCTTGGCGCCCCTTACAGAGTGCGCCCGCGTGCAGTGCACGCGTTGCACACGCGGTTGCGGGGGCCCTGGTCTCATGAACAACCCACTTTGTCGCATGAACTTGAACCGACAACTTTCTTACACTATTTGAGGGATTTTCAGCAATCTCATCCAGAATTTCCTCCTCTAACTGAGAGTGTCTTGCTCTTCTTGGAGGCCCTTCTCCACCACGGCGCGGCAAAAAACTTCCTAGAATGGATTAGCAAAAGATTCGCTATTTTTAGCATTTTTTTTTTATTTCACTTGACTTTTTACCCGTTTCTCTTAAGCTACGATCCACCCTTTCAAAAGTTCTTCGGTGCGGTAAACGTCGATTTGGAAATGTACCAGAATAAATTCTTCTTGCCTCCACACAATTGCCAAGTGCTTGTCCATAAATTAGATGCATGTCAGCATATTCGCTATAGGAATAATGCTCCATTACTTAATTCTTGTATAATCAGTCGGACAATTTTGAAAAGTGTTGTCAATAACACATTGTTAACGAAATAAAAACGACTGGTGTTTTATTGTAGTATTGTAGTATTATTTCAATAACGTATTATACAAAACCTTAATTTTTTCGAAAACGGCTGATTTTATCGAAACAAATGTAGAGTACCTTTTTTAAAGAGGAATGACCAAAGTATTTAAAAAATCAGTTTTGAGCTCTGTAAAATGATACCTGTCAAAAATTTGGCCCAACGAGTGTGGTGGCAAGTCCGTTCCTGACTTCCCTGACGATGTCAAACATCTACTGTAGTATGGTTTTATGAGTTTTTATGGCCAACATAAAATATGAAAATTTCATTAAATTGTACAAGTCGGTTCAAAAGTTAGAGCCAAAAAAGTAAATCGTTAAGTACCCCTTTGGGGCTCTGTATCTCCCTAACGAAACACTTTTGGATATAGGTAAGTTGGGCTAAATCGTCTTATTGTAGTCTCACGAATACATGGTAGCATATTGTACAGATCTTTTCCAGACACTCTGTATATACAGGGTGTCTGGAAAAGGTCTGTACAAAATGCTACCACGTATTCGTGAGACTAAAATAAGACGATTTAACCCAACTTACCTATATCCAAAAGTGTTTCGTTAGGGAGATACGGAGCCCCAAAGGGGTACTTAACGATTTAGTTTTTTGGCTCTAACTTTTGAACCGACTTGTATAGTTTAATGAAATTTTAATATTTTATGTTGGCCATAAAGACTCATAAAACCATACTACAGTAGATGTTTGACATCGTAAGGAAAGTCAGGAACGGACTTGCCACCACACTCGTTGGGCCGAATTTTTGACAGGTATCATTTTACAGGGCTCAAAACTGATTTCTTAAATACTTTCGTCATTCCCCTTTAAAAAAGGTACTCTACATTTGTTTCGATAAAATTAGCCGTTTTCGAAAAAATTAAGGTTTTGTATAACACGTTATTGAAATAATACTACAATACTACAATAAAACACCAGTCGTTTTTATTTCGTTAACAATGTGTTATTGACAACACTTTTCAAAATTGTCCGACTGATTATACAAGAATTAAGTAATGGAGCATTATTCCTATAGCGAATATGCTGACATGCATCTAATTTATGGACAAGCACTTGGCAATTGTGTGGAGGCAAGAAGAATTTATTCTGGTACATTTCCAAATCGACGTTTACCGCACCGAAGAACTTTTGAAAGGGTGGATCGTAGCTTAAGAGAAACAGGTAAAAAGTCAAGTGAAATAAAAAAAATGCTAAAAATAGCGAATCTTTTGCTAATCCATTTTAGGAAGTTTTTTTGCCGCGCCGTGGTGGAGAAGGGCCTCCAAGAAGAGCAAGACACTCTCAGTTAGAGGAGGAAATTCTAGATGAGATTGCTGAAAATCCCTCTAATAGTGTAAGAAAGTTGTCGGTTCAAGTTCATGCGACAAAGTGGGTTGTTTATAAGACCCTTCGAGAACAACTGCTACATCCGTATCACGTCCAAAAGGTACATGCCATGTCTCCCGCTGATTATCCTGCAAGAGTCAATTACGGAAATTGGTTTTCTCAACGATTTAGGCAAAATCCAAATTTTACTAGTATTGTTTTGTTCACGGACGAAGCCGGTTTCACCCGAGACGGTGTAATAAATTGCCATAATTTGCATAACTGGCATGAAGAAAATCCCCATGGAATAGAACATACAAAGCATCAACAAAGATTTATGGTTAACGTGTGGGCGGGGATTATTGGGAATCATCTCATTGGACCGTTCTTTATTGAAGACAGATTAAATGGTGCAATCTATTTGCAATTCTTGCAACAAAACTTAAACGGTTTATTAGAAAATGTGCCCTTAGAAATTAGAAATCAGATGTGGTTTATGCACGACGGTGCACTGCCCCATTTTAGCAATTTAGTTCGTCAGCACTTATCAAATACTTTTGGTGATAGATGGATAGATCGAGGTGGGCCTATTGTGTGGCCACCGAGGTCGCTCGACATGACTCCTTTAGATTTCTTCTTGTGGGGAAATTTAAAAAGGCTTTTATATTCAACGCCAGTTCACACCAAGGAAAACCTGATAGAAAGAATAACACACCATTGCAACGAAATTCTAGACAATCTTGGAATGTTGTTTCAAGTACAACAACAAAACACCCGTCGGATAAGAAAATGTATAGAGGTACAGGGCGCCCACTTCGAAAATCTGCTCAAGTAAACAAGAAGGAGGAGAGCTTTCACATTTTTAACATTTTTTCTGTTTAAGCGATTTCTGAAATATCAAAAAGATTCAGTTTTAAGTACTTTTTATGATTGAACTTTTACCTGTCAATAACACATTGTTAACGAAATAAAAACGACTGGTTTTTTATTGTAGTATTGTAGTATTATTTCAATAACGTGTTATACAAAACCTTAATTTTTTCGAAAACGGCTAATTTTATCGAAACAAATGTAGAGTACCTTTTTAAAGAGGAATAACCAGAGAATTTAAAAAATCAGGTTTGAGCTCTGTAAAATGATACCTGTCAAAAATTTGGCCCAACGAGTGTGGGGGCAAGTCCGTTCCTGACTTCCCTGACGATGTCAAACATCTACTGTAGTATGATTTTATGAGTCTTTATGGCCAACATAAAATATTAAAATTTCATTAAATTATACAAGTCGGTTCAAAAGTTAGAGTCAAAAAAGTAAATCGTTAAGTACCCATTTGGGGCTCTGTATCTCCCTAACGAAACACTTTTGGATATAGGTAAGTTCGGTTCAATCGTCTTATTTTAGTCTCACGAATACGTGGTAGTATTTTGTACAGACCTTTTCCAGACACCCTGTATATATATATATATATATATATATATATATATATATATATATATATATATATATATATATATATATATATATATGTATATATATATATATATATATATATATATATATATATATATATATATGTATATATATATATATATATATATATATATATATATATAGTTAAGTATGTTTGGAATTATCTGGAGAGCTACTGTTTCGTCTTCCTCGGTGTCTAAGTTGTTAAAATATACCACATCGACTCATCAGAGGCCTTACAGTAGCATGAGCATCTCTGCTCACAAATAATTCCACAGTTCTTGCCTATAAAAGACAAACTGAAAGTTTTTGAAAGGTAGAAGATCTTGAGATTGCTCTCTGAGAAATGTCATAGGGATCCTTATCGGATCTCCCATGGTAGCTTGGATGTGGGAGTCTCGCGACCTCTCCACACTACCTGAGGCATTCTCATTTATGAACATAGTTAATATATATATATATATATATATATATATATATATATATATATATATATATATATATATTAACTAGTTAATATAGGGTGTTTCAAAAAACATGTGCCATCGCTTAAAGGGAGATTCTTTGAAAGAAATTAAGGCAAAAAGTTCTTATGAACATGGGTCCTCAGATGCTTTGTTTCAAAGATACAGGACGTTAAATTTTTAAATGGTCTTTACATGTTAAAACCGATGGATAGGAAAACTAAACCAGTAAGACGGTTAATAAAATTACATTTATCTCCTAAACAAAATGAAAATTGAAAAAATATGAAGAGATAAGTTTTGTTAAGAATTTAACATACTATTTGACCGATATAAGAAAATGTGGAAAAATCAGTGGCGTGCATGTTTTTATTGGAAAAATATTGTACAGTATTCTCATATGTATGCCCCTGGAAGACCTGTCATAGTCTTTTCAAGGTCAGAATTATGCTTAACTTAAGTACTTTAAACAACGTAAATTTCATCAAAATTGATGAAGCCATTTTGAAAATATTTTGGAAAAACTGAAAAAAATTAAGTAATTCAACACCCTGAATCTTTGAAAGGAAGCATCTGCGGACCCATGTTTACATAAACTTTTGCCTTAGTTTCTTACAATGAATCTCCTCTTAAGCGATGGCACATGTTTTTGAAACACCCTGTATATATATATACATATATATATATATATATATATATATATATATATATATATATATATATATATATATATATATATATATATATATATATATATATATATATATATATATACATATATATATATATATATATATATATATATATATATATATATATATATATATATATATATATATATATATATATATATACAGGGTGGTGCAACCAAGATGGGGTGGACGATTGTGAGTAAACGGTGAGGAATTTCGAAATTTTTTTTTTTCGATATTATCGATAGTCAGACCCGCTGTTTTAAAATTATAGCCATAATACAGGGTGGTCCGAAAAACTCGTGGCGAACCAAACTTCTATTTTTTTAAATGGGACACCCGGTATATAATTATTCCAATTGATTCTCCTGTTCGTTACGATCATTTTGCTATAGGGTTTATTGGGTCCAAAACTTATAGTAAGGGAATGGGACGCGGTTAAAGTTGAAAAAATGCTCACCGTTCGGCCATTTTTTAAAAAATTTGAAACAGGTGTGGAAAAACCAAATATTCCATAAAACGTTACATATCCTTGAATACATTAATCACTTGCAATTTGTTTAAAATTATTCACTGTTATACCGGGTGGTCAAGTTTTGCAAATACGCCCTGGACTCATTTTTTTAAATGGAACACCCTGTATATTTTATTTTCATGTCAAAGATAACATTACTAGCTTTCAAAAAATACCATACATGATGCCTTTCTGACCAACAGTTTTTTAGTAAACTAGCCGTGAAAGCAAAGTTTCTTCGTTCTAATAAGATTCCTACTGAATTTACGTTGTTTATTATTGAAATGAAACAAAAGATTGACGAACTTGTCAAAGCTACTGCCGCATAATCCATTATTTACAAATTAAGTGTAGGTGGCTCAATAATTATGAGGTAAGAAAACTGAGACCCGAAACTTTTACATGTTTATTAGAGATATTTCAAAAAACAGAAAATATTGTTTTTAGGAAATGTAAAGTAATTAAAAAACAAGTTATAAACAAAGATAATCAGTTATCAGTATTATTAATAGTGTAAGAAATTTAATTAAGCAAAAATAGAACATCTTTTAAAATTATTTAGGTATGTACTTACTTGTTTATATTAAATTAGGTTTACAACTAAGTGCATATCTAAATAATTTTAAGAGATGTTCGTTTTTGCTTAATTAATTTTCTTACACTATTAATAATACTGATAACTGATTATCTTTGTTTATAACTGGTTTATTAATTACTTTACATTTCCTAAAAACAATATTTTCTGTTTTTTGAAATATCTCTAATAAACATGTAAAAGTTTCGGGTCTCAGTTTTCTTACCTCATAATTATTGAGCCACCTGCACTTAACTTGTAAATAATGGATTATGCGGCAGTAGCTTTGACAAGTTCGTCATTCTTTTGTTTCATTTCATTAATAAACAACGTAAATTCAATATAATCGTATTAGAATGAAGAAACTTTGCTTTCACGGCTAGTTTACTCAAAAACTATTGGTCAGAAAGGCATCATGTATGGTATTTTTTGAAAGCTAGTCATGTTATCTTTAACACGAAAATAGAATATACAGGGTGTTCCATTTAAAAAAAATGAGTCCAGGGCGTATTTGCAAAACTTGACCACCCTGTATAACAGTGAATAATTTTAAACAAATTGCAAGTGATTAATGTATTCAAGTATATGTAACGTTTTATGGAACATTTGGTTTTTCCATACCTGTTCCAAATTTTTATAAAAAATGGCCGAACTGTGAGCATTTTTTCAACTTTAACCGCGTCCCATTCCCTTACTATAAGTTTCAGACCCAATAAACCCTATATCAAAATGATCGTAACGAACAGGAGAATCAATTGGAATAATTATATACCGGGTGTCCCATTTAAAAAAATACAAGTTTGGTTCGCCACGAGTTTTTCGGACCACCCTGTATTATGGCTATAATTTTAAAACATAGCGGGTCTGACTATCGATAATATCCAAAAAAAAAAATTTCCAAATTCCTCACCGTTTACTCACAATCGTCCACCCCATCTTGGTTGCACCACCCTGTATATACAGTGACCGGCAGAATTTACGCAGCATATGGGAAAAATTTTTATTGTTAGATTTCTACAAATACCGATATTGGCAATCGTTTCTGCATCATTGGAAACCCCAAAAAACATTAAACAGTGGCGTTCGTCTTTAGGGGTTTGGCGGGAAATTTAAAAAAATCAAAAATTATACAGCAAAAATGACCTTAAATGAAAAGATATCCAAATTTTTTATTAAGAAATGTTATTTAGAATTAAATATTAAACACGTACACAAATTTTAAAAGCAATTGAATAAAAAATAAGAAATACTTGTTTTTGCCAAATTAAAAATTTGTCAGTACTAATAAAGCAATTTTTAGTGCAAAATATTATTAACTGTACTAAAACAATTACTCCAAATCACGTTCCCTAAAATTATACTTTTTAGTTGCCTTTCTTAATAAGAAAAAAGAAATTGTTCAATTCTGGCTGGTACTCCATTGCTTCATAACGAAATATTTTTATGGCCTTTGCATGCTAGACCCCTCAAATCAATTTATTATTAATAAAAGGGCATACATGTTTATGTTGTTTGATACAGCTTTATTATTCTGATTACAAAACTTTTTAAATATTATTAAAAATTGGAAATGATAAACTAAGAACCTACTTAGAAATTTAATTGCAAATATTACATAAATAATAACAATATTTTAACTTCTGAACTACTCCACATGTCTACCATCTCGTTCAATACATGTAATTGTCTTTTGTTCCATAGCTTTTAGTACTTTTCTTAGGATATCTGGTGTTATACAGGGTGACGCGGATCTAAATGACCATACTTCAACACAAGACAAAGAATACCTTGGGGGTTCTTAATCACCCATCTTTGATAGTTCAATTGTCGATAGTTAATAAGATACAGGGTGTTTTATGAACTTCAGCAATTTTTTGTTCTTGTCATATTTTTTAATGCACTCCGTATAAAATTTTCATATTGGGTCAACATCTGTAACCTATCTGTCGCTTAAAATTGCAGTATCAGAAAATTTTAAATTCCAGGCCCGTATTAAAAAAAGTTGACATTTTCAATTTTTACATTTTTAACACCCTGTATATCAATTTTTTCAAAATATTATTTTTTTATTGGAAAGAGCATAAAGAATTGACCCTAACGGCATAATTTTCAAAGTTCCCGCACCCATCACTTGATTAGAATAAATGGTTGTTTTGTAAAAAATTTCAAAATGGTGCATATTTGGAAATTAGAAATTAAGAAAATAACAATAAAAAAGCAAAAACTGCTTTCGAAGTAAAAAAATAAATGTACTAAACGTTTAATAGTTTTAACGAGACTAAATTTTAGGGAACAACACAACAACAAATAACAAAGTAATAATAATAATAACAAAACTGCAAGTTAAAATCGACTGCTTAAAATCTAATACATAGAAAAAGTTTTAGCAAGAATTAATTTTAAGAGCGCTTTAGCAGAACACTGTTATTTAAGAAGCTGTTCAAAATGCCCTCCATTGGCTTGTTCACATCTTCGTCTTCTGATGTTTAAATTTGACACTGCTTTTCTAATTGCGTCTGGGTTATTTTTTATTTCCTGAAAAGCATTAATAATTCGTTGCAAAAGCTGCTCCCGCGTGTTGATTTCTTCTGAATAAACCAAATTTTTCATATTCCCCCAGAAAAAAAAGTCCATAGGATTAAAGTCCGGCGACCTGGCTGGCCATAAATGGGGCCCTCCACGGCCTATCCATCTGTTAGGAAACGTAATATTTAAAAATTCAGATACAACCCTTGCAAAATGTGGTGGGGCCCCATCATGTTGAAAAAAGAGCCCTCTCACGTTAGCATTTTCATTCTGCATAAGTCCTGGCAAAATGTTTTGTAAAAAATTTAAATATTGATTTCCATCTAATCTTTCAGCAAAAAAGTGCGGCCCAATTAATTTATTATTTATTATACCTGCCCAAACGTTTATGGAAAATTTGTGCTGCGAATGCGATTGTCTGATGGCATGTGGATTTTCTAACGACCATACATGGGAATTCCTTGAATTATTTACACCATCTCTGGTAAATTGTGCTTCATCGGTCCAGAGGATTCGATAAAGACTCCTTTGGTGTCTACTGAGCCACTGGCAAAAGAGTAACCGGTTTGCATAATCGCCAGGTTCCAATCTTTGAACTTCTTGAACATGAAACGGATGCAAGCCTTCCTTTTGCAGTGTTACATTAACTCTTTTTTGCGGGATTCCTAGACGTGTCGCAATTTTTCGAGTAGATGTTTTGGGATTATCTTCAACAAGATTTAAGATATCTTCTTCCTCCTGAACTGGATGTCGTATTGGTTGATCAATATTATTGTCGGTGGGAAAATGTCCATGTTCTCCAGCAAATAAAAATACATTTGCAAATGTTTTGTGATATGGACATCTTCTACCCGGAAATCGCCTACGATATTCCCGAACAGCAGCTCTTCCATTACCGTTACAAAAACCGTATACAAAAATAATGTCGGCATATTCGGCATTTGAAAATTGGTAAGGCATCTTCAACAGAAAATTGCAATAATTGTTAACCGAATACTAACAAAGGTCAGACAACTGTCACATATCTGATAGTGACTTGAATTGTTGCTATGGAACAGTAACTCGATAGTCTTTGGTTTGTTTTTAAATGAGGCAAAGCCTACTTCACAAAGTTTGAAATTTCTGACTGTAATTTACGATTTTTTGTCGATGTCTAAAAAGCAATCATTATCTTGCAGTTTTGTTATTATTATTATTACTTTGTTATTTGTTGTTGTGTTGTTCCCTAAAATTTAGTCTCGTTAAAACTATTAAACGTTTAGTACATTTATTTTTTTACTTCGGAAGCAGTTTTTGCTTTTTTATTGTTATTTTCTTAATTTCTAATTTCCAAATATGCACCATTTTGAAATTTTTTACAAAACAACCATTTATTCTAATCAAGTGATGGGTGCGGGAACTTTGAAAATTATGCCGTTAGGGTCAATTCTTTATGCTCTTTCCAATAAAAAAATAATATTTTGAAAAAATTGATATACAGGGTGTTAAAAATGTAAAAATTGAAAATGTCAACTTTTTTTAATACGGGCCTGGAATTTAAAATTTTCTGATACTGCAATTTTAAGCGACAGATAGGTTACAGATGTTGACCCAATATGAAAATTTTATACGGAGTGCATTAAAAAATATGACAAGAACAAAAAATTGCTGAAGTTCATAAAACACCCTGTATCTTATTAACTATCGACAATTGAACTATCAAAGATGGGTGATTAAGAACCCCCAAGGTATTCTTTGTCTTGTGTTGAAGTATGTTCATTTAGATCCGCGTCACCCTGTATTGGCGACATGATATCTTATTGTATCCTCTAAATGATCTACGTCTCTAAATGGCCGTTGTTTGTATACCTTGTTGTTAAGGTATCCCCACAAAAAAAAATCCATTGGGGTCAGGTCCGGAGATCTTGCAGGCCATGGATTTACCGAATAACGGCCTATCCATTTGCCAGGAAAATGTGTATCCAGCCATTGCCTTACCGCAGCCGTACTATGTATTGACGCGCTATCTTGTTGGAAAAACATTTCATGTCGCTCTAGTAAGGGTAATTCATGTAGATCATCTATTAACTCATTACTTAAAAACTCTAAGTACCTATCTGAATTAAGATTGTTCCTGAAAAAGTAAGGACCGATAATTCTTGTACTGATAATACCGCACCAAACGTTTGTTTTAAATGAATACTGGTTTCTTGCCTCTATGATAAAGTTTGGATTTTCATCCGCCCACCATCTACAATTTTGGGAACTTATAATACCATTTGATGTAAATGTAGACTCATCAGTAAAAAGAATTTTTTTTGCAAAATTTCTATCACTCTCCATCATTCCTTGAAACCAAAATGAAAAATCTATGCGTGCATCTAAATCCCTTTCAAACAGAGTATGAATAAATTTAGGTTTGTACGCTCGAAATCTATGTTGTTTTAAAATTCTGCCAACTGATCTTGAAGACATACCAACTTGTTCTTTTCTTTCTGAGAGAGATTTCCTAGGATTTTCTTCTACGGACAACAGTACGTTAAACGTACCTTCTTCATTTGTGACTGTTTTAATATGACGTACTTTATGACGATATTCAACGCTACCTGTTAGTTTAAATTTGTTTAAAAGTCTTAAAACTGTTGAATTATGAATAGTCTTGTTGGGATGTCGACCATTAAATATTGCTGCAGCTTGTCTGCAACTGCGGTTTTCGCCACAAATTAATATTATCTCAATTTTTTCTTGTATGGTTAACTTCACTAGGGGAGGCATTTCAAAATATCTTATTTTATAACAACGTAAACAATAAAAAATAAAGTATTTTAAACAAGGGACAAGAGTACTTTTGACAATTTGACTTTTCGGTCTCTAGGCAACAGCGATGGTGTAAATTTTTCCATGGCTCACTTTATAATTTAGGCTTATTTAAAATCCGACGGTTTCTGATTTCACGATACATTTTTGTTCCTATTTGTTTCGAAATGTAATTTGGGGAATAAATTTTTAAATATAGGTTAATTTAAAGGAATTTTCGGAAAACTAAATTTGGAAATTGTACGTCTAAAACTGCTTTCGCATATTAATATATAATTAAGTGAATGATTAAATACATATTTAGTTAGTCATTTCCAATTTTTAATTTCTTTTGAACAATATTTAAAAAGTTTTGTAATCAGAATAATAAAGCTGTATCAAAAAACATAAACATGTATGCCCTTTTCTTAATAATAAATTGATTTGAGGGGTCTAGCATGCAAAGGCCATAAAATATTTCGTTATGAAGCAATGGATTACCAGCCAGAATTGAACAATTTCCTTTTTCTTATTAAGAAAGGCAACTAAGAAGTATAATTTTAGGGAACGTGATTTTAAGTAATTGTTTTAGTGCAGTTAATAATATTTTACACTAAAACTTGCATTATGAGTATTGACAAATGGTTAATTTTGCAAAAACAAGTATTTCTTATTTTTTATTCAATTCCTTTTAAAATTTGTGTACGCCTTTATAATGTAATTCTAAATAACATTTCTTAATAAAAAAATTTGGATATCTTTTCATTTAAGGTCATTTTTGCTGTATAATTTTTGATTTTTTTAAATTTCCCGCCAAACCCCTAAAGACGAACGCCACTGTTTAATGTTTTTTGGGGTTTCCAATGATGCAGAAACGATTGCCAATATCGGTATTTGTTGAAATCTAACAATAAAAATTTTTCCCATATCTGCGTAAATTCTGCCGGTCACTGTATATATATATATATATATATATATATATATATATATATATATATATATATATATATATATATATATATATATATACATATATATATATATATATATATATATATATATATATATATATATATATATATATATATATATATATATATGTATATATATATATATATATATATATATATATATATATATATATATATATATATATATATATATATATATATATATACAGGGTGTTATGAAATTCACTGCATATATTGGAATGGGTAACTCCTGATATGAATTCAGATTGAATAAAAATATTCATAAATGGCGTTTCAGTATAAAAAAAGGTTGATATCAGCATTCAAAAATTTTTTTTTTTTATCAGCGCGCCACTGTCATAAATACATGGAAAAATTAAAAACAGTGAGAAATGTCAGTTACAGAAAAAACACTTTTGTTTTGATGTCAGAAGTCACTGTGATGTTGCCAATTCTATCTAGAATATTCCTATGTAACCGATTTGAAAAAATAATAGATTTGTTATCTTTAAAGTAAGAAATCATACTAAATCTTTTAAAACATTCAATTTCAAAAAGTTAAAATACTACAACACAAAAAAGCCAGAGAACAGCTGTTCAAAACAAGAGTAAAATTTTGTTCAACTAGGCCGACCAGAAATTTTTGGAAGAAAAAGAGTACCTATACAAAAATTTTGGTTCCAAATTAGCTTTAAACAAAAAACCCCCAACACTTATGTATTTTTTTTTATTTGCCTATTTTAAATCATATTTAACAGAAGATTTGGCATTTATTAACAGGTTTATTTATATGGCCCTTAATTTTTAAGCGAAATTCCTCACAACTAAATTAATAATAAATTTTACCTTCATCATACCATCTTCCAGTAAGTCAAATCAAGATTTTTTGATAAACGACGCATACGAGGCTCTTGGCGTCCTAATGAAACGGAAACGAACATTCTCTGTCGGACTTTCACGCTGTCCAAACAATAATAAACTTTATTACTATTACTACACAATACAACCCAGCCGTTTGGTTAAAACATGAAAGTCCAACAAACACTACGAAATGTTTTGTTTTCTTGAAAATACCCAACACTATAAACACATACCAAGCACTATTAATCATTTCAAAATGTTAAAATACTGCCGATAACACAAATTTAATAAAACTCTCTAGAGAACAGTTGTTTAAACCAAAATAAATACCCCAACTGCAACTAAATTTAAAATGCACCTCACTAAGCGACGAAACGATATTTTGTTAATATTAAACGGCTTTAACTTTTGTTAATGTTAAACGGCATTAACTTTTTCTTTCACAAATTAAGAAATAAATAGCAAAAATAATATAAACCGTATTATTAAACTGCTCACACAGCTGACTATGACGCATGAGTTCGGTTCGGCCAATCGGAATCACTCTGGCAGTCGGAATGGGGTCAACAACCCTTTAGCGTGGCTTCAGGTACAGTCCATGATACTCTTGTACTTGTATCATGGGTACAGTCTATAAAGCAAGCTTCGAAACCGTGGGTTATTCCAGGAACGGTTCTAACCTAGTTGGAAATAAAATTAGGGTCCGATATTTGAAAATAAAATACAAATATTTATTTACTCACATTGTGTAATTTTTAAAATGTGAAATACGAAAATACTTCGGTAAAAGTAATATAACATACAGGGTGTCTAAAAAGTCTTAGTATGGGTAAATATCTTTGCTATTAATAAAGATAGAGAAGCCAAATTTTAGTTGTATTTTATTGGTCTACTATTGATCTACTTTTTTATGTAATTTGACTTTTTCAACCCCCTTGGGGGGAGACGATAGGGAGTTGAGGTCAAATTTTTTTTAAAAGTCTTCAAAAAAAATAATCAATTTACCGACCGTTAGTCGACCTCTTGTGCCATACAGTACCAGTCGGCGCGCACATTTATTTTTTGTTTTGTGGGGCA
This sequence comes from Philopedon plagiatum, assembly GCA_963971165.1. NCBI lineage: Eukaryota > Metazoa > Arthropoda > Insecta > Coleoptera > Curculionidae > Philopedon > Philopedon plagiatum. The sequence continues at coordinate 75,864,332 of OZ020191.1, read as the reverse complement.
CTTTTTATCTAACGTTTTTCGAATTTTTTCGACTTCTTCATTTATCGTTTTTTATATTTTTCGTTTTTTGACATCTGCGCAGTAGAACAAAATGCGTATCACGCACAAACCGAGCGAGCTAGACATGCGCACGGAATTTCAGGAGATGGACTTTGGTGTCTACATTTGAACCCATTCACTTTTAAGAATATATCTCCAATCCAATAGCCAAGGTGCCTCTACGTGTTTAACTTTATATCTTTTTTCCCAATTTTTGTTCGACTTCTTTATTTGTTTTTTGACATATGCGCAGTAGACCAAAGTACTTACCACGCGCAAACCAAGAGGGCTAGAAATGCGCACGAAATTTCAGGGGATGGACTTTGGTGTCTATATTCAAAACTACCCACTTTCAAGAATATATCTCCAATAGTAAAACTACAATTACGTATTTAACATATTTCTACGATTTTATGACGTCTTACTTTTTTGAACATTCCTAATTATGTGACATTGTGACACCGCACAACAATAATATGGGATGAAACATCAGCAAATTTACTAAAAACATATAAACACAATCTTACGGTGGTACGGAACCCTATATGCGCGAGTCGAACTCGCACTTGACCGTTTTTTTATTTTACACAATCACAGCAACGCCCATGAATAAAATTATTTTTGTCAAATACCGTATACGTACGTACTTATTTTCGGTATCGACGCCTCTGGTAACAGACCAACAGTGCCTGCCTTACTTATTACGTTAAAAGTTGTTTAGAGTGACCCCCATGAACTTCTTGTCAGTAATAAAGTCCACTTTGGAACTCTGCCAAGAAGTAACATCTGCCATTCTCTAAAGGACCTTTAAAATAAGGTACCACACGGCATAGGGTTGCATTTAAAATTTTTGACCTCAACTCCCTAGCGTAAACCCCCAAGGGGGTTGAAAAAGTCAGATTACATAAAAAATTAGATTTATTAACCAATAAGATACAACTAAAATTTGGAGTATCTATCTTTATTAATAGTAAAGATATTTGCCCATGCTAAGACTTTTCAGACACCCTGTATGGTATATCACTGTAACCGAAGTATTTTCGTATATCGCATTTTCAAATAACACAATGTGGGTAAATAAATATTTGTATTTTATTTTCAAATCGGATCGTAATTTTATTTCCAACTAGGTTAGAGCCGTCCCTGGACTATCCCACGTTTCCAAAGCTTTACTTACTGCTTAGGCAACCATACAAACACGCGAGCATATTTTAATCTATTTTTCTAAAGCAATCCCTACACGATCATTATTAGTATTACTGTCAGTATTTCACACAGCAGTAATACTGTAGTATTATAAAAATATTAAAATATTCGAATAATCTGCAATAATTTGCTTGAATTTACTTCATTCGATCATTCTACACGATGATACCACCCTACTAGTCAGTGCCTTGACTAGAAACAGACAACTAGAACTAAGTCAAGCAGCAATAAACGAAATAAATCTTTGGTGTGATAAAAAATGGCCTACAGCTCAATGGGCAAAAGGCAAATTTTGTAGATTTCTGTACAAAGAATACCATAGTTGATCAAAGCTGGCTTTTAAAGCTTAACCAGGCCTCTATTGCTCAGGTCAACTGTACAAAAGTTCTAGGACTATACATTGACAGTAAACTTACTTGGCAAGTACACCTAGGCCATCTAAGAAGTAAATTAAGCTCGTATTGCTTTTTAATTAGACAATTAAAGTATACTGTCACAATAGATGTGCTTAAACTCGCATACTATAGTCTCGTACAAGATAGCCTGTCGTATGGCCTCGTCTTCTGGGGCGCGGCAAGTGGTTTTGACGACGTGTTTATAATTCAAAAAAAGATAGTTCGGATTATGGCGGGTCTCTTCTTCAAAGACCACTGTAGACCGGCTTTTCGTGCACTAAGACTTCTAACACTACCCTGTCTATATATTTACCACCTTGCCCTATATACCAGGGAAAACCTCTCTAATTTAAAAAAGAATTCAGACTTTCAGAACTATGAAACGCGAAATATGTCTGTTTTAACAGTCCCTTATGACCGTCTCAAGCTGTCACAGGACGGACCCATGTCAATGGGTATCAAGATTTATAACAAACTTAGTCCTGAGATAAAGGCTAGTCACTAGTCAGTCAATAAATATATTTAATAATAAGCTAAAAAACCTCCTTATAAATGCAGCATACTACTCCACAGCGGAGTTCTTGAGTGAGTAGACCCAGTTAACTGTTTTTCTGTTTGTCTAAATTCGGTATGTTCTTTACAGTTTACTTTTAAAAATCTTTTTTTACATGTTATGTTTGACGAGCTGATAAATGTAATGTACAATACATATTATTAGTAATATATTCATATTTGATTTGATTTGATTTGATACACAATGTTAGGAAATAAATATCTGTATTTTATTTTCAAATCGGATCCTAATTTAATTTCCAAGTAGGTTAGAGCGGTCCTGCAAAGCTTTAATAATGATCGTGTAGGGTCTGCTTTAATTAGAAGGTAGTTTTAAATAATAATGTACCTAGGTAGATTCCAAGGGTACTAAACTAGTTTCTTTTTGTTTTGCTGCCTAGAAAAATGACGCTCTTCGTCCATCCGATGTTAAGTAATATGTTCATTATGTTGCTTATTTTTATTTAGTTTGTGCTTTGATTAGTGCTTCTTAAATTAGTCTGAGAGGGTTGAAAACTAAATTAAATTTACCACTAATAATATTTACGTATTATGTAACGTTTGGGGGTGCAAGCAAGCGATTTATGTAGATACCTACATCTTGACTTTAGAAAAACTCATTTAGAAGATCTCTTCAAAAGAAATCGGTAAGTTACCTTCGATCATTTTATTATTGGCAAAAGAGCTACAACTTTCTGAACGTGCTGTGTGCTGTGTAAAACAGAATAATGTTGTTTGTTTTGACAAATAATGCTGTAATGAAATAATTTTGGTTATTATTTTAAAATACGGTGTAGTTGTGCTCAGTTAGTATTTTTTGTTTTGATTTTTAACCTATTTTTAGCAGACAGTTGACTTTTGACATATTACTCATTTGGCGTTTACCAGGTACGTGGTTATTTTCATCAAAGAGCCGTGCGCCATATTTAAGCGTTTCAACAGCCATAAAAACCACACACTGAAAGTTTTAAAAAAAATTTCGTTTAAAGTTTTAAATAATGTAATTTCTTTTCACTACCTAGAAAATGGTCTTCGTCGATCCATTGTTAACTAATATTTTGATCAGTTTTATCTAGTTTGTCTTTGAGTGAGTAGCGTAATAGGGTTGAAAACTAAATTTAATTTAAAACACTAATAATATTTACGTATTATGGTAACGGATGGTAGCGGATCTGGTTATACTTTTGAAGTAGGTACTATGTAGTTGTGCTCAATTAGTATTTTTGTTTTGATTTTTAACTTTTCCTTGGCAGAAAGTTTAAGCTAGTAGGAATAACTCTTATATCATTAATAACGTAATATAGGGTGTCTTAAATATTACTTAAAACTAAGGCTACTGACAAAAAGGATTGATTTCGCAGTGCCTTTTTACTATTTTTTTTTTTAGTTTCTTCGTAGGAAGAGGTTAAAAAAATTCTTAATGTCTTAAATTACGCTTAAAAACAGAAAATAAATTCTCCTTAAAGATTTATATGTCTGGCAACGTTTCAACAATTCAATTGTTTAAAGTTTTTCGCGCGCAAATTTCCGTCGAGCGCCTTGTGTACGTTCAGCCAGGTGCGGCGAATATCGACGGATTTTAAGGCATTTTTGAAAATTTGAAAAATGTTCGATTTAATAAAAAAAAAGTATTGGATATGTCTGTAGACTACCCCAGGAGTCACCCATCCCAATATATGCAGTGAATTTCATAACACCCTGTATATATATAGGGTGTTTCATTAAGGGTGATAAGGTACTATATCTCAGGAACTGATACTCCAGGAGCTTTGGAGAAAAAATCCTAATAAGGAAAGTGGGCAAGAGAAATTGCTGAAAATAATTTTTAAGTTCCTAACTCTGCCGCCAGGGGGCGTAATTGCTGTGGTCATGTAAGAAAATACATTTTTCTGGAAAATATCCCTATAAAAGCTATCAAAAAAATATTACACTGATAATTCTAATAGAATTTTACATCTTTTTAGTTTAACATTTTTTGCTGTAAGATGTAAAATTAGTGCGGGAGGGGAGGGGATCAAAACTGATAAAAGTGTCCATAAGTTTGATTTGACTCAACCGAATTTGATGAACTTGGTCTCGTTTTCTTAAACGACGGACGGTTTGCTAATTTAAACTTAATAATAGCTGTGTTGCATTGACTTTCGCGGCACTCGCTAGAGGGCGTTATTTGAGAAACTCCTTGTTTTTCAATTTTTCTCCGAAATTTTAAATGGAATGACATAATTGTTATATCATAATCGAAAAGTAGAATAAATTTGCAAGAGAAAATGTAAAAAATTCGATTCGATATCTTCATTAGTTTCGGAGTTATAGCCAAAAGAATAATTAACATCATGTTAATTCAAAAACGCATTTGTTTTTATAGGTCCATTGTCAAGCATGCCATTAAAAATAAAAAAAAAATATTTTTAAACCATTTATTAAGTGTGTTTTCACTTTTGATTCTATTACTATTGCCTTTATTTTACTTACCTGTCGTATTATTAAAAAAATATCTAGTAAGCCATGACACAAAATCGGCAGGATTTCAGGGAAACAAACAAATTGAAATGCCACTTTAATCAATCTTTGATAAGTATCTCTCAAAATTTTATCTTGGATTTTTTTGTTAATTTTGAGTTTATCGTTATTGAACTTTTGTGCTGCATCTTTCAAAACGCCGACGCTTACGTTATGCTTGCCGTATATTTTCAGTGTTTTGAAAATGCTCCTCTTGCGGAACGTGAATATGCTGTCAGGTATCACACTTAATAAAAAGTTTAAAAATATTTTTTTAATTTTTCATGGCACGCCTGACTACGGACCTATAAAAACAATTGCTTTTTTCAATTAACATGATGTTAATTATTCTTTTGGCTATAACTCCGAAACTAATGAAAATATCGAATCGAATTTTTTACATTTTCTCTTGCAAATTTTTTCTACTTTTCGATTATGATATAACAACTATGTCATTCCATTTAAAATTTGGGAGAAATATTAAAAAAAAAACAGAAGTTTTTCAAATAACGCCATCTAGCGAGAGCCGCGAAAGTCAATGTAACACAGCCATTATTAAGTTTAAATTAGCAAACCATCCTTTCTTAAACGAGACCAAGTTCATCAAATTCGGTGGAGTCAAATCAAAATTATGGACACTTTTATCAATAGACTTTCCCCCTCCCCTCCCGCCCTAATTTTACATCTTACAGCAAAAAGTGTTAAACTAAAAAGATTCTACTAGAATTATCAGTGTAATATTTTTTTGGTAGCTTTTATAGGGTATCTACCTGAAAAATATCTTTTTTACATAACCACAGCAATTACGCCCCCTAGAGGCAGAGTTAGGAACTTAAAAATTATTTCCAGCAATTTCTCTTTTCCAAAGCTCCTGGAGTATCCATTCCTGAGATATGGTACCTCATCACCCTTAATGAAACACCCTGTATATATATATATATATATATATATATATATATATATATATATATATATATATATATATATATATTAGTTGTACAAATAACGGCCGTGTAATAAATTAAATGAAATAAAGATTACGGAAGAAATGAAACATTTCGAAAGCTAGGCACATTATAAGAAAAATACAATAAAGACTTTCTGGCCGAATCCCCGTAATCTTTATTTCATTTTATATATATATATATATATATATATATATATATATATATATATATATATATATATATATATATATATATATATATACATATATATATATATATATATATATATATATATATATATATATATATATATATATATATATATATATATATATATATTGCCACGCTCTTTTTCGCACAGAAGAAGAATTTTACTTCTACTTACCCTTCATAAATAAAAATTCAAAGTTCGGTAAAAATTTAAAAAAAAAATAAATATTGAGAATTTACAAAATTAACTCACGTAAAGAGTTGAGTTGAATGCGAGAGGCTTGCGCATGCGTGTCAAAAAAAATGCCCTAGCTCCAATGCCGGAGAGAGGGGTGGATTGAGGGCGCCACTGTTTTCGAAGCCGGGTGAAAAACAGAAACCCTCCTAGATGATGTTGGGACCTCGCTTTCAGCTCACTCACTCACATAAAGTTACCATATTATAAAAGTTAAAAATAGAAACTGCGCTGTCTGGTGAGGCAAATAAAACACTACCATTAAAAACAAATTTACTAATATATTACAGATTCGTTAGGGCAAAAATTTTGATAACACATCAGTGTATCGTGTCATTTTGTGAAATTTGATACAATAAAATTATTAGGTATTATTATTAATATTATGTTATTACTGTGACAGTTTGTAGTAAACCCTGAGGGGGAAATAAAAAAAAAGTACTAATCGGTTTTAAAATTAAATATTGCTAACCATGGTTAGAGCCGAAATTGAATAAATTTGTTATCGTGAAAAAGGTGATCCTGGTTATTACAATAAAAAAAATAAAAGGTTGCCTGAAGGGGTTCGTCCCCTTATGATGGTTTCCTAGGTCAATGCTGACGTGGCCTAGGCAGCTTAACTGTCTCAGCACGATCAAAGGCTGGAGATGTCTCCCAGCCCAAAAGAAGTTGTGGGGTAGCGGTGTTCCCCAGTAAAAAGAAAGATTGTGCTGTCTCCCAGCAAAAGAGATGGTGCTGTCTCCCAGCAAAAAGAAGTGCTGTCTCCCAGCAGAAAGAAAGACCCTGTCGATCTCGGGTCGGGTCTAAGTCCACATGTCCGCTGTCGTCGTAAAAACCGACGAAGAGATGTCGAATTTCTTCTACAAAAACAACTAAAACGGCCTCACTGGACCAACAACGTAACGCCAAAATGGCAAACAACAAAACAACGTAAAAGAAATTAGTTGTACCGCATTCACGGATCCCAATTTTGGGTGTCTTTCTAAAGACTTTAGAATACGATACAGTCGACGACGCGATCAGTTTGTGAAAAGAACCTCCCCACACCCAATCCTTGACGAAAAATTCCAATATCGATTTTTTTCCTTGCAAAGCGACGTCACAAGAGGTTGTTTGTAAGTACACTTTGGTACTCAATTAGGTACATTTTCGAAGGCTTTGGTTCCATGGTATTCCCCTCAATGCATTGGCACGATGTTCTGCCAGTAAAAATTAACTTAACCAATGAACACCGGCAATATACCAACAAAACTATAACAATTAAATACATTTTTCCGTGTCCATAAACCGACATTCATTAATAGTTCGTACAATTGGCAGTACAAATGCACCCCACCTACGATTTTGGTCAACCTCGAACCGTAATGCGTGAATGAACATTAGAAACCTTTAAAATCAAGGGACCTAGAACTCAGAACGCAGATCCCATCGTTCCTGGCTTCGACGTTTTCCAACAACAGTCACAGAGGGCGGCTCAGGACAGAAAACTAAGATGTATGCAACAGGCTCGACAGAAAATAATTACGGCCGATTCAAATGTCAAGAATGACGTTTCACGTTTGTCAGGGTAAACAAATTCTAATTTATATTTATTGGCAACTATAGTTTTTAGGGTCAAATTCAGACATATTTCCTTAGGGATTAACTATACAGAAAGAGGGAAAACAAGGCTGGATCCAAGACAGACTAGTGACGGAAAATTTGTAAAAATTAAATTCGAGGTTAGGAAAGATTTTGACTAAATGGAAAACAAATCAAAATAAAACGTTCAAGGAATAAGGGAATATATTCAAAAAGGTAGGTCGAAGTCTTAAAACTCAACTAATTGTTGCAACTGCTATAATAATAATACTTTAATTTCGTATGACAAAACAAACCGTAACAACTCCCCCTCTCCTACGAAAGGAGGGAAATTTTCTCAAGAAAATTAACCGACGATAAGTACTCAAAAATCTACAGTATTTACAAGGTAAGGCAAAAAAAAAAATTAACTACCGGAGCTCCGGGGGTATTCCCCTAGGAAGCAACGGAAGAGAGTGAAAGATACTAGTGGATCGCTACTAACAAAATATATACTCACACAACCATAAGAAAAACTAAACCAAAAAAAAAAACTCTGACATGACATGACTGGTCCGAGTGTTTCTGACGGCAGCCACCATCTCCGCACCGAAAAGTCAACTGTGCCTCAATGGTATAGTGGCCACATAGACCAACACTGGGAAGATGTGTCCCCAGCTCCGGAATTTCCACCAAGGTCATAAGACACCCGTACTCATCCTATCAGCCTCCAATAAAAGAAAATAAAGAAATAAGTTACTAAAGGTATGGTCTGGGTTTGGCAAAAACATATTAAGTTAAAAAGATTAAGTTTTCAAAGAAAAGTAAGACAGAGAAAAGCCAAACCGGGTTTGTAGATCATGGCACGCTTGACGGCGGCCAAACACTTCAGCACCAAGAAAACCAAATGTGCTTTTTATAGTGTAGGGCCACGTAGATCGGTCCGGATTTGACATCCGAGAGACCGAAATTTCCGCTAGGCCAAGCATCACCATGGCCGACAACCATAGCCAACCAAAATTAACCAAGAAAAGAAATAAAATGAAAATTCAGGAACCAGTGTGGTTCCAATACAGACGAAAACAACCCAAAGGCATAATGAGGTAATTTCTCAAACTGCCTATAAAGACACCTACTAAAAATAATACCCGCAGCTTAGTGGATTACTAAACCCACTAACCCAAAATATTACAATAACCAAAATAATTCAAAATAAAAATTAACTTTGGTCCCCTTGCCGCTAGACAACCAGCGACCCCTCCAGGAGTATCCGGGGTGGAATAAAACTTCAGGGTGCAGGAAGCACAGCCTGGTAACATTAACCCAAAGATGGTAAGGGGGCTAGCATTGCGTAACACTCGAAGAAAGCGTGAGGTACCTCGTGTACTAGCCTCACTCCAGAGCGTCCCAAAACAGATAACCAACTGTCACGCGTCGAGTCAACCAAAGGGTGGAAAAACTAAAAAGAAAAGATAACTAATATACAACCAAGGTAATTTAAGAAGAGAAAGGGATAGCCCATATGTTCCACCGAGCATAAGGAAGTGAATTATAGTAGACACTAAACTAAAAGATGCACCGAATGGGTAGTACATCAGTCCCTGTATAAAACAAAATAAATTAGGTAGGGTACTCTGAAAGGTGGCACTGCCACCGGCCTGTCGCAACCTAATAGGCCGACTTGAGCTCAGGCCGAACAAAGTAGCTTGGCCCTCCCCTGGCCCGCCGAACAAGTTCGATGGGCAAAATGTTACCCCAGGGGTCAGACTTCCGCCCCCCCTGAACAGCCCTTCCAGTCGGTCTGCTCTCCGAAGGATCAATAGTTCCAACAAAGAACGTCGAAGCGACATTCGGTAGCACCCAACACCGCGCAGCCTAAACAAGGAGATAGGGACAAATAAGTCATAATCGGGAAGGTTCTATTTTGGCTAGTTAAACTATAGCCCAAATATAGAACGCCAAAATAGGGGTCTAGGTACCAAGACCTAGGCCAAAGTCAAATCCAGGATAACAAAAATAGCAAGTCAAATAAGACTATAAAGAAATATCAAGGTAAAATTAAATTAATAATATAATTAAACACAAGAAAAGATAAGGTAAATCAAGGTAAGGTAAGAAACACAAAGTCAAATACTGAAATAAGACTTGGTAGATATGAAGGTAAAATTAACCGAATAATTAAACCCAAAATAAAATAAAATAATAAATGTAAGGTAAGATAAGATAATCAAGGTAAGGTAAGATAATCAAGGTGAGGTAAGATAATCAAGGTAACGTAAGGTAATATAAGAAAGTCACAATAAGGACACTAAATCAGATCAAGCTAGGATAACGAAATCACTCAGCAAGATACGGATTAGTGTCATAAGTCAAATCAAGTTAAGGTGAATTAAATTATCCAAAACAAATTATCAAGTATCATTGCAATCAGTGTATTACGAAATTCAAAATAGGTAAGTTTAAGGTAAATTAAAATAAGGTAATTTAAGGTAAGTTCAGATAAGGTAAATTTAAGGTAAGTTCAGATAAGGTAAATTTATAGTTACTAAAAGATTAATGAATTTATGACTCAAATAAAAATATGCTAAATTTCAGGTAGTTGAGCCAACAAATAAAATAAATCATCGCCTTAAGAGAAAAACAAACTAATGACCATGTGTCACGTCTACTCCCATCTCGTCTCGCGCCAAGATGGGTGTCTGCAAGACACCGCCAAAAGAAAAAAACTCTAAGTTTATGTTACTAAAGCCACAAAAGTTAAAGAAATTTATATAAGGTAAAGATAGATGATACCATAAGAAAAGACGTAAAGCGATGATAGCAAGTAAAAGTAGTAAAAATGCTGAAGGCAGACTTACTACGCGCAATAGCAGCAAGTTGGCTGAAGGCCTAGCTTGCCACGGCTTTCGGAGGACTCCTACCTCCACTAGTTCACCAGTGCAGCACAATTCTAAGCGATAGTGTTCAAATCCATCAAGTCTCGCGCCCAGATGGATCCAAACGCCACTGCGCCCGTCACTGCAGGGCATTAAAAAAAGGTATTAAAGGAAAACGGAATAAGGTAACATTAAAGAAAAATATTTAAAGGTAAAATTAATCATTATCTGAACTCTCATTTGCGGTCGATGGATTATACAGTTTGAGATCTTTTACGTGCCAAACACCTTTACTTTGTCCTGCTCGATCTTGAAGTTCGTAGGTGCAGGACCCTGTTTTCTTCTTAATAATAAACGGGCCCACATAAGCCGGAGCCAGTTTGGCACTATAATAGTTCGCGGCATCGGAAAGACTTTTGTTTTTACGCCAAACCTCTTGTCCAGGTGCATACTCAACGGGTCGTCTACGTAAGTTGTATCTACGTTGATTTCTAACATGAGATGTTTTAATTTTATCCTGAACTTCGCGATATAATTTCACAAAGGCGGCTTGTCTTTTCCTGACATAATCTTGAAGGTCTGCATTGGTGTTAGCAGTCTCTTCTGCAAAGTCTTGTCCGTACAATTTATGTTCTCTCCCAAAATTAAGAAAGTGCGGAGTAAATCCAGTGGTCTCATGTCGTGATGTTCGCAAAGCACAGCCTATAGAAGCTAGGTTCTCGTCCCAGGTACGGTGGTTATTGTTCTTGATGTAAGATCGCATCATGGTCTTTATGACTCTGTTGACTCGTTCGGTCGGATCAGCTTGTGGATGATAAGATGCTGTGTAGAATAATTTCGTTTTATACCGTTGACAAAGGTTCTGAAATTCCTTGGACTTCATTTGTACTCCATTATCACACATTAGGAACTGTGGTGATCCAAACATTAGGAAAATACCTTCTTCAACCTGTTTGGTGAGAGATTTAGCTGTCGCTGAACGAGAAGGAAATAAAACGGAGAATTTGGTGAAATAATCGGTAACCACAAGAACGTAAGAGTTACCTGACCTCGAACGAGGAAACGGTCCAATATAATCCAGGCTGATACACTGCCAAGGTTGATTTATCACTGGACGGTCACCCATTAATCCTGCAGGAGGTTTTTGTTCTACTTTGTGCTGGGCACAAACTCGACAAGCTTTCACATAACTAGTGACGTCACTCCTCATCTTAGGCCAATAATAGCGTTGGCATACTTTCCAGTAGGTCTTGAATACGCCCACGTGACCTGAAGCAGGTATATCATGGCAACGGGCGAGTATCTTGCGCCTTTTATCCTTAGGAACGACAATTTTCCAAGAACTGGATGGAGTACCAAGGTCCGGATGATTGGTTCTTGCATATTTATACAACATGTTGTTTTCTACACGCCAAGCAGGAAATTTGTCTGGTTGTTGTTCAAGCCTTACAAACATATTTTTATACCATCCATCAGTGGTGGAAGACATCGGAACATCACTATCGTCGGTGTCAATAGCTTCAGCGGAAACAGGAACGGATCTGGACAGAAAATCGGCAACAATGTGCTCTTTACCAGGGCGATGGATTAAGGTAAAATCATAGGGTTGCAGACGAAGCGCCCATCGCGCTAAACGACCTTGAGGGTCTTTTAGTCTGTGCAGCCATAGTAACGAATGGTGGTCAGTTACTACCGTGAAGTGTACCCCTTCCAAATAATGTCTTAATTTCTCCACACTCCAAATCACTGCCAAACATTCTTTTTCGGTGACTGTATATTTCATTTCTTGTTTAGTCAGTGAACGTGATAGGAAGCATATTACTTTCTCACCATCATCAAAAGTCTGTGTTAAAACTGCACCAAGGCCATATGCGCTTGCATCGGTTTGCAGGACGAAAGGACGGTTAAAATCAGGACAGGTAAGTATCGGTGCTGTAACCAAAGCTTCCTTGATCGCTTTAAAGGCTCTATCACAGTCGGTTGTCCATGACCATCTGACATTTTTCTTAGTCAAGTTAGTTAGCGGAGCTATGGTGGATGAAAAATTCGGAACAAAGCGACGGTACCAAGATGCTGTACCAATAAATCGGCGAATTTCTGTGACATTCTTCGGTGGTATAATATTTACAATTGCCTCAACTTTTAATGGATCTGGTCGGAGTCCCTGACGGTCCACAACATATCCTAAGTACTTCAATTCTGGCAGGCAAAACTGACATTTTTCTAGTGAAACTATGAGTCCCGCTTCATGTAGTCGGTCGAAAACTAAGCCCAACAGACGTAGGTGTTCATCGAAGTCCTGAGATATGAGAATTATATCATCCAGATATACCATGACCGCTGGTTGAAGGTCTGCTCCAAGGACGGTATCTACTATGCGCTGCCAGGTTGCTGGTGAATTGGTTAAACCAAAAGGCATGCGACGGAACTGAAATAGTCCTCTTCCAGGGACGGTAAATGCAGTATATTCACGCGAAGATTCACTTAAGGGAACTGTCCAAAATGCGGATTTGATATCGATGGAACTGAGGTAAGTTGCATCTCTCAGGCGGTCCAAAATGGCAGAAATATAGGGCAAGGGATATGCGTCTTTCTTGCTCAAACTGTTCAAAATTCTGTAATCTACACAAAATCTGTAGGAATCATCCTTCTTGCGCACTAAACATATCGGACTGGACCAAGCACTCTTCGACGGTTCGATGACTCCGTCCTCCAGCATTTGCTTAAGTTCTTCATCAATAATTTTCTGCTTAAATGGAGACACAGGGTAATACCTTTGTTTGACAGGTTTCGTACCTGGCTCCACTTCAATAACATGTTCAGCCACCTTACAACATCCCAGGCCTGTACCCATTAAAGCAAGTTTTTCTTGGACTAATTTATCAAGAGTCATTCGCTGAGCAATAGTAAGGGTACTCTCATCCCGTATGCTAAGTACTTGAGTGGAATTCGTTTCGTCTGCGAAATGCCAAACATCCTGATTCAAATCTGGTACGATCCCCATGCTCTTCCAGAAATCGACTCCCAAAATTAAGGTATGAGCCAGTGCAGGCAGGACTAACACATCTATCATGCGGGTTTTTCCCATTAAACTAAACGGTACTTGCATGTAACCAATAGCAGAACAGCTCTCTCCATTAGCAACTGTACATCTTGTTTCTTTACCTAAAAGTTGCAGTCCCAAACTCCGTAGCAACTCATATCCAGGAAGGCCAACAAGTGTTCGAGTGGCACCAGAATCCAGCAAACCTCTTATAGGTTTACCTATAATAGAAACTTCCAAATAAGGACGTTGATCTCCTCGTGCGTGACTAATGATGAAATCTAAAAGAATTTTGGATGAAAAGTCAAAATCATTGGTCGATACACGCTTGGTATCGGGAGAAATCGTACGACCTATTGATTCCCCCGGGAAGCGTTTCCCGAATTAGCACATTTAGGGCAAGATCTTACGGTGACATTAGGTGTTCCACAACGATAACAGTGTGTTTTTCTAGGGCTTTGACAATCTCGATTAAAATGTCCCGTTTGTTGACAATTCCAACAGACTACTTCTCTAGGACCTCTACTGGTAGTAGGAGGGTTGACATGTCTCACTTCATTGACCTTAGTTGGAGGTAAGGCTTCTTGCATTTCTGAGACGAAGGCGAAATCAGGTTCTACAAATCCTTGTCGTTTACGAGATGGCGGTACATAATGTTCTGCACGGTATTTCTTGGCTTCTACAACCAGGCATTGCTCCTCTAATTCTTCCAATGAGTTCACTATGGGTAACTGAGTGGTGTAAAATGGAGCTAAATTCCTAGTTATCATGTCCAACTTTGCATCCTCACTGAGGGAACCATAACGCCGAAACAGAGCCTGCATGCTTGAAAGATAGTCCACTATGCTTTCTGATGGATCTTGAGTCCTCTCGAGCATTTCTTTAAAGAGTCGAGCACGATAATCCGGTGGTTCAAAGTGTCTGCAAAGCAGTTCAGCTAGTTCTCTCCAGTTGTTAAACCGGGAACGGTTCGCTCTAAACCAATTCAATGCCTTGCCTTCAAATAAATCTATGGCAGACTCAAACAGTTCTCTTTCTGATACATTACGAGCCAATCTCAGCTCGTTTACTCTCTCCAAGAATCCATGGACTGACATACTCTTGGGATCTCCTGTAAATTTAAGGCCCCATTTTTCAATACGTAGTGCCTTGAAGTTCGACACTGGCTGTCTATTTGGGGTTGAACCATGTTGAGTTGGTCTAGGCACTTCATCTTCTGACGAATCATCAGAATCAGAACATCCCGAGGGTGCTGCATCCAATAAGACACTCAAGTTAGGATCTCGTCTGGATACTTGCTCTAGCTCGTCAAGAGCAGATAAGGTTTCTGCAATTAATATTGCTCGTGCGTCAGCATCCTCTGACGACAGTTGGTTAACTGGTACACGATCAATTCGGTTGAGAAGATGGACCAAGTGTGTCTGTAGACGTTCAAATTTGGTCTTGGCTTTTTCTCCAGTAACGGACTTAATCGCCAATTTAGTCTTCCTCAAGTTAGTCGCCACATAAGCTCTTTCTTCAGCAAAATCCATATTATAGGGAGGGTGACTTATAGACTTACTAACTTTCTCCATCTGCAACAATGGGCGTAAAGATGCACGAAGGCTTTCGACAGTTTTCGTTTCATCAGCTGGAATGCCACGAACTTGCAACTCATAAATGAGCATATCCTTTCTAAGGTAATGCACTCTCATACTGTAATCCATCGTAAATTATTACGAGTCAAATAATACACAAGCAAAAATAAATTTAAAGAAAAATCAATAAAATATTAACACTGATTGCACTTGACACTGTAAACTGCAAATAATTTGCACAACAAAATTTTCAGATAAGTTTCACTAATTAAACTTCACCAAAATGATTTAAAAAAAAAATAAACCGGTTAGGACAGCGATGTCCTAACAGAAAGAATAACGAAAACCCGTCAGAACAGCGAAGTTCTGATGGCTACTACAAAACAATAGGTAGGCCGCAAAAAAAAAATATTGCATTATCAGCAAAAAAATCTCATCAGAGGTAAGACAACATATCAGAAGCGCAAAAATCGATAAATGAAAAATTTAAAAAAAAAATTTGATGTTAGTACCAAAGTGCTCTATCTGGTCTCACCAAACGCAGTTTCTTTTTGTTTGAAGGCCCCACGTTGGGCGCCAAAATTAGCCACGCTCTTTTTCGCACAGAAGAAGAATTTTACTTCTACTTACCCTTCATAAATAAAAATTCAAAGTTCGGTAAAAATTTAAAAAAAAAATAAATATTGAGAATTTACAAAATTAACTCACGTAAAGAGTTGAGTTGAATGCGAGAGGCTTTCGCATGCGTGTCAAAAAAAATGCCCTAGCTCCAATGCCGGAGAGAGGGGTGGATTGAGGGCGCCACTGTTTTCGAAGCCGGGTGAAAAACAGAAACCCTCCTAGATGATGTTGGGACCTCGCTTTCAGCTCACTCACTCACATAAAGTTACCATATTATAAAAGTTAAAAATAGAAACTGCGCTGTCTGGTGAGGCAAATAAAACACTACCATTAAAAACAAATTTACTAATATATTACAGATTCGTTAGGGCAAAAATTTTGATAACACATCAGTGTATCGTGTCATTTTGTGAAATTTGATACAATAAAATTATTAGGTATTATTATTAATATTATGTTATTACTGTGACAGTTTGTAGTAAACCCTGAGGGGGAAATAAAAAAAAAGTACTAATCGGTTTTAAAATTAAATATTGCTAACCATGGTTAGAGCCGAAATTGAATAAATTTGTTATCGTGAAAAAGGTGATCCTGGTTATTACAATAAAAAAAATAAAAGGTTGCCTGAAGGGGTTCGTCCCCTTATGATGGTTTCCTAGGTCAATGCTGACGTGGCCTAGGCAGCTTAACTGTCTCAGCACGATCAAAGGCTGGAGATGTCTCCCAGCCCAAAAGAAGTTGTGGGGTAGCGGTGTTCCCCAGTAAAAAGAAAGATTGTGCTGTCTCCCAGCAAAAGAGATGGTGCTGTCTCCCAGCAAAAAGAAGTGCTGTCTCCCAGCAGAAAGAAAGACCCTGTCGATCTCGGGTCGGGTCTAAGTCCACATGTCCGCTGTCGTCGTAAAAACCGACGAAGAGATGTCGAATTTCTTCTACAAAAACAACTAAAACGGTCTCACTGGACCAACAACGTAACGCCAAAATGGCAAACAACAAAACAACGTAAAAGAAATTAGTTGTACCGCATTCACGGATCCCAATTTTGGGTGTCTTTCTAAAGACTTTAGAATACGATACAGTCGACGACGCGATCAGTTTGTGAAAAGAACCTCCCCACACCCAATCCTTGACGAAAAATTCCAATATCGATTTTTTTCCTTGCAAAGCGACGTCACAAGAGGTTGTTTGTAAGTACACTTTGGTACTCAATTAGGTACATTTTCGAAGGCTTTGGTTCCATGGTATTCCCCTCAATGCATTGGCACGATGTTCTGCCAGTAAAAATTAACTTAACCAATGAACACCGGCAATATACCAACAAAACTATAACAATTAAATACATTTTTCCGTGTCCATAAACCGACATTCATTAATAGTTCGTACAATTGGCAGTACAAATGCACCCCACCTACGATTTTGGTCAACCTCGAACCGTAATGCGTGAATGAACATTAGAAACCTTTAAAATCAAGGGACCTAGAACTCAGAACGCAGATCCCATCGTTCCTGGCTTCGACGTTTTCCAACAACAGTCACAGAGGGCGGCTCAGGACAGAAAACTAAGATGTATGCAACAGGCTCGACAGAAAATAATTACGGCCGATTCAAATGTCAAGAATGACGTTTCACGTTTGTCAGGGTAAACAAATTCTAATTTATATTTATTGGCAACTATAGTTTTTAGGGTCAAATTCAGACATATTTCCTTAGGGATTAACTATACAGAAAGAGGGAAAACAAGGCTGGATCCAAGACAGACTAGTGACGGAAAATTTGTAAAAATTAAATTCGAGGTTAGGAAAGATTTTGACTAAATGGAAAACAAATCAAAATAAAACGTTCAAGGAATAAGGGAATATATTCAAAAAGGTAGGTCGAAGTCTTAAAACTCAACTAATTGTTGCAACTGCTATAATAATAATACTTTAATTTCGTATGACAAAACAAACCGTAACAATATATATATATATATATATATATATATAAAAGAGAGGAGAATTATTGTGGGCATGTCCGCTAGCAATGAACAGTAAAATGAAAAGTTAGAATGGTAACCCGTACGACACGTGTTTCTGCTCATTGGCTTCATCAGGCCCACGTATGTGACTGTGCCTCTCAACATAAGTCGAGATGCACAACGTCACATACGCAGTTACGGGTGTAACCTTAAGAAAAGGGAAAAAAAATATATTTAACGAGGACCACAAACAGGAGCCAGTGCACCAATTTGTGGCTTCAGCCAAAAGACCCCTTTTTTGGGGGCAACAATTAGCGTCGCCGACGGAGGCAACTATAGCCAACTGTCGTGGTATCCTATAAGCCCAAGAGAAGAAAAACAAATGCTAGAAACTAGCGCGGATCGATACATAAAAAAGAGAGGAGAATTATTGTGGGCATGTCCGCTAGCAATGAACAGTAAAATGAAAAGTTAGAATGGTAACCCGTACGACACGTGTTTCTGCTCATTGGCTTCATCAGGCCCACGTATGTGACTGTGCCTCTCAACATAAGTCGAGATGCACAACGTCACATACGCAGTTACGGGTGTAACCTTAAGAAAAGGGAAAAAAAATATATTTAACGAGGACCACAAACAGGAGCCAGTGCACCAATTTGTGGCTTCAGCCAAAAGACCCCTTTTTTGGGGGCAACAATTAGCGTCGCCGACGGAGGCAACTATAGCCAACTGTCGTGGTATCCTATAAGCCCAAGAGAAGAAAAACAAATGCTAGAAACTAGCGCGGATCGATACATAAAAAAGAGAGGAGAATTATTGTGGGCATGTCCGCTAGCAATGAACAGTAAAATGAAAAGTTAGAATGGTAACCCGTACGACACGTGTTTCTGCTCATTGGCTTCATCAGGCCCACGTATGTGACTGTGCCTCTCAACATAAGTCGAGATGCACAACGTCACATACGCAGTTACGGGTGTAACCTTAAGAAAAGGGAAAAAAAATATATTTAACGAGGACCACAAACAGGAGCCAGTGCACCAATTTGTGGCTTCAGCCAAAAGACCCCTTTTTTGGGGGCAACAATTAGCGTCGCCGACGGAGGCAACTATAGCCAACTGTCGTGGTATCCTATAAGCCCAAGAGAAGAAAAACAAATGCTAGAAACTAGCGCGGATCGATACATAAAAAAGAGAGGAGAATTATTGTGCATCTCGACTTATGTTGAGAGGCACAGTCACATACGTGGGCCTGATGAAGCCAATGAGCAGAAACACGTGTCGTACGGGTTACCATTCTAACTTTTCATTTTACTGTTCATTGCTAGCGGACATGCCCACAATAATTCTCCTCTCTTTTTTATGTATCGATCCGCGCTAGTTTCTAGCATTTGTTTTTCTTCTCTTGGGCTTATAGGATACCACGACAGTTGGCTATAGTTGCCTCCGTCGGCGACGCTAATTGTTGCCCCCAAAAAAGGGGTCTTTTGGCTGAAGCCACAAATTGGTGCACTGGCTCCTGTTTGTGGTCCTCGTTAAATATATTTTTTTTCCCTTTTCTTAAGGTTACACCCGTAACTGCGTATGTGACGTTGTGCATCTCGACTTATGTTGAGAGGCACAGTCACATACGTGGGCCTGATGAAGCCAATGAGCAGAAACACGTGTCGTACGGGTTACCATTCTAACTTTTCATTTTACTGTTCATTGCTAGCGGACATGCCCACAATAATTCTCCTCTCTTTTTTATGTATCGATCCGCGCTAGTTTCTAGCATTTGTTTTTCTTCTCTTGGGCTTATAGGATACCACGACAGTTGGCTATAGTTGCCTCCGTCGGCGACGCTAATTGTTGCCCCCAAAAAAGGGGTCTTTTGGCTGAAGCCACAAATTGGTGCACTGGCTCCTGTTTGTGGTCCTCGTTAAATATATTTTTTTTCCCTTTTCTTAAGGTTACACCCGTAACTGCGTATGTGACGTTGTGCATCTCGACTTATGTTGAGAGGCACAGTCACATACGTGGGCCTGATGAAGCCAATGAGCAGAAACACGTGTCGTACGGGTTACCATTCTAACTTTTCATTTTACTGTTCATTGCTAGCGGACATGCCCACAATAATTCTCCTCTCTTTTTTATGTATCGATCCGCGCTAGTTTCTAGCATTTGTTTTTCTTCTCTTGGGCTTATAGGATACCACGACAGTTGGCTATAGTTGCCTCCGTCGGCGACGCTAATTGTTGCCCCCAAAAAAGGGGTCTTTTGGCTGAAGCCACAAATTGGTGCACTGGCTCCTGTTTGTGGTCCTCGTTAAATATATTTTTTTTTCCCTTTTCTTAAGGTTACACCCGTAACTGCGTATGTGACGTTGTGCATCTCGACTTATGTTGAGAGGCACAGTCACATACGTGGGCCTGATGAAGCCAATGAGCAGAAACACGTGTCGTACGGGTTACCATTCTAACTTTTCATTTTACTGTTCATTGCTAGCGGACATGCCCACAATAATTCTCCTCTCTTTTTTATGTATCGATCCGCGCTAGTTTCTAGCATTTATATATATATATATATATATATATATATATATATATATATATATATATATATATATATATATATATGTATATATATATATATATATATATATATATATATATATATATATATAGCATGTTATGAAATTCACTGCCTATATTGAAGCTGGTAAATTCTGATTTGAATTCAGATTGGGGAAACATAGTCATAAATGGCGCTTCGCGATAATAAGCTAGGCTTCGCCCCTCAAAAAAATTTTTTAATCAGTTCACACCACTGAAAACAAAATACATGGCCATATAAAGAACAGTGAGCTAGGTTTTTGTGTTGCCAGCTCTTTTAACAATATTTATATGTACCTAACAAGTTTGAAGAAATGTTTAATACATTACCTTTAAAGAAAGAAATCCTACCAACTCTTCCAAAATTCTCAATTTCAAAATGTTAAAATACTGCCTATAACACAAATTTAGTAAAACTGTCTAGAGAAAAGTTGTTTAAACCAAAATAAATAACCCAACTTCAACTAAATTTAAAATGCACCTCACTAAGCGACGAAACGATGTTTTGTTAATATTAAACGGCTTTAACTTTTGTTAATATTAAACGGCTTTAACTTTTTCTTTCACAAATTAAGAAATAAATAGCAAAAATAATTTAAACCGTATTATTAAACTGGTCAATATGCATCCATGCACAGCTGACGATGACGCATGAGTTCGGTTCGGCCAATCGGAATCACTCTAGCGGTCTGAATGGGGTCAACAACTCTTTAGCGTGGCTTCGGGTACATCTATTAGTCTAAAGCTCTGCAAACGTGGGTTATTCCAGGGACGGCTCTAACCTAGTTGGAAATAAAATTAGGGTCCGATTTGAAAATAAAATACAAATATTTATTTACTCACATGCGAAATACGAAAATACTTCGGTAAAAGTAATATAACATACTAAAAAGTCTTAGTATGGGTAAATATCTTTGCTATTAATAAAGATAGAGACACCAAATTTTAGTTGTATTTTATTGGTTAATAAATCTACTTTTGTATGTAATTTGACTTCTTGAACCTCCTTGGGGGGAGACGCTAGGGAGTTGAGGTCAATTTTTTTAAAAGTCTTCAAAAAAAGAAACATTTTACCGACCGTTAGTCGACCTCTTTTTCCATACAGTACCAGTCGGCGCGCACATTTATTTTTTGTTTTGAGGGGCACTTTTTTTCTAACTTTTTCCAACTCTTTCGACTTCTTCATTTGTCGTTTTTTTATATTTTTCGTTTTTTGACATCTGCGCAGTAAAACACAATGCGCACAACGCGCAAACTAAGAGGGCTAGACATGCGCACGAAATTTCAGGGGATGAACTTTGGTGTCTATATTCAAAACTACCCACTTTCAAGAATATATCTCCAATAGTAAAACTACAATTACGTATTTAACATATTTTTACGATTTTATGGCGTCTTACTTTTTTGAACATTCTTAACTATGTGACATTGTGGCACCGCAGAACAAGAATATGGGATGAAACATACGGTGGTACGGAACCCTATATGCGCGAGTCGAACTCGCACTTGACCGTTTTTTTATTTTACACAATCACAGCAAAGCCCATGAATAAAATTATTTTTGTCAAATAGCGTACGTACTTATTTTCGGCATTGACGCCTCTGGGAACAGACCAACCGTGCCAGCCTTACTAATCAGTTATATAACCTATACCCACTGTCTTATTTCCGGCATGGCCGCCTCTTGTTATTTATTCAAGGGTTAGCCTTACCATAGTTATTGAGACTTTTGCGTCCTGTGAGAAATTCAAAATGTTGTATGTGGCACGGAACCCTCTATGCGCGAGTCGAACTCGCACTCAACCGTTTTTTTTATTTCACAAAATCACGGCAACCCCATGAATTACATTATTTCTGTCAAATACCGCATACGTACGTACTCATTTTCGGCATCGACGCCTCTGGTAACAGACCAACAGTACCTGCCTTACTTATTACGTTAAAAGTTGTTTAGAATGACCACCATGAACTTCTTGCCAGTAATAAAGTCCACGTTGGAACTCTGCCAAGAAGTAACATCTGCCATTCTCGAAAAGACCTTTAAAATAAGGTACCACACGGCATAGGGTTGCATTTAAAATTTTTGACCTCAACTCCCTAGCATAACCCCCAAGGGGGTTGAAAAAGTCAGATTACATAAAAAAGTAGATTTATTAACCAATAAGATACAACTAAAATTTGGAGTCTCTGTCTTTATTAATAGTATAGCTTTAATAAGG
Source organism: Philopedon plagiatum (assembly GCA_963971165.1). Taxonomy (NCBI): domain Eukaryota; kingdom Metazoa; phylum Arthropoda; class Insecta; order Coleoptera; family Curculionidae; genus Philopedon; species Philopedon plagiatum. Next base: position 75,841,809 of record OZ020191.1, on the reverse strand, counting down.
ATCGTGTAGGGTCAGCTTTATAACTAGAAGTTAGTTTTAAATAATAATGTACCTAGGTAGTTTCCAAGGGTACTAAACTACTTTGGAGTCTCTGTCTTTATTAATAGTATAGATATTTGCCCATCCTAAGACTTTTCAGACAACCTGTATGGTCTATCACTGTAACCGAAGTATTTTCGTATATCGCATTTTCAAATAACACAATGTGGATAAATAAATATTTGTATTTTATTTTCAAATCGGATTTTATTTCCAACTAGGTTGGAGCCGTCCCTGGAATAACCCACGTTTGCAAAGCTTTACTATTACCTGCTTTACTGCTTCGGCAACTATACAAACACGCGTGCATATTTTAATATATTTTTCTTAAGCAATCCCTACACGATCATTATTACTGTCGGTATTTCACACAACAGTAATACTGTAGTATTACTAGTAAAAATATTAAAATATTTGAATAATCTGCAAAAATTTGTTTGAATTTACTTCATTCAATCATTCTACACGACCAATATTACTGAAAATATTTTTTAATACTGACAGAAATAATGACTAAAGCTTTGCAAACGTGGGTTATTCAAGGGACGGCACTAACCTAGTTGGAAATAAAATTAGTATCCGATTTGAAAATAAAATACAAGTATTTATTTACCCGCATTGTGTTGTGTTGTGAATATGCGAAATACGAAAATACTTCGGTTACAGTGATATACCATACAGGGTGTCTGAAAAGTCTTAGCGTGAGCAAATACCTTTAGTATTAATAAAGATAGAGAAACCAAATTTTAGTTGTATCTTATTGGTTAATAAATCTATTTGTTTATCTAATTTGACTTTTTCAAACCCCTTGGGGGGTACGCTAGGGAGTTGAAGTCAAAAATTTTAAATGCATCCCTATGCCGTGTGGTACCTCATTTTAAAGGTCTTTTCGAGAATGGCAGGTGTTACTTCTCGGCAGAGTTCCACAATGAACTTTATTACTGGCAAGAAGTTCATGGTGGTCATTCTAAACAACTTTTAACGTAATAAGTAAGGCAGGCACTGTTGGTTTGTTACCAGAGGCGTCGATGTCGAAAATAAGTACGTATACGGTATTTGACAAAAATAATTTAATTCATGGGAGTTGCCGTGATTGTGTGAAATAAAAAACGGTTGAGTGCTAGTTCGACTCGCGCATAGAGGGTCCCGTGCCACATACAATATTGTGAATTTTTCACAGGACGCAAAATTTTCAATAACTATGGTAAGACTACCATTGAATAAATAACAAGAGGCGGCCATGCCGAAAATAAGTCAGTGCGTATAGGTTATATAACTGATTAGTAAGGCTGGCACGGTTGGTCTGTCCCCAGAGGGGTTAATGCTAAAATAAGTACGTACGTATACGATATTTGACAAAAATAATTTTATTCATGGGCGTTGCCGTGCAATAAAAAAAACCGGTCAAGTGCGAGTTCGACTCGCCCATAAAAGGTTCCGTATCACCATAAAATTATGTTTATATATTTTTAATAAATTTGCTGATGTTTCATCCCATATTCTTGTTGTGCGGTGTCACAATGTCACATAGTTAAGAATGTTCAAAAAAGTAATACGCCATAAAATCATAGAAATATGTTAAATACGTAGTTGTAGTTTTACTATTGGAGATATAAGTATTCTTCAAAGTGGGTAGGTTTGAATGTAGACACAAAAGTACACCCCCTGAAATTTCGTGCGCATGTCTAGCCCTCTTGGTTTTTCGCGTGGTACGCATTTCGGTCTACTGCGCAGATGTCAATAAATGAAAAATAAAGAAGTCGAACAAAAATTGGGAAAAAAGTAATAAAGTTAAATACATAGTGGTACCTTTACAATTGGAGATACATTCTTAAAAGTGAATGGGTTCAAATGTGACACCAAATGTGACACCAAAGTCCATCTCCTGAAATTCCGTGCGCATGTGTAGCACGCTCAGTTGCGCGTAGTACGCATTTTGGTCTACTGCGCAGATGTCAAAAAACGAAAAATATAAAAAACGACAAATGAAAAAGTCGAAAAAATTGGAAAAAAGTTAGAATAAAAGTGCCCCATAAAATGAAATATATAGACTAACGGTCGACTTATGCCTCGCCCGATTATACGATTTACGATTTATAATTTTTATAGGCATGCCATTTCAAAATGAATTAAAATAGGGGGTTTTCAGTAAAATGTTTCTTTTTGAAGACTTTTAAAAGAAGGGACCACACGGCATAGGTTTGCATTCAAAATTATTGACCTCAACTCCCTAGCGTCACCCCCCAAGGGGGTTGAAAAAGTCAAATTACCTGAAAAAAGTAGATTTAACCAATAAGATACAACTAAAATTTGGTATATCTCTTTATTAATACCAAGGATATTTACCAATACTAAGACTTTTTAGACACCCTGTATGTTCTATTACTTTTACCGAAGTATTTTCGTATTTCGCATTCTCAAATTACACAATGTGAGTAAATAAATATTTGTATTATATTTTCAAATCGGATCCTAATTTTATTTCCAACTAGGTTACAGCGGTCCCTGGAATAACCCTGCAAAGCTTTAATAAGGATCGTGTAGGGTCAGCTTTATAACTAGAAGGTAGTTTTAAATAATAATGTACCTAGGTAGTTTCCAAGGGTACTAAACTACTTTCTTTTTGTTTTGCTGTCTAGAAAGATAATGCTCTTCGTCGATCGGATGTTAATTAATATGTTGCTTATTTTTATTTAGTTTGTGCTTTGATTAGTGCTTCTTAAATTAGTCTGAGAGGGTTGAAAACTAAATTAAATTTACCACTAATAATATTTACGTATTATGTAACGTTTGGGGGTGCAAGAAAGCGATTTTTGTAGACACCTACATCTCGACTTTAGAAAAACTCATTTAGAGGATCTCTTCAAAAGAAATCGGTAAGTAACCTACGATAATTTTATTGGCAAAAGAGCTACAACTTTCTGAACGTGCTGTGTAAAACAGAATAATGTTTTTTTTTGGCAAATGCTGTAATGAAATAATTTTGGTTATTATTTTAAAATATGGTGTAGTTGTTCTCAGTTAGTATTTTTCGTTTTGATTTTTAACCTTTCTTTAGCAGACAGTTTAATCTAGTAGGAATAATTCTTATCTCATTAATAATGTAATATAGGTTAAGACATAATCCGTTGTGTTGCCCGTTCTGGTTAGGTACAATTTCAACCGATTTCACGAGTGGTCCATATTTTCCTATAAAATAAAAAAATTGCTATTGAATCAAAATAGGTACCTCTACATATTTTAGGCAAAATGCGTTTGTGGAATTAAAAATAGTTTGGATTATTTAAATCTAATAAATAAATGAGATGTCAAGATAATATTTAAGTTTGGCAATGTCCCGGCTGGATCATTTTTTTTTTCCTTATAATATCAGAGCTTATGACGTCAGGCTCTTCAGAAGCGTCGGATACGGGCGTGGTTTAGGGTATTTTATAAAATAAAAAAAGGGGGCGATTTGAGAGAAAAAAAGTATTGGGTATATGTCTGTAGACTATCCCAGGAGTCACTCTTTGAAATATATGCAGTGAATTTAATAACACCCTGTATATTATATATATTATATATATATATATATATATATATATATATATATATATATATATACCCACATAGCACATTTTGGGAATAAACGTTATTTTAATGCTAAAACCGTAATGTTATTTCCAATTCTAAAAATCTTCGTTTTAAAAACGCCATTTTTCAGATGTTTTTCTGATTAGGTTGTTTAAACGCAATTTTTATTAACGTTGCGGTTTCTAACACATTTATAAGTTAGCTGTAGGTCGGTAAAAGCAACATTATTGTAAGTATGTATTTTTAACGCAAAATTTGTTAACGTTGTAAATTACAACGTTAACAAATTTTGCGTACAACTTGTAATTTATAGCACATTATTATCAATTAATTTTAACCCTGTTAAAGTAATGTTGTTTACGCGGCGGTTGATCTGGGTTATTTTTGTTAATTATGGCAATAAATAAATAAATAATAATATTATAATAGTAATAAATAACGTTTTAAATATTCGCACCTGAAATCTTGTCTGAACGAAGATCGAAGCGCCACAACGGCAGACAACGGCGGCGGCGAGTCGCCATTTTCATTTTTCATTCTAGTTTTATTTACTGTTGTCTAAGGTGCTTGATGAGGCCGTGACTGCGAAAACATTATTTGTTTTCTTCACATTGTTATTAGTGTTATTACTCCCAGGCCAGGTAAGTGTTAAATTTTGTATGATGAGATAGTAATCGTTGGGTAGTTATAAAATTTTGTTAAAAAGTTAGATCCGAGAATCTAGTAGGATAATGCAGACAAATAGAAGAGATGACCGTGTGCAAGAATCAAGAATGATGCCATCGTTATATCAAAACGTACCGGTTGGTTAAAATGGCCAAATTTTTTGATTTTGAGTGCTTCTATAATATTGTTTGATGCTCGAGAACAGGCATTAAACGTCTCCTCTCGGACAAGACACTGACGATATAACCCCAAACCCCAAGAATATATTCGTGTTTTCACTGTGTTGTTGATTTTTTTTCTAAAAACGACTGGATAATGAATATAATGCAGTTCAGGTCTACTGGCATTTTTAGGCATATGAATTAAAAGAATTACCTAAAATGCGTTTGTTGATAAATATAATGCCATTTGTAAATAACAGCAGGGTTGTAGCCTATTATTGTAATGCAGCGGTACTGTGCTTAGAATGATTTGTCTGTATTGAATATTTTGCAAAGGAAACACAATATGATTTCACGAAAATATTTAAGTTTGATTTTTGTTCAAATGACTTCATTACTTTTGCTCGGGTTTCCATAACAAAAAAATTGAGAAATCGGCTACCGAACCTCCAGTGATTCTGATATCAATTTGTTTGTTTGATTGCAAGAAATTAGAGTTTTACACATTAGTTTTTAAGTCAAATATAGCACTAAAAATTATGAATTTAAATATGACCAACCCCTAAGGGCCATAGACCCAAAGTCAGTTCTGTAAACTGTTTTTTAATTATTATATATAAATGTAGTTAATGGTAGAGGGTTATTTATATACAGGGTGTTCCATAACTAATGTGACATAAAGCAACTGGAGATACTTCACATCATCAAGACCGATTACCTAGGTCACATATTTTTTTTGTTAAATGATACTCGATATAGAGATTCAGGGTACGGTTCAATGTATCGAATTGAAAGTTGGCATTATTATGGTTTTATGGGTGAGAAATAAGAATTTGTGATCATTTTTAAGTTTCATAATAGAGGGCGTACATCTACTGAATTTAATAAATCTATGATTTTTTCTCGCACCTGTAATATTAGGTACGTTGCAAACCAAGTTTCTCAAAGAAGGGATATTTTTAAGCTAAAAATGTATACCTGCTCGATCTTGATATCTAACTGTTTTCGAGATATTTTCGTTTAAACATCACAATAAAAAAATCAAAGTAATTAAACTCATATTTTAATACACAATGCCATAAATTAGAAACAATGCAGTTAAAATGTAGGTATTGAGGTAAGCAATGGACACTTTCAACATCTACTAAAGTGAGCTTACTTGTTTTAACTGCATTATTTCTAATTTATTGCATTGTGTTAGAGATATCAAGATCGAGCAGGTATACCTTTTTAGCTTAAAAATGTCCCTTCTTTGAGAAAGTTGGATTAAAATGTACCTAATATTACAGGTAAGAAAAAAATCATAGGTTTATTAAACCCAGTGTATGTAACTAGCGCCCTCTATTATAAAACTTAAAAATGTTTAGGTACAAATTCTTATTTCCCCACAAAAATATAATAATGCCAACTTTAAATTCGATAAATTGAACCGTTTTCAAATTATGGCTTATTTTCCAAAATAAACTTTCATTTTCAATACCCTATATCTCTATAATGAGTATCAATTCAAAAAACTTTTTATGACTTAATCCGTCTAGTTTGATGTCTAGTATCTCCAGTTGCTCTATTAGTTATGGGACACCCTGTATAATGAGTTTAGGTAAATTGTAAATTATTCTTATTATTACTACTTTTTTAGAAATAACGCAGATGCAGTTCCCAGGAACTACAGATTTTGCCATGGAAAGGATTATCAATCATGGATCATTGTAGATATGCTTACAGTCGCTGGAAGAAATCGCAGGCCTTTAAGTCCAGCCATGTGAATTCCATGAGATTCTGATGCTCCCGTTAAAGATAGTTTTTCATATTTACTCTCTAAAGTCCCTTTTTTGAAAGTGTTATAATTTGAGTGGTGCCTCTATGTGATGTATACAACTGACAGATTTGACATTTAAATGACAGCTAGTAGGAAAACATTAGTACAGGTTAGTGAAGTTTTACCCAACAAAAGACAGAAACCTATAATAAAATACCATATTTGACTAATCCATGCTGCTTTGGTTACCAAATTAGTCACTAATTTGATTGATATAGTTTAATTTCTTGTAAAACTGGTCACCACAACCCTAACCAAAGTGGCTTGGATACATGTATTGATACTTATACATGCTGTGTTTATTCATCTGCGGCCAATGAAGACGTCAGGTAGTGATGGCCTTACCTCATAAAATATATGGCTGATAACCTGTCAGCAATGTCATTTAAAGGTTTGCAGATAAATAACCAAACCCACCAGCAGTATTTAGTGCTTTTGTTTATTAAATATATGTATGAGTTTTTAAATGTATGAAAAAATTATTGTCAAAGAAATAAGTATTTTTTTGTAAACAAAGAAATATGATTAATGTTAAGAAATGAATTTCTTTTGTGGTGCTCAAAAAAGTGGAAAAAGATTTTACATTAGGAGTAAACTAGGTTTATTTTTCATTTTAAGGTTAAAAGTTAAATAAGAAAGTTTCTAATTTAATAGGCACGATTTAACGATTTTAGAATTTTTTTATTTTCGAATAACGTATTTTTATAATTTGATGGCTGCCATGACACTTATTTCTTGTAAATATAATTCTGACTTTAGTTGTAGATGATGCACAAGTGAGAATAGTGTTATTGAAATCCAGTCTCTAGTTAAGTGTTATTGGATAAAACTGGTAAAAATGCAAAAAGTGCAAAATCTAAATATTCGACTGAAACATTGAATTTAAACTGTCTATTAAATTTAAAACTTTTTGTTTTACATTTTGTACTAAAGTCAAAAATATGCTTAGTATACTCTCAAGGTTAATCTTGTTTCTCATTTGTTTTCAAATTCTGTAGAATAATTTTTCCGGCAAATTAAACTCTAAGTTGTCCTCCCCAGTCGAGGATGTACTAGTTACTATACATGTCAATAAAGAAAAATTAAGAATTGTAGATCAGTCAAGAACACCATAGTTCAAGAGGTAATATTTTTTTGGCTCCGCCATTATTCAACGCAGCGACATTTTCGCGAAAGACATCATGGCGCTGGACATTTAAGTCTAGTGACATTTGCATGAAAGATATTTTAGTGTGTGGCTTATTCAGTGCAAGGATTATTCAACGCAATAAAAAAATCGTTAATGCATTCGCGTTTCGACAGAGCAAAATTAAAAATTTTGAAAAACTTGTAAAGACAAAAGTTCTTCTTTATATTGTGGGAAATTTTTTTCGCCGAAAACCTTTTTTTTTAAAAAAACTAATGGTTACGCAGTTCTAAGGAAATTAACAATTAAATCGTTTATAACAATTGATCGCTCTAGAATTTTTTAAACCTGATAGTTTTGGCTCAATCTACACCTAATTCTCAATGTTCGTGATTTTTTTTGAGATTTTTCTGAGCGACTTTTGTCGAGAAGGGTGGGTGACAGCCATAATAGTAATGCACTCGCGTTTCGACTTAGTCAAATTAAAAGTTCTAAAAAACTTGTAAGGACAAAAGTTGTTCCTTACATCGTGAGAAATAGTTTTTATCGAAAAACCTTTTCTCTAAAACCAATGGTTTAGCGGTTACAAGGAAATAAACAATTAAATTGTATATAACAATTGATTGCGATAGAATTTTTCAATTCTGAAAATTTTTGGCTCAAACTAGACCTAATTCTTAGTGTTCATGATTTTTTCTGATTTTTCTGAGCGATCTTTTTGGTGATAAGGGTGGGGGACAGAAATTTTTTAAGCTTTTCTCCCAAAAAATGTACAAAAAATACATCATGTATATTGTTGAATTCGTGCTTCAATAAGCTTTCATTTAACACCCTACACGAGGCCCTTGAAAAAACTTCTTTTTTTTAGTTTCCGAATTTACCCGCTGAAATTAACCCCTAGAATCAAAATTCAACTTTTTAATAATTTTCCCCCAATCTACACCTAATTCTCAATATTCACGATTTTTGTCTGATTTTTCTGAGCGATCATTTCGGTGATAAGGGCGGGGGACAGAAATTTTTAAGCGTTTTTCCCAGAGAATGTTTAAAACAATGCGTAAAAAAATACATCATATATATTGTTGAATTCGTGCTTCAATGTGCTTTCATTTGACACCCTACATGAGGCCCTTGGAAAAACTTTTTTTTAGTTTCCCAATTTACCCCCTGAAAATTAACCCCCAGAATCAAAATTCAACTTTTTAATAATTAATTTTCCCTCAATTCTCAATATTCATGATTTTTTTTCAGATTTTTCTGAGCGATACTTTTGGTGATAAGGGTGGGGGACAGCAATTTTTAAGTCTTTTTCCTAAAAAAATTGAACAAAAAAACACATTATATATATTGTTGAATTTGTGCTTCAAAGGGCTTTCATTTGACACCCTACATGATGACCTTGAAAATTTTTCCCCTTTCCCAATTTACCCCCTGAAATTAACCCCCCAATCAAATTTCAACTTTTGTACTTGACATCTATAACTGGGACACCACACTCTATCTCTGTGCTAAATTTCAAATTTTTACATCAAATAGTTTCAGAGAAAATCGCCTGTGATAGACACATGAACGGACACAGAAGTGATTCCATAAGTATTCCGTCTCACGGAATACTAAAAACAGACTGAACTAGCTGATTTTAATAAGGTAGGTGCATTACCTGAGTAGAATGGACATTGTCCGAGCAATGTCAGCATTGCACTGTAGGTTTAGTTGAATTTAAGCAGACTATTCTGTAAAGACATATCTAGAGCAAACCTGCACAGTAATGCTGGCATTGCCCGGGCAATGCTGACTCTGCGCACCGTGCAGGCTATTCCCGTAACAAATACCTAATATCTACGCCAGAATGTTCTGCGCAGAATAATGGCAGCAAACCTTATTTTTACTTGTATCATTTTCTCAACAATGTATTTTGTTATTGGTCTTTTTCTGCACCAAACTATATATTTTTAAATACTTGTGTTATCTATACATATTTAGAGAAGCCCACTCTCCCTTATGTCCTTTCTTAAATTTGCATTGCTCCCTAGGTTCAGTTGTCTTTTTGTAAAGTCACCTATTGTTAAAATAAAACGAGCTGTATAATATTATGTGTTTTTGTTTTCATGTCACACCGAACCTAGTATTTAACATGTTAATAATAATGTCTACTTTTTAATAACATATAAGTTAAAATTTTATCCCTGATATTGCCAACTAAATCTCTTAGAGTGTGTTATTGGATTTGAAGCCAAACTAATTTTTTTTAATGTTACCATTTTTAAATTTCCTCTTTCCTTTAGTGGTAGTACACATTCATATGTACGCCAACGGCGTGCGGCGTAACGTGGAATTTCGGCACTTCAAGATTCAAAATCTCTGATTTGACACATTTTACTCACACCAAATTAGTATCGGTATTAATAAAGGACTCATTAAGAATAACAGGTAAAGAAAAAATGATTTCAAAGACAATAATTGTATGTTGACATTATTGCAAGTTTTTTTAGTCATTTTTTTTCTTCGTTTTAATTCTCCTGGTAGGTCCTTTATTAATCCCTTGAAATTTGGTGTGGGTCCCATGTATCAAAACTGAGATTTGGGGTGCTGAAATCCCACGGCACACCGCTGACGTAAGGTGCTGTTGGTTGTATGTTATTTCGATGATACCTTAAGGTATCAAATGTACTGATAAGTTGGTGACCTGCGTGACGGCGAAACGATTATAAGGAGCCGTTACAATATTGAAGAAGTGTCATTTGAACGATGCTTAGATGTTTTAGTACTGTATTAATGTGTGCTATTAAATAGCTACTTAAAAGGCGATTCCAAGTAGTATTTGATAATAAATAACTACTTATTACTCGTTAATAATAAGTTTTAAACATGCATATAAAAACCAAATTTCAACATAAAATTAACGTCAAAATTATACACGTTATTTTTACTAACGCCAGAACAGTGTAACATTAAGCGTTATTTTCATGTTAAAAAAATGTTACTTCAGATTTCAACGTTTTTAAAAGTTACATAATTATCACGCGAAATTGATGTTTTCTTGCTAAGTGGGTATATATATATATATATATATATATATATATATATATATATATATATATATATATATATATATATATATATATAGGGTGTTATGGAAATCATTTAATATATTGGAATGGGTAACTCCTGATATTAATTCAGATTGAATAAAAATATTCATAAATGGCGCTTCATGATCAAAAAAGGTAGATATCGGCACTCGAAAATTATTTTTTTTGTGACTGCGAGCCACTGTTCAAAAATACATGGCCATATAAAGAACAAGGAGAAACGTCAGTTACAGAAAAAATTCTTTTGTTTTAACATGAGACGTTGTCAAGTCTCTCTAGACTATTCTTATGTAACTAATAATAATATTTTTGTTATCTTCAAAGTAAGAAATCATACTAACTCTTTTAAAACATTCAATTTCAAAAAGTTAAAGTACTACAACACAAAAAAAATCCAAAAAACAGCTGTTCAAACCTATGAGTACCTATACAAAAAAAATTAGTTCAAAATTAGCTTAAAACAAAAAAAATTGTAATACTTTGGCATGTACTTGTTTTTATTTACCTAATTTTAATCATATTTATCAGAAGATTCGGCTTTTATTAAAAGGTTTATTTATATCGTTCTTTATTTTTTATGCGAAATTTCTCACAACTTAAATTATGTACCTAATTACAAACTTTACGTTCATAAACCTCTTCCACTGTAGTCATTCGAATCTTCATCTGTCTAATAATTTTACAATACCATTTTATTTTCTTTGATTTTAAATTTCGCAGGAAACTTTCTTTTTCACTAAATACCTAATAAAGTTAATAAATATACTGTTTACTACACCTAACAGCCAACGAAATGGTAGTTTTCTTCAACTGTTCTGTCAACACTATACGCGCGTACGATATATTTTTGATAATAACGGCACTGGTGAAGAGCTAGACACTTTTTTTACTAAATAATAAAGAATTATAGATAAAACTTTATGGAAATCCAAAACATCCTTTCCTCGACAAATAACGCTGAGTCATTGTGTCATTTTTTCTACCTATAAAAGCCGCGTGGGACATCTGGCGGTGAAAAATACAAGCTACCAAAGGTCGTGTCGACGTCGTTCTTGGCGGCGTTTTTGAAATTCTGGGAGTAATTTAGGTAGTGTTTTTATTTAATATTGTGAATAAATATATAAAATGTCTAAAATCACATTATAAGGACACAGAAGGTCAGATTCCATTCATGCAAAGATTTTCTGAAGAATAAATACATCTTAAAGAAGGATTTTAAATTCGTAGTACCTAGTTATCACTCATATCACTGTTTTGGCATCCCTGCTTGACGAAGGTCAAATGTCAAATCGGCCAGGCAGTATGGCGGCCTTGTTTACTTTTTTTCTGTCGTTCTCGAGATTTTTATAGCATTTTGAGGTCCTTGTGTGATCAAAAAACATTAAAGTGTGTAAAAACATTAATTATTGAACAATGCCCAAGTGCATAGTGCATATTTGTTTTAAGAGGGACAACAATACGGGAGAAAATGTTACATTTCACCGGTAAGTAAAACAGTTTAATTACATTGTGTTAGCATATTCACAGGTATATTGCTTAAAATTAAAGATTAAAAGTTAAAATAGACTTATTATCACCTTTTAACACACAAGCTGGTTGCAGGCTTGCTTAAATAAAGGAGTATTACATATTGGACCTTATTTAATCAGTGTAGGTTCGATATCGACATTCTTGAGATAAAATGTAGTATAAAACTTCTGAAATATTTCATCAGTATAAAACTAAGTTCAAATAAAGTTTATTTCATCTATAATTATAAATAATTTGTTCAGGTTATTATTCTCTAATTTAATGATGGGTATATGATTGTAGGAATGCAATGTAAGAATTAGTATGTTTTACATTGTAGTAGTACTTTTTCTTTTATGTACAGAGTACCAAGGAGTTCCTACAAGAAGAGTTAGTGGCTTTTAGCCATTAAAAGGAACCCAGATGAGGCATATTAGACAGGAGCACGGTATGTTCGGAACATTTTTTGCTTGAAGACTTTGTCTCCTGGGGGCGTCTCAGGAGGCTTAATTTTGGAGCTGTTCCATCTCAAAATTTACCAGAAAAGGAATGTATCAAGTTGATGATGCTGTTATCGGAGGATGTTAGCTGTGAAATGGGTAAACTAAAATACTTTTATTTTTCGTTTATATTATAAGCAGTTTCTTCATGATTACATAAATCATATTTGACAGTTCTTTTTTTAATTTATGATAATTCCAATTTGATTAGCATAACTATGTTTTAACAGTTTCTATAAAATAAGTTTGATCCAACTTACTAATTTAGAAATTTTTGTCTTTCTATTTTTTAATTCTGCACCACTTACTAATTATTTAGAAAAATAATTCTGTTTAAATAAAACCAAAAAAAAATTTTTACGCCTCACTTTGTATCTCACAAACTTGTAGTTACTGGACACTCCAACATATGCTCTCCCCGACAATAAATCCCGGACAAAGATAATTTTAGTCAGGTTGATAGCAAACTGTAGACTTGTGTTTCAGAATGTTAGCCTGAATTTTAGTTCTCCAAAAATACTGATCGCTTGATCATTATACAGGGAGAAACCAAAGGTACTTTTTTACCCTTAATTTCTTAACGCCCTATGGAAAAATTGAGCTGTAAAATTTAACTTCATTATGTTATGTTTTGAAGTCTGACCTTTTCTTAACACAATGTTTTTTGGTTCACATCATTATCTGCTTTTTAAGAGAAGATACAAATACTACATAAACCTTTTTTATCTATTGCAGTTCCCTCAACAATTAAAGAAACTGACAGTATTGAGATGATTATTCAGCTGAAGTATCAACCAAGTAGTAGCTGACCAGGAAATACTTCAGATATCCAACTTAAATATGCTTTAATAACAAGGTAAGAGTTATTTTACCCTAATTATAGTACATTCCAGGGAAAGTAGATTGTAGAATTGTCGACAATAACAGTTCGCTTTCATTAATTAAATTAAGGGACGTGTCTAAGTGATTGACCAAAATAAAAATCAATTGACCAGGGGTATAGATTAAGCCAACTAATCCCAAACTTTGTAAAATTATTGTACGTCCCAAGATAATTTCAAGTCAATGGCCGTTAAAATAGGGGTACTTTGCTCTTGACATTTTTCATAAATACTTATTGGCTGGGGGTCAATCAAACACAATCTTTACCAAACTTGGCAACGTGATTGTATGCACCAACCCTTAACTTCAAGCATGATTTGATGGCATTAGCCCCTAAAATAAGGGACCCTTGCTCTTGAAAGTTTTCAAATAAGCCTATTGACCGGGGGTCTACACCCAGTAACTAGGTTTTTTGGAAAGTGCCAAGAGCAAAGTCCAAAGACTTGATGTTGTGGTGGGTTGTCACAAATAATAATTTTACAATGTTTGGTAAAGATCGGATCAATCTCACATGCTACAAAGAAAAAGGCGCCTTTCTTAAGTATTCTTAATTTTTTTTATAAATTTCTGGAAACCCCTTTTTTATTTTCTAATTAAATCTGAATGATCTTAATTGTTGCTCGAAGCATTGATTGTATTATTGTTTTTTCTTTTAGTTGTGAAATAATGACTCCATTCAATATCCTATGATCTTCAACATATGACTTCTTCAAACTATTCCCCAGTACCAGAAAAGATAATGGATTGGACCCCGCTTTTATATGCCACTGAAAATATCTTATGAAGTTGGCCCCAAATGCAAATTTAAAAAAAAAATTAATGGAGTTCTGAGATTCCTGTGAAGAGTTCTAGAGCTCTTTTTGTTTTTTATTAATATTTCTGTTAAAATAAAAGTAAAAACACTGTTTGAAAAATGGGGGGCTAAATTCACGCAGCCCCCCATCATTGCAAAAATAAGTTTCGCCACAGTGCTTAATAGTTCTAAAGGAGTTCTACACTTCTTTATGATTTTCGAGGCCAGATCTCTTACCAAAAAAATTCTAATACAAGTTTTGTGCTTTTTGGGAAGGAAAAAATCAACAACAAAATGTCATTATCTTTACGCAGAACTGTTGAACTATGGCAGCACTAACGGGAACTCATGAGTTTTAAACCAGAACTCTTGTTAAAAAAATTTGCATAGGGGCCAAATTGTAAAATTCGTATTCGTATGACTGGCTGTCAATTTTAAATGAGAATATAGAAGTAACTGTAAACAACTTTTATTCTGTTATGTATAATTGTTGTGATATGTTTGTACCTCTGAAACGGTCTCACCTTGGCAATAAATTTCCAATCTGGTTCTCGCAAGAACTGAAAAATCTTATATTTCAGAAGAAAATCGCACACAAGAGATACAAACAGTTGAACAATCAAGAACATTACAATACTTTTGATCAGCTACGAATGCAATGTAGAAACCTAACAGAAGAATGTTATCAGCGGTATATCAGCAGCGCCGAAAACGCCATTACAGAAAATCCTAATTTTTTCTGGAGCTTTATTCCCTCTAAATCCAATCAGGGTGCACATCCAAAGGAAATGCACCCTGATACACACAAAGCTGATAGTGGTTCTGACATTGCAAATCTCTTTGCAAAATATTTTTCATCGGTCTTCAACCCCAAACACTCTTTTAATCCCCAGCAAGCTTTTCCTGATGCATTTGATACTCTCACTAATATTATCGTAAGTGCTACTGATATTCAGAGAACTTTGCTCAACCTTGATGTCAATAAAGGTGAAGGTCCTGACGGTATTCCCAACAGAGTGTTAAAATCATGTGCACATTCTCTTTATCTCCCTCTATATTATATCTTCTCCCAATCTCTTACTTCTGGTAACTTTCCAAGTGTTTGGAAACTTTTATATGTTTGCCCTATCCATAAGTCCGTCAACAAGAATGACATAAGAATTACCGACCAATCAGTATTCTATCAGCAATACCTAAACTATTCGAACACTGCATTGAAACTGTATTAACTAATCACTCAACAAATAATAATTAATCAACAGCATGGATTTATGTCGGGTCGATCTGTTGATACAAACCTTTTCCTTTATGGCAACTTCATTAACACATCCTAGGCACAGAATTCTGAGACTCATGCAATATACACCGATTTCAGCAAAGCTTTTGACGAGGTAATCCATGCCATCCTGCTTTCACAGATATCAAGGTACGGGATGGCTGGCACTCTGCTCTCCTGGTTTGAGTCCTACTTGTCCGAAAGAGGACAACAGGTTAAAATAGATGGCTACCTGTCTAAGCCCTTCCAGACGACGTCCGGAGTTCCTCAGGGCTCCCACCTTTGACCTTCTTTATTTAGCTTGTTTGTCAACGACTTGGGTAGTCTGTTATCTTCATTTCACTTCTACGTCTACTAAATCGCATGAAGTTACATTTACTAATATTCAAGGACATCTCATTAGTTCGACACCAGTCGTAGATTGAATTGAGGTCATTCTGAAGGTCAGCCATATCCTGCATAGAAACAACCTGGGTAAACACCTTCATGTCGTCAGCAAAAAGCAGGGAATGAGAGGACAGCCGTGAACACAGGTCATTAATGAACAAAGTAAATAGAAGGGGCCCTAGATGGGATCCCTGTGGAACTCCAGAAGTTGTAAGAAATGGGGTTGATAGATGTCCATCAATCCTAACCTGCTGAATTCTCTCAGACAGATATGATTTCATCCAAGACAAAAGTGGACCTGAGAAACCATATCGAGCAAGTTTGAAAAGCAGAAGAGAGTGATTGACTTTATCGAAAGCTTTACTAAAATCAGTATAAATCACATGGGTCTCTTTTCCAATTCGAAAAGAACTGGTGATAAAGTTTACGAAAAGAAACAAGTTGGTATTGACAGACCTACCAGGAGTAAAACCATGCTGCTGACTTACAATTACTTGCTTAAACAGATCAAATCAAATCAATCAAATCAAATCAAAAAATACTTTATTGTCAAAAAGGTAATTTTTGTAGACAAAGTTAAACATAAAATAATATAATTATATAATATTCCACACACTCGGATTTTATGTCAATAATAAATATTTACATTCAAATAATAGAAGAAACACTAAATGAAAGTCCCACAAAATTTACAACACAATCGCACCAAATACACACGTATATAAAATTAATTAAATGAATCCACATAAAATTCCTCCACTTTATAATAGACTCTTCCAATCAGAAGTTCCTTTACAAGCTTTTTAAACTTTTTTTGACATACGATCAGTCGTATACGTCTGGGAAGCTGATTAAACATTTTCTTACCATTATAGATTACCGATCTTTTTACCAAACTCGAGTTAGGGATCGGAAGTCTCAGGGTAAAGTCACTGTCTCTCGTCGGATAACCAGTCTGTTCAAGTAATTCTGATCTAAATTTCTCTCGCACCAAACACACTGTCTCCAGAATGAAAAGAGAAGCCAATGTCAGTATTCCCAACGAGCGAAACAAAGGTTTAGACAACTTACTCTCTATACAGGATTCAAACAGTTTCGGGATAGCAGAGAGAAGACTGATGGGTCTGTAGTTATAGAGACATCGTTTTTGTTGCCGGATTTGTGTATCGGACTTAATGAGATCTTCCAAAAGTTTGGAAATAAACCAGAGGTAAGGGACTGATGAAAAATAAGAGTTAATGGAAGATATAAGGTATGTGAACACAGTTTTAATACTCTAATAGGAATTTCATTAGGACCTGCAGATTTGTTAATGTCCACATTGGACAGTGATGCCTGCAACTCAAGGTTATGTTATTAACTATGTCAGGTTCCTGCTCAATTTGACAATATGGGTAGGTTATAGGGGTAATTGAGGCATTGAAGACAGAGGAAAAGTGTTTAGCAAATAAGTTTGCTATATCGACCCCATTATCGGCATTATCATTACCAAGACACATTTTCTTTGGAACAGATCCTTTGTCAGAGTGAGCTTTTACAAAGTTCCAGAAAGATTTGGGATTAGTACTAATATTACTTTCAGTATTACTAACATAACAGTCGTAACATTCTTTGGTTAAATTGGTTGAAATCTATTAATGAATTAGTCAGCTTGTACCTTTTGTGAGCTATTTTCTTTTTAAATATAAGATTTTTGAGGTTTTGCGAAAACCAAATTGGAAAATTATCGCCAGCTGCGTTCCGCTTAATGGGCACAAACATATCAAAACAGTCAAAGACTACTGAGTAAAAATTTCTTATAGTTATATCTAAGTTTTCATTTAAAACTGAATTCCAGTTAACAGAAAGAAAATGGTTATTGATCAAATCATAATTGGCATTTTTAAAGTCATAGTAATAAGAAACTAGAGGTTCCAGGAAAGTTTCATTAAAATCTAAAAATATTTGTAACGGTGGGTGATAAGAATCACAGCTCACCAAACCCTCACATTGCTCAACTGATCGCGGCACAAAGTTAGAAAAACATAAATCCAGAATAGAATTGTGATCGTTAGGATGGCTATTGAATTGTGAGAGGTTCAGGTGAGCAGTGGTATAACATAATTTCTATTGGAGATCTTACATTACTAGGCACTAATCCTACAAAGTCATCAACGGTTTTCCACGTAATTTGAGAGGCATTGTAGTCACCAACAACAATAACTCTTTCAAACTTTTCACAGGCACTAGCAACACTCTTGAGGTGAGATTCATAGTATGACTCGCCCATAGCTGGCGGAATGCAAACACAACCAATACATACGACTGTGCTTCCAAATGACACTGACACCCATATCTCCTCAACAGCAGAATTTCCTATAGATAGACTATGTGATTCATAAATATTACTAACAGCCAAGAGAACACCTCCTCCTCGGTTGACCAGACTATGTCATACCTGAACTTAGCCACGCTTGCGTCCAGAAGGGAGTTTTACGATGTCTGTTTGGCCTTTAAAGTACTTAACAACATTATAAAGAGTCCTGAATGTGTTGAAATCTTTTCAATTCGCGTACCTAGCTATCAGACTCGTAAGCAAACCCTTCTCCATATCCCACATTGTCGGACATACTATTTGTTGCATAGCCCCATAAATAGGATAGCAGCGCATGTCGGCAGGTATTATGACAGACTGCATTTCTTTGGTGTCTCGGTAGAGAAATTCAAAGCTTTGGCTACAAGTGTAATTTTAAAATAGTGCAGATTAATCACAGTGTATGGTTAAATCTTGTAAATGTACAATATACGTTGATAAATAAATAAATAGTTTATTGTTTGTTTAAAGGTTGTAGACCATAATGTATGTTAAGGAATAGAATATTGTCTTAAGTTATTGCTGAATCATAATGTTTCAACTGGTAAGTATGCTCCGCCATCTTACCTTCTTGATTCTGCAATAACTTAAGACAATGCAAGTCTAAAATATATCTATTCTTTCACAAAGTTTGTGTTTTAATAAATGTTTCTAGAAAGAAAATTACTTCTTTTATTTTCACTTAGACACGATACTTATAATGGTATGCTACGTTATGACGTCACTTCGAGGGAAACTCTTAAATTGACTAGGCGCTTACCTGAGCAAATTACATATGACAACAATATTTTGATAAACGTCAACTCAACACACTAGCTGACAATAAACTGACTTGTAATATTTTAATAAACGTCAACTCAGCACACTACCCGACAATAAACTGACCTGTACTTATGTACAAGGGGTGCAAGTGTCTAGTCAATTTAGGATTCTTCCTCGAAGTGACGTCATAGCGTAGCATACCGTTGTAAGTGTATCGTGGATTACTATACAATCACACTTATAGGTAATATGTAAGTAGTTGTTGAAAAGGTTATTCCAATACAGGACAATTTCAGAAACACCCTGTAGAATAAAATTCTTATTTTCTACTTGCAAATGCCATTTAATAAACAAAAAAGTAAATTCCAAAACCATTTTATTTATAAATTGTGAAAATATTCTCGTTTCCTTTTTTAATCTTATTGTCAATTGTAGTATTGGAAATCTCTTCCATACTGCGTACTGCCATTCTACTACATTTCTAGATCTGAGCTTGTGGATTTTCTAATGGAATCATCATGTATTCAGATAATGTATAACCGGAATCACCCAAAAGAAAACTCACGAAAATTGCCATCGTCAAACTGTGCTTTCAGCCGTGAATCGGCAAATATTGTATTGTCATGTGTAGCTCCTGGCCACTGAGCGACAATATCTCTTATTCATATTTGGGGATCAGCTACAGTCTGCACATTAAATGAAAAAAAATCCTTTTCTGTTTCTATAATTTTGTGCATCATTTCCACCTAAAAAAATAATTTAATTAAAAAAATTCTGGAAAAATTCTCTCGGGTTATCGATCTTAGGTAGGGCCAAAGAAAATTATTTTCTTTTACGCTTACGCTTATACTCAATACTATGGCAAAAATATAGATACTTTTGAGCTATCGAAGTATCAGCATCCCTATTTATTTATTTAGACCGTGTCACAAAATTCAAAACTTACAACTAAACTTAACGTAGGACACTAAAAATTTTAATAAAATAATTTGTTACACATTAGAAAGCCCTAATCTATTTACATCTCTATCTTCTAAGAAGTCGCTTATACTAGGACATCATTTTTCTATTAAAAAGTTCTTTAAAATACGCTTCTGACTAGAAATAGTTAAGATATTTTCAACCTGTCATCGGTGTTGGGTTAGGATCTTCCGACCTCTTCTTTTTTGTGCTTTGGCATTTTCGCTACTTTGCCCATTCTGAGCCGAATTTTGGTGATTCAAAACCAAAACCATGTGCTCTCTTTGTTTCTCCAACGTAACTAAACGTAAACAAACAAAGATAGTGTCACAAAAATCAAAACCATATTGTTATCCTTATTTGTACAATGCAGTCAAATCTAAATAAATAAAGACAACAATGATAAACCCTCGGGTTTGGCTTCGACGGTTTTCAATCGCCAAAAAACGTCTCTTATGTCCTTCAGTTGCCCGAGCTCTAATCATTATCGCTCACTTCACAACGTCGTTGATCTTTTTCGGTTGAAACTGTGGTTGTTGCTGCTAGTATTTTTGGCGCCAATTCTTGGATAGAGATATATCTGATTTGAATCTGTATTTTAATCCAAGATGCCGAGAACTTCAGCCGAATTAACCGATATCGTTTTGTGTTATGGAGGAGCCAACGAAAACGCTCGACAAGCGCGGCTTTTGTACATTGAAAGATTTCCTAATCGCGAACCTCCAAGTGAAAGAACATTTGTGTTAGTGGTACAACAGCTAAGGGACCATGGAAATTTTCATGGTTTTAATGCTGATAGAGGACGACCCCGCAATCAAAATACTTTGGCTGCAGAAGAGGAAATTTTAGTGGCGGTTGAAGAAAACCCTGGAGTCAGTACGCGTCGCTTAACGACGCAAATAGGACGAGCGTCGAATTATATCACCTGGCGCACGTTGCAGGAAAACTCGCTCCATCCATACCACGTGCAGAGAGTACAAGCACTGTACCCGGAGGATTACGGTACACGAAGGGAGTACTGTCAGTGGTTTGCCCAGAAAAGCGAAGACGAGCCAGACTGGTTCCACAATGTATTATTCACTGACGAAGCAGGATTTACAAGAGACGGAATAATGAACCAGCATAACACGCATATTTGGGCCAGCGAAAATCCCCACGCATATCGTGAAATCCACCGCCAGCGGCAGTTTTCAATAAATGTTTGGGGTGGGATATTAGACAACCACTTAATAGGACCACATATCTTACCGAATAGATTGAATGGCGAGGGCTACTTAGCATTTTTACAAGGTGAGTTACCAGATTTGCTAGAAGATGTGCCACTGGCCGTGAGAAGAGACATGTGGCTTTTTCATGACGGTGCCCCTTGTCATAACGCAGGAATAGTTAATGGATACCTACAGGAAAATTTCCCCAACAGATGGATTGGACGAAGCGGGCCTGTCCGATGGCCTCCACGGTCTCCTGACCTCAATCCATGCGACTTCTTCTTGTGGGGTACGATGAAGGAAATAGTGTATAGTGTCCCAGTTGAAAACGTGGAACAACTGCGAAATCGTGTTGAAATGGCAGATGAAGAAATAAGGAATATGGAGAATATTTTTGAACGAGTTAGAGACAACATGTTGCGAAGAATACATGCCTGTTTAGAAGCAAATGGTGGTCATTTTCAACATATTCCCTACTAGATAAGTATCATTTTTTGAAACTTTTATTTATTTATTAGTTTTACTTATTGATATTTAAACTATTCCACAGTTTGTGACAGGATCACCAAGCAAATTATTCTCTATACTACGTCTATAAGACACAACTTTCTAAAACTTACTTTGTAGTCAATACACCTTTCTAATAATTTTACTGCTAACTGTTTATCAAGTTTACGTATCCTTAGGTGTTGGATGTCATTTGAATGTCCATAGTGTGATATAGTCCTCTTACCTTAAATAAAACATAGTTTATCACTTATCAAAACCAACTGTTTGTGTAATTTAATTATCTGAAAAGAGACAATTTGTATAAAAAATTATGTACTAATATTTTTCATACATACCACTTCTACAACAACGAAAGTATTGTACTTTCTAATAATTTTACTGCTAACTGTTTATCAAGTTTACGTATCCTTAGGTATTGGATGTCATTTGAATGTCCATAGTGTGATATAGTCCTCTTACCTTAAATAAAACATATTTTATCACTTATCAAAACCAACTGTTTGTGTAATTTAATTATCAGAAAAGAGACAATTTCTATAAAAAATTATGTACTAATATTTTTCATACATACCACTTCTACAACAATGAAAGTATTGTACTTCATCAGCTTTCCACACAATTTTATAATTACAATACCTCGTATTCTTCTTCTGTTCTATATTTAATGAATGTTCATTTTGTAAGTGATACTTAAATAAAATTATGGTAATTATGTAGTATACGGTTTTCAGCTATTTATGCGTTTTTTGGGAAAATTCTTTTATGGTCACATTCTACTGTCTTTCCTGATTGCAAATATAAGTGTGCACATAATAAATTATGAGCAAACCTGACCACCTTTTTGCTCACCAACCTGAGCAAAAAGGTGGTCAGGTTTGCTCAGTTTTCATTGATATAGATACTACATACTACAATGAAATACTACAATTGAAAATGAGCTAACCTGACCACCTTTTTGCTCAGATTGGTGAGCAAAAAGGTGGTCAGGTTTGCTCATAATTTATTATGTGCGCACTTATATTTGCAATCAGGAAAGACAGTAGAATGTGACCATAAAAGAATTTTCCCAAAAAACGCAAAAATAGCTGAAAACCATATACTACATAATTACCAAAATTATTTCCAAAAAAACCAGGACAAATAAAAATAACTTAAAAATCCACTTTGACATTCATTTGACATACGAATCACGTGACTAGCCCTGACGAATAGACATAAAGTCTATGACGTGACACTTTTAGCCAATTGAATGCATAAGGTATAAGTGGTTGCCTATGACTAGAGCATATTAGCTAATTTCAAATAAAGTTATTTAAACAAATTTGATAATTAAAAATTTTTAAATGTTACGTTTTCTATGTATTTTATATTTTAACTGCCCCGTAAGAGTTTTTACAGCTTATTATTATAAAAAAACGCCATCTAAATTATAAATTACTCGCAAAATTTCAAATCTCCGCCGAGATAACCTATGACCAATGAGAAAGCCGTTAATTGGTCCTGTCATAATTGTCATAAAAGTCATTATTCCTATTCGGTACGGAGCGACAGAATTGCATGATTTTTGATTTAGAAAAATATAATTATGAAACGAAATTTGCAGATTTTTAATGTTTCTTAATCCAAGATGCCGAGATGTTTAGCTTGTTTTATGCTACGGAGCAGTTAACAAAAACACCGCACAACTTTTGTACATTGAAAGTTTTCTACTTCGAACCTCCCAGTGATAGAACATTTATTTTGTGTTAGTGGTACCTAGAGCAGCTAAGGAACCATATCAACCACTTCTTGTAGGGTACGATGAAGGAAATAGTGTATAATGTGCCAATTAGAAAAGTGAATTAACTGAAAAATCATGGAGAACTTCTTTCTACGTGTTCGGGACATTATGTTAGGAATCATGCTTGTTTGGGAGCAAATTAAAGACATCTTCAACACATTCCCTACTAGATAAGTATCATTTTTGCAACTTACTTTTAGTTTTACTTATTGATATTTAAATTTTGTTAGGCAACTACTGGTTAAAACTAAGACTGCTGACAAAAAGGATTGATTTTGCAGTGGTCTTTTTACTATTTTTTTTGCTTTTTCTTCGAAAAAGGTTTAAATTTGTTTTACCTTTGTCTTAAATTACGGTTAATAACAGAAAATAAATTATTCTTAAAGATTTATAATATTGTCTACCAACGTTTCAAAAAATTCAATTGTTTTAAGTTTTTCGCGCGTAATTTTCTGTCAAACGCTATATCGAGCCACGTGCTCGCTACGCCAGGTGCGTCGAATATAGACTGGTTTTAGGGTATTTTTGAAAATTTTTAAAATGTTCGATTTAAGCAAAAAAAAGTATTGGATATGTCTGTAGGCTACCCCAGGAGTCACCCATTCCAATATATTAAATGATTTCCATATAACACCCTGTATATATATATATATATATATATATATATATATATATCTTTTTTGTGAAAGGATTCTTGGGTCGAGGCTATTTTGTGAAAACAAACAAAATTTAAAAACTCGCAACGTTTCGCACATTTATTATCAATATTGTGCTTCTTCAGGCTTCCTTGGAATGTGTGCAATTACATGATCTAAAAATACTTGTGAGGTGTTCGTCAAGGAATGACGTTCTTCCTTGCCGAACAACTCACAAACATTTTCAGATCATGTAATTGCACACATTCCAAGGAAGCCTGAAGAAATAAATTTTATGTTTGTTTTCACAAAATAGCCTCAACCCAAGAAAACTTTCACAAAAAAATATTATGTATGGCCTAAGAATGAAGAAGAAAATAAAATGTTATATATATATATGTATATATATATATATATATATATATATATATATATATATATATATATATATATATATATATATATATATATATATATATATATGTATTATATATATATATATATATATATATATTATATATATATATATATATATATATATATATATATTTATAGAAATTGTTTTCTTGGATCTTGTTTATATATTTTTTATAGATATATTTTGCATTCCCCAAAATATTTTCGTTCACAGGTATACTATTATATGTTTTTGTTATAACTAATGTTACTGATTAGAGCGGTTTTTCAGCACACATTCTGAAGGTCACAATAATGACCGAAACGTTAATAAAGCCTAAAACCATTAAAAGTAGTAATTATTAAGGATCTTTTAATCCCAAGAAAATATATCTATAAAAAATATAAATATATATATATATATATATATATATATATATATATATATATATATATATATATATATATATATATATATATATATATATATATAGGAGATAAATTTGATAGCGTCAAAAGATATCAGCGATTTTGTGAGCAAGAAGTTAATTTTTATTTTCGAGCAGTTTAATTTGTCCTACGATTTCTTGGATAATGATCTTAATACCTGGAATGATGATCCATCTTATCGAGAATGTGTTCATACTTTTAGCAATTTAAGAGTTTTCAATGATACTGCCGAGAGAGGCGTTGCTCTTATTGAAGATTTTAATGAGTGTTTAACGAACGACGAAGATCAACGACAATACTTATTGCAAGTAGTTCAAAATCATCACAAAACTCATCCATCTTGCGTTACGTCTGATTATAAATCACCATAACTCAATTAATATTTACTTGTAAAGGTACTAAAATCTTGAACAAAACAGCGATTTTTCAAATTTTGAGATGTTTAATTGGATTTATCTCGAAAACTACTAGCTAGGAAATTAAATTCCTCAAATACAAGTTTTGTAAATTTACTGGTGTACGAGAAAAATAAAAAAACATGAAATTCGAGAAAAAACCGGCTTCAAGATTTTTTACTGGCGAGGTCGGTTACAAAACATAAATTGGCTACAGGCACTTTTAAAGAGGAAAGATTCCTCTGTAATTTCCACCTATTGCCAATTAAATATCATGAAATGTCGCAAAGCTATAGATAATTGAAAAAAAAAATAAATTTACGTGTTAATTCAATAGGAAATTTTCAAATTAATTCAGCGAGTACTTAAAATTAAAATTAAGAGCTCATCTTTGGTAAGATTTTTTTTTATATTATGTTAAAACATTATTCCGTCAATGGACCAAAAAAAATTGTCGTCTAAAACGAAGCACCCTAATATATATATATATATATATATATATATATATATATATATATATATATATATATATATATACAAGGTCGGTTAAATTAGAGAAAATGTGTCAGTTTTAGTCTCTACTTATATTCCGTTTACGGAGTTGCCTAATTCTCTATAGTTTCTTATCTACAGGGGATTTTTTAAAAATGGTCAAAAATTTAATTCTTAAATATCTCGAAAACTATTACAGTTAGAAAAAAATTGTTTTGACAAAAATCACACGACTTTTTACTTTCTATAAAGTAACGCTATTGCTTTGTTTATACAATTTATTTTTATTGAGTTACCGATACTCACTTGTTTTTTTCAAATACAGACCTGAATTTTTGCTGCATTTTTCGAAAGAATACTTCATACCCTTTACATCTGTGTATTACTTGATTATGGTTTTCGACGTTTTGGCGAAGAATAGCATCAGCAGGATATTCCACCAGTACGGACCTGGCATTTTTCAACTTAATGCGCCATTTTACAACTTAATGCGCCATTTCACAACCTGAAAAAACACAAACCATAGTGATAGGTTGTGAATGTGCCTTAAAATGGAAGATCCCAGGTCCGTATTGAGAGAAAATCCTGATGATGTTACTATTCTTGAATAAAACGTCGGAAAAACATATTCGAGTTATACACAGTTGTAAAGGGTATACAGTATTCTTTCAAAAATTGCAGCAAAAAGTCCAGGTCCGTATTTGAAAAAACAAGTTAGTATCAGTAACTCAATAAAAACAAATGGTTTAAACAAAACAATAACGTTACATTAGAGAAGGTCACAAATCGTGTGATTTTTGTTAAAACAATTTTTTTCTAACTATAATAGTTTTCGAGATATTTGAGAATTAAATTTTTGACTATTTTAAAAAAGTTCCCTGTAGATAAGAAACCATAGAGAATTTGGCAACTCCGTAAACGGAGTATGAATAGGGACTAAAAATGGCGCATTTTCTCTAATTTAACCGACCTGGTATCTTTTACCGTTTCGGAGATAGTAATAGTGGTATCACCTATTTTAGACACCCTGTATATATATATATATATATATATATATATATATATATATATATATATATATATATATATATATATATATATATATATATATATATATATATATATATATATATATATATATATACAGGGTGTTATGGAAATCATTTAATATATTGGAATGGGTAACTCCTGATATGAATTCAGATTGAATAAAAATATTCATAAATGGTGTTTCACTATAAAAAAAGGTAAATATCGGCCCTCGAAAAAAAATTTTTAGTACCTGCGCGCCACTGTCATAAATACATGGCCATATAAAAAACAGCAAGAAATGTCAGTTACAGAAAAAAAATTTTTTGTTTCGAAGTCAGGCGTTGCCAAATTTTTTTACATATTTCTATGAATCAAGTTTGAAAACCTAATATTTTTGTTACCTTTAAAGAAAGAACTCCTAGTAACACTAATTTCAAAAAGCTAAAATATTACAACACAAAACAATACAGAGAACTGCTCTTCAAATGAAGTGTAAAATAATAATCTTCAACTTAAACGTACTTATTAGCACTGGAAGTGGAAACTTTCTTCTTCACTAAATATCAGCCACAAATGTCCAGTGTTATCCTTATAGCACTGGAAACATTCTTTTTCACTAGATAATAAAGTTAATATACTTAATATACTTATAATAATAAGTTACAAAACTCGATTAATGTGTAAGGAATGTAAACAAACTGATGACATTCCCAAACCAGAGAAGTATATCGAAATTATGTATTTAAAGGCTTTAGTGGACGAACTAAAGAGTAAAAATGAAATTCTTCAAGAAAACAATAAACTTCTTAAAGAAAAAAATGCTTACTTAGAAAAGAATATAGAAAATTTCGTAAATTTCTAACCTAATAAAAAAAGCCGTAAAACCAAAAATTCCGTGAAATTAGCTGCGAAAGAAACAAAAGAAGCAGAAATTGGCATCGAACAAAACGACTTGGCACAGTAGGACCACAACAACAGTCTAGCGTGACTGCAAGCCATCCCAAGAAAAAGAAGAAAATGACAGTGACTAACCCTACTTTCAACTCCTTCAATATTTTTCTATGCTTTCAAAACAAACAGAAGCTTACAGTAAAAAATAAAAGAAACAAGTGGATCCAAAACTGAGACCAAACTCAATCGAAGGCAAAAAAAAGGATGCAACCACTTTGAAAGCCGCTTCATCAGGTAGCTATTCTTGGTTATTTGTATCACGACTGTCTAATGACATGACACAAAACCTGAGGACATTGGAAAATACCTAAAATTAAATTATAACATCGACTGTGAATGCGAACGGATAAAAACAAAGTGGAAGCAGAAATATAGTTCTTTTAAAATTGGTGTGCCCAAGGATAAAAAGTCTGTCATTCTTGACGAAAATGTTTAACCAGTTGGTATTCAAGTAAACAGTTGTTTAAACCTAATAAAGTTAGGACCTCAACAGGGGCGAAGCCTGGTGGTAGCAAATCGTCATGTATAAAACTGCTACATTACAATGTCCGCTCTGTGAGAAACAAGCTTCACGAGCTCGAGGCTGCCACTGCTGATTGTGACCTGGGAGTCTTATGTTTAACAGAACATTGGCTGGAACAGGAAGAAATAGATAGGCTGAGCCTGCTGGATTATGTTGTCAGCGCATCTACATCACGAAGTCAGTCGCGTGGTGGTGGAATAGCTGCATCTGTCAAGTTTCTAGGGCTATACCTAGATAGGAAGCTGAAATGGGATGTTCATGTAGCTAATGTTTGTAAAAGACTTGGAAGTAGTGTATTTGTTTTACAAAATTTGAGTGAATGTGTTTCAATAAATACCCTGAGAACAGCATATCATGGAATTTTCCATAGTGTTATGACATATGACATTATCGCATGGGGACGGTCACCTCATGCACAAGAGTCTTTGGTCTCCAGCGAAAGGCAGTCAGAATCATGGCTGGCCTAGGGTACAGAGAGGATTGTGGGAATGCCTTTGTTCAGTTGGGAGTTCTTACCCTTCCTTCGGCTTACATCCTGCAAGGTTTGCTCTACATCAAAGACAAGGACGACCTACTGTCTTACCAAGACATACATGACCATGACACTAGGAATAAGACCAACTACGTTCCACAACACTGCAGGTTGGGTAAATGTCAGGCTCGACCAGAATATTATGCAATAAAACTGTTTAATAAGTTACCCCAAAATGTTAAAGAGCTCTCTACTCAGCAGTTTAAAATGAAGGTGAAACAGTTCCTAATAAAACATGCTTTTTACATCACAAAACAGTACTTAGATTATAGTTTTAATATAAACTGCTGGCCAATTCAAGCGGGACAAACTAAATTTTTGATAAAATTTAGAGTGGAATATTTTCGAAACGAAAAAAAATTTTGATTTAACTTTTTCAGTATGTAATTGAATAGTTCTTCTAGTTTTTATACTTTAAGGCACTATTGCTAGGAGTCGCTGCAACTCTATTTTACAGGGTGTTAAGTGAAACCCTGACTTTTTTGGAAAAGTTTTCCAGTTCCGAGAATCTAGGAAGAATTTTTTTTGAATTTTCTTTTCATACTAAAATGATCCATGGTCAAATACAAAAAAACAATTTCTCCGGATTTTCTCTATTTTCATTTGTTTTCCGTATACAGGGGTTAGTCGAAATTATCGACTTCTTCTTACAAAGGAACCCCTAATTTGGCCGTTTATTCACAAAAAGCGAAAGACCAAGTAAATTTGTAGTTTGAAGTAGTCCAGCTAACAAAATTAATACAAATTTTTGTACAGGGTGTAGCAAGTTTGGATCACGGGCTAGTAAATTATTATTTTTTAATTTCTACTACTTTTTCCTAAGTTAACTATTAATTATCACGTGCTACGTTAAAGGGTTAAAATTTGTTAGGTCCGATAACAGTACTGGATAGAAAGATCCTTTTTGCCCAAACGGGTTTTTCATTTTTTGTCTAGTCCCATTTTTAGTGATTAAACGGCTCGCATTTTCAACCTAACTTTTTGCAATTGCATCCATGAACGATTGAAGTGAGAGTGCTTTTTTGGTGGTACATAATGAATGTTTTATCCAACCAAAAAACATGTAGTGGCCAAACAGCTAATGATGCTTATTCGAAGAATTTTTTAGCATTATACAGGGTTGCAAAAAATATACCACCTATACTTTGCAGGTGGATTTCTGTTAATTTAGCGGCGTTTCTATTTCTTAGTCAAAAGATCTAGTAGGCCAAAAAATAAAACATTTTCTTTGCTATTGACAGTTACCAAGGCAACAAAGTATTCTTCTTTGAATTGGTGCGTTATTATCCTTTATAATGGCTCGATTAAGTGCAAAAGAACAAGCTAATTGTTTGCGTTTACTACAAGATGGGGTAAAAATTAGTATTATTGCGGATATGTACGGGGTTGGGCGAAGTACAATATCTCGACTGCGTCAACGCTTCCACGAAACGGGAAGTGCAAACTATCGTTATGGGGGAGGTCGCCAAAAGAAAGTCGGCATTGCAGATGAAAGATGGTTGGTTAGAGAGGCTCGTCGAAGGCGAAAAATTCCATCAGAGAAAATTAACCAGGAGTTCAGAGCAAGAACACACATTCGTGTGAGCAATAGGACCATTAGAAGAACTTTAAACAATAATAACTTAAGGTGAGTTACTTCAAATGAGATCTTATTTTTTGTACCAATATTTTTAGTGTTTCATTTTAGTAAGTCGGCTATTATAATATCGACGTCAGCTGAGGCGTGAATCTTGGATTTTGCGCACCGATATTATAAATGTAAACTTGAACTAAGTTGTTCATAAATTAAAGTTTTGATAGGCGACCCTAAACACATTATTTGTGCTTGCAGCGTAATGTTCCTTAGTTCTTCCCTAGAACTAACGTTATGAAAATTGACCTAATTTTGCATTTTAGTATAATAAAAGCTACTGTTGGCTTATTTATTGGTTCATTCCCTACACCTATACTACAGATTTTTAAGCCAAAATTTTAATTTTAGAGCTCGGCGACGTGCTAAATGTGTGCGACTTCTACCACAGCATAGGCGAAGACGTCTCCAGTGGGCATATGAACATCGCAATTGGCCATTAGATAACTGGGAAAACTGCATGTTTGTAGACGAGTCAAGATTTAATTTAATTCACTCGGACGGCAGAATATTAGTTTGGCGTGAACGTGGCGAACGGTATATGGAGGAGAATATGGCTCCTCAGGAACCTTTTGGTGGTGGAGGCGTTACTGTTTGGGGTGGTGTAATGTTTAATGGCAAAACGGAACTTTTTTTAACATTGGAGCCCATTAACGGTCAGGTATATAGGGACGAAATTTTAAGCAATATCGTTCTACCATTTGCAAACAATTTTGGGAACGATTTTGTGCTAATTGACGATAACGCCAGACCTCATAGAGCACGCATTGTGCAAGAGTTTTTGGAAGCTAATAATATTACCAGGATGGTCTGGCCTGCAAAATCACCAGACATGAATATTATCGAACACGTCTGGTCTAAATTGAAATTATTGGTAAGTTCTAGGGAAGATCCTCCTCAGACTCTAGAACAACTTGCAGACGCCATTGTTCAGGAGTGGGAAAATATTCAGCAAGAATTTGTCAATAATTTGGTAATAAGCATGCCTCGAAGATGCCAAGAGATAATAAATGTAAGGGGAGGTCCTACTAGGTATTAAGATTTGTTTTGTTTTCGTTAGTTGCAAGTTTTTATAATACCTTCAAGTAAAAAAAATGTTCTATAATTTAAAACGTTTTCTGTTTACCTATAAAAGTAACAACCAAAATTTACATTTTGGATCTCCTAAAGTAATGCCGGGAAAATAACTACTAAATTTGAAAATTACGTATCTTTTCGAGTACTTTCAAAAGTAATTAAATCTTCTGAAATTTCTATACCTTCTAAAAACTACGCTATACAGAATTTTATAACTTGTTCAGTTGAATTCACTATCCATCTCCAATTTTTGACGAGAAAAATGTACTCCGTGACTATTAATTTAAGACACTTCTTATTAATTAAAATTTCTCAATGCCATGTACTGACTTTTTAGAGCAGTGGTAAAATATTTTTCTTTTATAATGAATAATCGAAGTTTACGAAAATCCAAAGATATCGAGAAACACGTGGCTTCTATTATAAGTAGTAACTTCTGCACAATCCTGTATAATGTGAAAAAGTTCCGAATGAATATTATTCTTTTTATCTGTATCGTTACTAGATTTTATTAATAATAAGTAGGACATTTTCTTTAATAATTATTAATGTAGCAAAAAGGAACTTTATGAATACCTAAACGACTCTAAAATCACATGATTTTCATATAAAATGTAGGTGATATGTTTTGGGCAAACGCGGACAAAAGCAGCGAATAAGCATCTTTAGCTCTATGGCCACGACACTTTTTTATTGGTTGGTTAAACCAATAAACGATGTCCACTTCAATAGTTCATGAATGCAATCGCAAAAAGTTAAGTTTTAAACGCAATCACTAAAAATGGGACCAGACAAAAAAATTTAAAAACAGTTTCGGCAAAAAGTTCCAAGAAAATTGGGACTATATTCAATTAATTTGAAAATCACATGACTTCCATATAAAGTATAGGTGGTATATTTTTTGCAACCCTGTATAATGCTAAAAAATTCTTCGAATAAGCATCATTAGCTGTTTGGCCACTACATGTTTTTTGGTTGGATAAAACATTCATTATGTACCACCAAAAAAGCACTCTCACTTCAATCGTTCATGGATGCAATTGCAAAAAGTTAGGTTCAAAATGCGAGCCGTTTAATCACTAAAAATGGGACTAGACAAAAAATGAAAAACCCGTTTGGGCAAAAAGGATCTTTCTATCCAGTACTGTTATCGGACCTAACAAATTTTAACCCTTTAACGTAGCACGTGATAATTAATAGTTAACTTAGGAAAAAGTAGTAGAAATTAAAAAATAATAATTTACTAGCCCGTGATCCAAACTTGCTACACCCTGTACAAAAATTTGTATTAATTTTGTTAGCTGGACTACTTCAAACTACAAATTTACTTGGTCTTTCGCTTTTTGTGAATAAACGGCCAAATTAGGGGTTCCTTTGTAAGAAGAAGTCGATAATTTCGACTAACCCCTGTATACGGAAAACAAATGAAAATAGAGAAAATCCGGAGAAATTGTTTTTTTGTATTTGACCATGGATCATTTTAGTATGAAAAGAAAATTCAAAAAAAATTCTTCCTAGATTCTCGGAACTGGAAAACTTTTCCAAAAAAGTCAGGGTTTCACTTAACACCCTGTAAAATAGAGTTGCAGCGACTGCTAGCAATAGTGCCTTGAAGTATAAAAACTAGAAGAACTATTCAATTACATACTGAAAAAGTTAAATCAAAATCTTTTTTCGTTTCGAAAATATTCCACTCTAAATTTTATCAAAAATTTAGTTTGTCCCGCTTGAATTGGCCAGCAGTTTATTTTAATATTTTTATTTAGATTTTTTAATGTGTTTGTATTATTCTGTTCATTTCGAATTATAAATTTGAATGCATTGTATTGTCAGGAATGTTTTTATTATTGTCTAAATATGAAAATTATTTTATCTGTAATTGATGTGTGTAAACAATTTATTTGTAATAGCATGAATAAATGAATTTGAATTTGAATAGAAAATTAAACTGTTTTAAACCACGATTGTATAGAAATATCCAAATAAAAGTGAACAGGCCTTATAACTTTTTTATTTTTAAAGATGGAAAAAAATGTCAAATATGAAAGCTTTGGGGATTTTTAGCTTTATACATATATCTTATCAGCAAAATAATCGAGCATCGAATAAAAAAATCCAAAAATATGATAAAAATCATACCATCCAATTTAAAATAATCGAGAAAATCGATGTTTTATACTATATTTCTTTTATTCGATACTCAATTGTTTTGCTGATAAGATATATGAATGATTGATCCATAAAAATCCCCAAAGCTTTCATATTTAACATTTTTTCTCATTTTTAAAAATAAAAAAGTTATAAGGCCTGTTCACTTTTATTTGGATATCCCTGTACATATTACCACGTATACAGTATATCCAATTTGAATTTACTTTCCTAAGACTGAAGCTACAGGCAGGTACACAGAAAAAAATATACAGTATTTATTTACATAAGACAGTTTTTATTATATGTATAAGTAGATTATTATTAAGGACAGCAAACAAATTAAAAAATAATAGTAGGTACCTATATAAAATAAGATACATATATACCGGGCCAGGGTGTTTATTTGAACTGATATCATTATGGAGTAGGAATATTTTTCAGGAGCGTGGCCATCTTCTAGGGGGGGGGGGGGGGGATGCAGGCTATAATGGGGGCAGCAAAAAGTGATCGTATTGATAAAAAAAATTAGAAATTGAAAGCAGAAAAATAAGATTACAGAAATATGCGCCGCAGATGAAAATTTTGGAAGAATTGTTGCAAAAATGCTAAAAATATATAAAATAATGCAAACAAGGGGCGCCATCAAAGAGGGGGGGGGGGGCAAAATGAAAAAAAAAAAAGCTTCCAACTATACACTAGTGGTTAAAACTTAAAATGGGCACCCCGTATATAAATTTGTTTAAGGGCACAACTATAGTGATGGTAGTGACCAGTGGCATATGGTGAAATTTCAAAGTTGTATATCTCTCTTCCTACGTTCAGGACCGGTCCTAATTTTTATTGGTTTTAATAGTGAGCCCACTGGGAATGTTTTTGTAAAGAAAAAAAAACGTTTTGAATTTGCGAAAAAAAAGTTGAATTTTTGCTTGAGTTTACCAGAACCTTCCCAGTGGGCACACTATTAAAACCTCTAGGAATTAGGAACAGAGATATACAACTTTGAAATTTCACCATACGCCACTGGTCGTGACCTAGGTTTTACTAGCCATTATATCTAGTTCACAATACACTTACAACGGTATGCTACGTTATGACGTCACTTCGAGGGAAAATTTTAAATTGACTAGGGCTTACCTGGGCAAATGAAATATGACAATAATATTTTAATAAACGTCAACTCAACATACTACCCGACAATAAAATGACCTGTAATATTTTAATAAACGTCAACCCAATACACTACCCGACCAGAAACTGACCTGTACTTATGTAGGTACAAGGGGTGCAAGCGTCTAGTCAATTTAGGATTTTCCCTCGAAGTGACGTCATATGTAGCATACTGTTGCCAGTGTATGGTGATCTAGTTTAATAAGAAGAATGAAATGATAGGTGTAGGTGTTTCTAAAATTAAATGTAAAATTGTAACTATTTTATACTAGATGTGTACTTTTATGAAGACCACTCTTATAATAAACGCACTATAAAAATGACTTATAATGGCACTAATGAGTAGGAAAAAAATAACTGAAAGTCAATATCCTCCGCAAGTCCTATATGTCTCTTGCTTTTCTTAAGAATTTTTTTTTAACTTCCTTCTTGTAGTTTTTCCATTTTTCCCGTAGCTGCTTACTTGTGCGTTCCACATAGCCCTCAGCTACCCATTCGGCAGCTATCTGCTCCCACATCTTATCTTTTTCTTTGGCCGTAACAGCATCAGCTCTCTTGTTCTCTAAAATTTCTTTGTATTTTTCGACAAACTCCACGAGTGCCTCAACTTCCCCTTCCACGAAATTAACACACCTTCTGTTTTGGATATTCACTGCATAATTTTTAGTAATAACACTAATAATCCTCGTATATCATGGTAATAATCTATAACTGTTTAGAAAATAAACACGACAATCGGAATCAAACGAAAAAGTATGGTTAATTCTTCTTCCTTTCTTAAAATCGATGACGCCTTTTTCCTCTTTTTCGATATATGGGCTTAGCATTTAACTCTAGTGTTTCAAAGGCAATAATACAAACACGCGTTCTATTCTAAATTTTCGCGCCAAATCAGGGCCACCTACTTTATCAAGTACTGGAAGCAGCGTTGTGCTTGCTATTACAATTGTACTAGATCTATTACAATTTAACATTCAATATTACCCTATTACTACATTACCAAAAATCCGAATAATCTAGTACATTCTCAACTTCATGCACAACCTTGAAGTCAATGTGGTGTCGTGCCTCGTGTCCGACGTCTGGCTAACCGACATACCGACAACCGAGTAGCGCATTCTCTAAATAAAAGTAATGTAAGAGAAGGAGACAGCCATTGACGGTAGGTTTGTAATTTTCTTATTACGCTTGGGATTCCCATGACCAACCTGTGGCGCGTATAGCGGATAATGGACATGTCAAACTATTGCTATTCTTCTCTTTTTAATACTTTACATTAGACTAATCGAGGAACGTATGATTTCTAAATCGTTCCAAATTCGTCCTGATAAGAATGTTTTGTTTGTCTACTTATAATGTTTAATTATTGATTTATGTTATACTATTCATGTTTCGATTTTTTGCTGATTATGTCATTTGAAAGTATCATTTTTTGTTAATTATAATTAAACGTATTTAGTAAAGCTATTTGTTCATCCAAAAAATGATGTATTACTAATCAGGTGGTCAAAAATTGTCAATGGGAGTGAGGACACGCCACGGATTTCAATATATTACAATCTAGTACAATTCTATGTAAAATTCTAGTACATTCAGCAATCATCAAAAGCCCAACGCTGACTGGAAGTGACAAAGAGACATGATCATGTTTCATGATGAAGGGAAGGGAGATCGAAACAGAAGGATTTCTTAATGTCATCAAAGAGCCGTGCCCGTGCGCCATATTTATTTAAGTTTTTCAACAGCACACAAGCCACACAATGAATGTTTTAAATTTTTTTTCGTTTAAAGTTTTAAATAATGTAATTTCTTTTCACTACCTAGAAAATGGTCTTCGTCGATCCGTTGTTAACCAATATTTTGATCAGCTTTATCTAGTTTCTTTGAGTGAGTAGCGTAATAGGGTTGAAAACTAAATTTAATTTAAAACACTAATAATATTTACGTATTATGGTAACGTTTGCCGGAGCAAAACTAATTTAGCGGATCTGGTTATACTTTTGAAGTAAGTACTATGTAGTTGTGCCCAATTAGTATTTTCGTTTTGATTTTTAACTTTTCCTTGGCAGAAAGTTTAAGCTAGTAGGAATAACTTATATCATTAATAATGTAATATAGGGTGTCTTAAATATTACTTAAAACTAAGGCTACTGACAAAAAGGACTGATTTCACAGTGCCTTTTTACTATTTTTTTTTTGTTTTTTCTTAGGAAAGGTTCAAATTTTTTTTAACTTGTCTTAAATTACGCTTAAAAACAGAAATGTCTGGCAACGTTTCAAAAAATTCAATTGTTTAAAGTTTTTCGCGCGCAAATTTCCGTCAAGCGCCTTGTGTACGTTCAGCCAGGTGCGTCGAATATTGACGGATTTTAGGGTATTTTTGAAAATTTTAAAAATGTTCGATTTAAGAAAAAAAAAGTATTGGATATGTCTGTAGACTACCCCAGGAGTCACCCATTCCAATATATTAAATGATTTCCATAACACCCTGTATATATATATATATATATATATATATATATATATATATATACATATATACATATATATATATATATATATATATATATATATATATATATATATATATATATATATATACATATATACATATATATATATATATATATATATATATATATATATATATATATATATATATATATATATATATATATATATATATATATATATCCAGGTCCGTATTTGAAAAAACAAGTTAGTATCAGTAACTCAATAAAAACAAATGGTTTAAACAAAACAATAACGTTACATTAGAGAAGGTCACAAATCGTGTGATTTTTGTTAAAACAATTTTTTTCTAACTATAATAGTTTTCGAGAGATTTGAGAATTAAATTTTTGACTATTTTAAAAAAATTCCCTGTAGATAAGAAACCAGAGAGAATTTGGCAACTCCGTAAACGGAGTATGAATAGGGACTAAAAATGGCGCATTTTCTCTAATTTAACCGACCTGGTATCTTTTACCGTTTCGGAGATAGTAATAGTGGTATCACCTATTTTAGACACCCTGTATATATATATATATATATATATATATATATATATATATATATATATATATATATATATATATATATACATATATATATATATATATATATATATATATATATATATATATATATATATATATATATATATACAGGGTGTTATTAAATTCACTGCATATATTGGAATGGGTGACTCCTGGGGTAGTCTACAGACATACCCAATACTTTTTTTTTGTTAAATCGAACATTTTAAAAATTTTCAAAAATACCCTAAAACCAGTCTATATTCGCCGCACCTGACTAAGCATACACAAGGCGCTTGACGTAAATTTGCGCGCGAAAAATTAAAAACAATTGAATTTGTGTAAACGTTGCCAGATATTATGAATCTTAATTATTTTCTGTTATTACCCGTAATTTAAGACAAAGATAAAACAAATTTAAACCTTTTCCGAAGGAAAAACTAAAAAAAATGTTCAAAAGGCCACTGGGAAACCACTCACTCCTTTCTGTCCGCAGCCTTAGTTTTAACCAGTAGTTGCCTAACATAATTTAAATATCAATAAGTAAAACTAATAAAAAGTTGCAAAAAATGATTGGTACTTATCTAGCCGGGAATGTACCGAAAATGTCTCTAATTTGCTCCCAAACAAGCATGATTCGTACCATATTGTCCTCATTATTGTCCCGAACACTAAGGTACTCTGGGGCCCCGAACCCGTTGAAAGATTTTCTCCATTCAACGCGACTTCGCAGTTAATTCACTTTTTCAATTGGCATACTTACTATAATACACTATTTCCTTCATCGTACCCCGCAAAACGCTATCCGTAAGCTAAGCATCTCGGAATCTTGGATTAAGAAACATTAGAAATCGTTTAAAATCTGAAACTTATACGAACTGACGGCAAAAAAAACATTCAGACAAATTATTGTCCAACGTTGTTGCCAAATTATAGAAGCAGTGCAGAAGAAATACAGCATTCACCGTGCCACGCGAATATCGATGTAAAAAATACATATGTACCATTTTATATTACATTAAAAATGAGAAAAAGCTCTCGTTTTATAATATATTTTTTTTAATAATGCAATCAACACGAATCGTTTTGCCCCGAATCGGCAACATGGGAGGACCAGACACCTTTTAGCTTTTAGAACTAACCGCGTCCTTATTGGTCATAAGCAAAGCTGTCAAACGGGGGTTATTCCAGGGACGGCTCTAACCTAGTCGGGAATAAAATTAGGATTCGATCTGAAAATAAAATACAAATATTTATTTATCCACATTGTGTTATTTGAAAATGCGAAATACGAAAATACTTCGGTTACAGTGATATACCATACAGGGTGTCTGAAAAGTCTTAGCATGGGCAAATATCTTTACTATTAATAAAGGTAGAGACACCAAATTTTAGTTGTATCTTATTGGTTAATAAATCTACTTTTTTATGTAATTTCACTTTTTCAACCCCCTTGGGGGTTACGCTAGGGAGTTGAGGTCAAAAATTCTAAATGCAACCCTATGCCGTGTGGTACCTCATTTTAAAGGTCTTTTCGAGAATGGCAGATGTTACTTCTTGGCAGAGTTCCAAAATGGACTTTATTACTGCCAAGAAGTTCATGGTGGTCATTCTAAACAACTTTTAACGTAATAAGTAAGGCAGGCACTGTTAGTCAGTTACCAGAGGCGGTGATGCCTAAAGTAAATACGTACGTATACGGTATTTGACAGGAATAATTTAATTCATGGGCGTTGCCGTGATTGTGTGAAAAAAAATGGTGCCACTACAATATTGTGAATTTCTCACAAGACGCAAAAGTCTTAATAACTATGGTAAGGCTAACCCTTGAATAAATAACAAGAGGCTTCAATGCCGAAAATAAGTACGTACGTATACGGTATTTGACAAAAATAATTTTATTCATGGGCGTTGCTGTGATTGTGTAAAATAAAAACAAATGGCCAAGTGCGAGTTCGACTCACGCATATAGGGTTCCGTACCACCGTAAGATTGTGTTTATATATTTTTAATAAATGTGCTGATGTTTCATCCCATATTCTTGTTGTGCGGTGTCACAATGGCACATAGTTAAGAATGTTCAAAAAAGTAAGACGTCATAAAATCGTAGAAATATCTTAAATACGTAGTTGTAGTTTTACTATTGGAGATATATTGAAAGTGGATAGGTTTGGATGTAGACACCAAAGTACATCCCCTGAAATCTCGTGCGCATGTCTAGTACGCTCGGTTTGCGCGTGGTACGCATTTTGGTCTACAGCGCAGATGGCAGAAAACGGAAAATAAAGTCGAAAAAACTGGGGAAAAAGTTATAAAATTAAATACGTAGTGGTACCTTGACTATAGGGGATATATTCTTAAAAGTGAATGGGTTCGAATGTAGAACACCCAAGTACATCTCCTGAAATTACGTACGCATGTCTAGCACGCT
Source organism: Philopedon plagiatum (assembly GCA_963971165.1). Taxonomy (NCBI): domain Eukaryota; kingdom Metazoa; phylum Arthropoda; class Insecta; order Coleoptera; family Curculionidae; genus Philopedon; species Philopedon plagiatum. The sequence goes on along the minus strand of OZ020191.1, from coordinate 75,801,513 downwards.
CGGTTTGCGCGTGGTGCGCATTTTTGTCTACTGCGCAGATTTTTTTTTATCTAAGACATCACACGTAGACTTCAAGCCTAAGTACTAACGTACCGTGGGTGTCTGAAGAGATGGCAAATAACGAAAAATAAAGTCGAAGAAAATTTGGGAAAAAAGTTATAAAGTTAAATACGTAGTGGTACCTTGACCATTGTTGATATATTCTGGTGTGGGTTCAAATGTAGACACCAAAGTCCATCTCCTGAAATTCCGTGCGCATGTGTAGCACTTTGCGCGTGGCACGCATTTTGGTCTACTGCTCAGATGGCAAAAAACAAAAAATAAAGTCGAAACAAACTTGAGGAAAAAGTTATAAAGTTAAATACGTAGTGGTAAGTTGACTATTGGGGATATATTCTTAAAAGTGAATGAACAAATAAATATAAAACGACAAATGAAGAAGTAGAAAAAGTTGGAAAAAAGTTAGAAAAAAATGTGCCCCACAAAACAAAAAATAAATGTGCACGAAGACTGGTACTGTATGGCACAAGAGGTCGGCCAATGGTCGACATATGTCCCGCCGATTATACGATTTATAATTTTTATAGGCTAGCCATTTAAAAATGAATTAAAATATGTGGTTTGCGGTAAAATGTTTCTTTTCTGAAGACTTTTAAAAGAAAGGACCTCAACTCCCTAGCATCACCCCCAAGGGGATTGAAAAAGTCAAATTACATAAAAAGTAGATTTATTAATCAATAAGATATAACTAAAATTTGGTGTCTCTATCTTTATTAATAGCAAAGATATTTAGCCATACTAAGACTTTTTAGACACCCTGTATGTTATATTACTTTAACCGAAGTATTTTCGTATTTCGCATTTTCAAATTATACAATGTGGATAAATTTTCAAATCGAATCATAATTTTATTTCCAACTAGGTTAGAGCCGTCCCTGGAATAACCCCGTTTGCACAGCTTTATTTATTACTAGCCAATATGCTCTAGTCATAGGCAACCACTTATACACCGGTGCATATTGTAACCCTATGTCTTTATTAAGAATATAGTTTTAACTACAACAGTAGTCAGTAGTATCTTACCCTATTTATTTTCTTTGAGTAGTATTTTCAACGTTTTCAACAAGTTATGGTCATTGTTGGAATATTTTATTCTGCTCCTTAAAACAGTTTTATACTTTGTAGTTGCTTTGCAGTGTTCATTAAATAATCCTAACACATTTAATTATTTATTACAGTGCTATTTAATAGATTATCGTATCGGCTGAGTGTTGTAGAATATTAAGTTTTGCAAAACAGATTTCTGGATGTTTAGTTTGGTGTTTGGTGGTAGTTTTCGTTTGAACAGCTGATCCCTGGATTATTATAGGTATTTTAACTTTTTGAAATTTAGTGTTTTGAGATAGTTATAGTAAATTTGAGTTAGTAATATCATTTCACCAGTTTAAAAAAGGCAGTATTTTTCGTGTCATATTATGATGTTTATTTCTCTACAATGCTTTTATTGTGATTTTAGTGTTTATTACTTTTTTTAACTGTAATGAAATGTAGCGAGAGTGATATTAGCTGATATAAATAGATAACATATTTATCCTTTGATCTGTGTCAAAATGTTGAGAAGCGGATTAATAAGGGTGATAAGTTGTCAACCTAATTACTTTTTGGTTTAGATTTTGGTTAGTTCTAGTTACTGAAAAGTACAAAAGTTAGTGTTTCCTCACTTTTTTGTATACGTTAGCTTCATACAATTCTTCTGAGTTATTTTTGTTAAACTGTTGCTAGTTTTTATTGCGCAATTAAAATTTCTTTGTTTGAAGCTAATTTTGGATAGGTAGCCTTTTCCTCTAAAAATGTCTGGTCCGCTTATTTGAAAATTATTATTGTAATCTTTGTTTGAACAGCTGTTGGATTTTTTGTGTTGTAGTATTTTAACTTTTTGAAATTGAGTGTTTTGAAAGAGTTAAGTAGTAGGATTTCTTTATTTAAAGATAATAAAAATATTATTTTTTTAAACCTGTTACATGGGAGGGACTAGAAAGATTTGGCAACATCTCACGTAAAAACAAATGAGTTTTTTCTGTAACTGACATTGCTCGTGGTTTTTTATATGGCCATGTGTTTATTACCAGTGGTGCGCTGAGACTAAAAAAAAATTTTTTGAGGGCCGATATCAACCTTTTTTTATAGTGAAGGGCTATTTATGAATATTTTTATTCAATCTGAATTCATATCAGGATTTACTGGTTTCAATATATGCAGTGAATTTCATAACACCCTGTATATATATATATATATATATATATATATATATATATATATATATATATATATATATATATATATATATAGATATATATATATATATATATATATATATATATATATATATATATATATATATATATATATATATATATATATAGAGAAGGGTAGTCGTTGTATATATATATATATATATATATATATATATATATATACAGGGTGTTATGGAAATCATTTAATATATTGGAATGGGTGACTCCTGGGATGGTCTACAGACATATCTAATACTTTTTTTTTCTTAAATCGAACATTTTAAAAATTTTCAAAAATACCCTAAACCCAGTCTATATTCGCCGCATCTGGCTGATCGTACACAAGGCGCTTGACGGAAATTTGCGCGCGAAAAACTTTAAACAAATGAATTTGTTGAAACGTTGTCAGACGTATAAATCTTTAAGGAGAATTTATTTTCTGTTTTTAAGCGTAATTTAAGACATTTAAGAATTTTTTTTAAACTCTTCCTACGAAGAAACTAAAAAAAATAGTAAAAAGGCACTGCGAAATCAATCATTTTTGTCAGTAGCCTTGTTTTAAGTAATATTTAAGACACTCTATATTACGTTATTAATGAAATAAGCGTTATTCTTACTAGCTTAAACTTTCTGCCAAGGAAAAGTTCAAAATCAAAACGAAAATACTAATTGAATTGAGCACAACTACATACCTAGTACTTACTTCAAAAGTATAACCAGATCCGCTAAATTACATTTGCACCGGCAAACGTTACCATATAATACGTAAATATTATTAGTGTTTTAAATTAAATTTAGTTTTCAACCCTATTA